>CM076577.1:1060072486-1060517487 GCA_034641835.2 Pinus albicaulis | reverse complement strand
AACATGCCTATTTTCACTCGTGATTTCTATATTATCAACATTTTGTTTAGCATGTCTATATAGAATATGTACAAGAATGGAGACTTGGTCAGAATGATAGTATTCACTCTGTATTTATTTTTGTGAAACGAATGTGTAGTTTTCTGCAAAATCAACTATTGACAAAATGGTCCCTGGTGGAAAAACTTCACGAGATTTTTTGAATTGCATGTCCTTCCATTGAGATCTGTGGGAATGCTTTGTGTATTTATAAATTTTTGCCTCAAACTTTCTCAAAAAATCTATCACAAAAAATTGTTCTTGTAAATCAATTCTTTTAGCACTTGTAGTACTACTTGAACCAATCGATGTATGGATATATTCATATCTATTCCATTTCACTTTTATGTTGGACAATTATTGATCATTTATATCAGTGAGATATTTTTTTTGAAATTTTGTCAAATTTCAACAATCATAGCATTTTTTAACACCAACACATCTATTTTTGTAAAATAATTCATGGCTTTCTCTTCCACATATAATTTGAGATATGAAATCATGGATAGTGGAAGGGGGAGGAAAATTGTTCAAAAATATTTACCAAAAATAAGGAATGTGTAATAATATAAATGAAATTCCACATGATAACAGCAACAACAAGTGTCGCATAGAGTGATAGGTTTAACATACCATGGTTTTTGTTGCACAAAAGCACTGATTGAGACATCAATTTCATGATTCTCTTCTTTTAATTTTTTGAACAACTCTATCTGAGTGGTGTCCAAGAAATGGTTTGCATGTTCTTCGTACTGATTTCATGCTATTCTTCTTCGCATCACATCCCTTGATTTTGGTGAACATGAGATTTTTTCCTCCAATATGAATATATTATATTTTTTAACATTTCTCCAAGTCTATCATTGTATTGCTTCCTACAAATAGTTTTCCAACAAGAGAGTTCATCGTTTACATCTATTTGCAATTGAAATTTTTGATGTTTGTGTAAATTTTTTCGTGAGGTTCCTAATTCTTGTGCCATAGATTTTACCAAGAAATTCTCTTTAGTACCTGATGAAAACACTACCATTTGCATTTCTCTATGTGCATCTGAATCACTTTTATTTCTGGATGTTCCAATTGACTTTATAGCACTATTTATATTTTTTACCCCAATTTCCTTCATTTTTTTATCTTTTGTTAATTTTTGAATACCCAATAAAGTCGTAGCTTCTTTTAATTTCCTTGATGTTAAGAGACTTTTCAAATTTTGGGCTTGAACTGCCACAGTTTCATCTTTGAAGAATGAATCAATAATGTGATTAACACGATATCGTGTAACATGGTCAGCACTTTTATCTCCATATGCGTGAGTGTTAACATTTTCTAAATTCTCATCATCGATATTGATTTCATCTATACATAATAGAATTAAATGTACATAATAAGTTTGCATATTCAATAAATAATTAAATTAATAAGTATGTATAATTTTAATAATACACATTCAACACACACACACAAACATATATATATATATATATATATATATATATATATATATATATACGCATACTTGGTGATTAAATTTCTTCACTTGAATTTCCTTCAACATTTTCACCATATTCAATCATTGGTTCAATATCTCTTTCACTTTATCCTTCAAAATTTTGTATCTCATCATCAATTTTTTGAGGAATATCTCTCTCTATTTACATTGAAAAATAATTTTCAAATTAGTTCATCAAATTAAAATTAAGTTTCACAACACACTAGTCAATTTTTAAATATGAAATTTATAATATTTACATTTACATACATGCTTCAACTTCTATTTGAGGTTGATTTTCCATTTCAATATTTGAGCGTTCTTCTCTCTTTTTTTGCGATATTCTATCCATTTTTCTCTACGTTCCTCGTGATCTCCTGTTCGATCATATTTTCTCTTACAATTCCTTCGATTTCCCATGATAATTGAGTATGAAGCTCAAACAATTTCCTTTAAAAATTTAGACAAAAAATCAATTAAAAAAATTATCACAAAAGATTTAATTTTAAAGAAATACTATTTCAATTTTTTTGCACAAATGACGTACTTCAACCCAAAACACTTAGTTTAAAAATTACGCCCAAAAAAATTCTTTTAAAAATGAAATGAAGCTTAGAATATTTCATTTCAAGTCCTGCAAAAAAAATCACTTAAAAATTTAGACAAAAACTCACTTTAAAAAATCATTATAAAAGATTTACTTCAACCCAAAACACTTACTCTAAAAAATTGTCACTTTAAAAAATACCTCCAAAAAATGTCCATTAATTAAGCCCAACCTCTTAAAAAATTTCACTTTAAAAAATACCTCCAAAAAATTTCCTTCAAAAAATAAGCCCCAAAGCCTCTAAAAAAAGTCTCTAAAAGAAAATACCTCCAAAAAATGTCCTTTGGAAATTAAGCCCAAAAAGCCTCTAAAAAAATATCACTTTAAAAAATACCTCCAAAAAATTTCCTTTGTATATTAAGCCTAAAAAGAGTCCTTTGAAAATTAAGCCCAAAAAAATTCCTTCACAAAATCAGCCCAAATGAAGAAATGTGTGAAATTATGTGAAAATAATGATTTCGTTTTCAGCTATTTATATAGCCGCAAAATGTTTTTTTGGAGGGGCTTCATCAAATTTTCTGACCGACGTAAATTTGATTAAAAGTTCCGTTGAACTTCTGTAAAAACTTTAGATGAACTTTTGTGTCCTTAGAATTAATGGGTCGATGGGTCAAAAAATAATTCAACCAAACTTTCTTAAAAGTTTGGCCGAACTAACACGTCTGCAACTACGCAACAGCTTGGCTCTAAACACATTTCTTCAACTTTGTAATGATTAAACTCCATGAAACTTTATGAATTAATTGTCATAACCAAGACAAGAATTTGCAGAATTCAATCTACTTTCAGGAAATATAAATTTTATGGAATTCCATAAATATTAACTAACTTTAATTAATTTTGTAATAAAATGGGTGCAGATAATTTCTAAAGGTCATTATGATTCAGTGAAACCAAAATTTGGTATCTTCCAAAATACATGTAACGAATCTACTTCCACTATTTTTTTTTCTTTTGATAGTCTAATGAGTAACTATCTTCAATTGCATTAAGGTAGTTCATCACTCTTTGACGCATTTGTGCATTCGATTTTCATCTCCCTTACTATGGATGTATTCAAGTCCAACATTTTTCATCGGCTATTTTTCTTGGATGCCCAACATTGACTACATCTCTTTACTACCTTGTTTTAATATAATGGAATTTTCTGATACTTATGCTAACCATAGCATAATATAATTCTTACATTATACCTTTAACATTTTAATTCCATTATTATTATCGATTCAAAATCATATGTTACTCTATTTTCTATCTAAGTCTTTCTTACTATGCTTATAGCCACTTTATTTTATATTATCAACTTCCACTAGTTGATAATTATATATTTATATTTAATTAAGGTTATAAATGGGACCTTGCCAATGTATTTATTATACTAATTTACATATGTACACATTTTCTTGTCATATTCGATCCATTATCACCTTAGAATGAATTATACCTTATCATAGATCTACTAACCTTAAGATATATAATTTATAACTTTTACAATTTCATATTGTATCTTAATTTATCATTTTAACATAAGGACTTTATATTAATATCTATGGTCTTATATGGGATTGATGTCATGGTATATAAATACTAATGTATGTAACGTATACATACATTCCTGAGCTAGAATGGAGTTTCATTTCTCTCATGGGCTTTGCCACATATTAGCCTAACACTAGTTCATATAATGATACAAATTCATGTAGTTTTTATTTGATATGACTATCCGTAATATTTTGCAGTCGAACGCTTTTAATTACTTTATCCTTTTGAGATTTTATCACTTATGAGAAGTATTGTGTTGATTAGTGCCATCACATGGCTCTGGAGACTTCGCTTCTCGTCCAGCATATTTATTCCCTTAGCTTCAATCTACTCCATGTGGATGTTTACAATTGAATTGTATTGCTGTTTCGAATTAACTCTTATTCTGCCCTAATTTCGTTTGGGTTTATTCATTATTATTTTGGCACTTTGTTTTTTTTTTTTGCTCTGGTTCTTCCTAAAACCCTCGTCTTGAAAGCTTCCATCTCATTCATTCATCCTCGCTAGAATCATGACGTAGAATGTCTTTGGTTCCCGTTAAGGTTTCATGAGGGAATACCTTCACATCTTCTTCAGGTAACATTTAGTTTTAGTTGAAACGTTTTCGACATGAAATCTCTGTTATATGTTTTAATTCACCTTAAATTCATTTTTTCGAATAATTATGCATAGTTCTCCTTTTGTTGTAGGGTTTTAGATTTTTGGATGAGTATATTAGCCATTATCCTTCCAAGTTCAGGAAATATATAAGCTAACTTTTCGTCGGTGTACACTAGGTAAGAATTTCACTTATTTACCCAATTCATTTGAGCTTACTATAAATTTGAAATCCATAATTATATTATAGTTACCATTGGCATCATCTCTCTTCCATATCTTGCGATGTATTACATCGATACTAGTTTATATTTGTATTTTTTTATTGTTAATTTCCGTTTATTCATATTTTCATTCTTTGCATTAATATTTTGTTGTTTTTAATTTTGATCGCAGGCTTGTTATTTTTCTCGTTGTAACTAACCCTCCGTCTATGTCTCCTCCAACAGTAAGAAACTTCCCTCTACGAGTATACTTACCTTCCTTTCGTTTCAAACTAACTGTTCTTATTCTTGGCATCAAAATGCCTCTCAATGTATGAGTTCTCTAATATCTTAACCCTTCCATTCAAAATTCTCTCTGTGTCTTTCCAGTTAATATATATTGAGAAATTTTTGTTAAATAACTTTATGGGTTTTCAATCAACTATGGATTTTTGTTAATTCTCCTGCCTCTTCTCTAATCTACTATGAGAAACCATCGTCAATATTGGTCATCGTACCCTTGTCTAATGGACATAGGGGTTTTCCCAATCAATATAAAATACATTATGTAATATATATTTCGACTTAATTTTATTCTGAGGGTCCTACGTTGAAACTTTCATTAGTTTGGCACTTCAATTTTTTAGGAATATGAATGTAGATCTTCATTGGTAATTGACCTGAGTTACATTGGATAAATCCTTATAGCTCTCGGATGCTCATTCTATCTTCAGAATTCTGATTTCTGAGTTGACTCAAAACTCCTCTATTCCTTGTGAGGATTTCAGAATACTGTTTGTTCTTGAATTATTCAACCTTTCTCACGTATAGGAAATTTCATTTTTTTTATTTATTCTAAATGAATTTAACACCACAATATTACAAATTGATAGTTTGTACACGTTTCTTATATTTATTTTTATATATTTAATTGCAAAGAATAGGATATGATGACATTTATCAATACTTTGTATAGGAACAATAATTTGTTCACAGTTCCTCAGAGTTTGTCAAGCACTTTGTTGGAGATAATTTAGGTAATCATTTTCCCTCTATTTCTATTAATTTCTTCTTGCTATTATGTTCCTCTTATTCTCAGTTTAATTATTTTCCTAATTTTTATATGCATACTTACTTTCCTGATCTATTTCAACCAGTAAGGTAATATTTCTATGTTTAATTATCAACATCACTTGTTTACATATTCATTGCTTTATTGAATTTAAGGACATTTCTTAATTCATCTTTAATTGTTTACGTACAGGTACTCTTTTTTCTTTCCTACTCACTTATACAACAATTCTATAATTCTGTAAGTCATACATTGAAAATAAAATTTTATTTTATCTTCATAGTTTGGTCCATAATTCTTTAAGGACTTCCTCCTTTCATATTTTGAAAAAAATTCAAAGTGATAATTAGGTTGTAATCATGGGATTCAATCGTGGACTCTATCTGAATTTTATTACAGTATTTAATTGACATTTATGTACATATAAATATCCAAACTTACTTTGTTTTAGTATAATACAATACACTTTATTTCAAAAATTTAAGCTATGTTTATTGTTCTGCATGTATTAGGTTATGTTCGACATTTGATCCATTCCTTAGATAATGCTATGGTTTATGTAGATATCAAAAATCTTCTAAACATATTACAATAGAAGATATTGTTTGAAATTCACAATCTCACGTTTAATAAGAGAAAATATTTTCCTCATTCTGTGTAATTTTTTTATTTATGTTATTGTGGCTCAATTGATAAATACACTAAATTAATTTTCCTTCCCATGTATTTATCTATTTCTCTGTGTAGATAATAATAATATTCCCAACCTAACATCTGATTTAAACTGGTTACAGAGTTTTTAGACATTTTGAGAGTTAGTATAATTCATATAATTGTTTGTGTAACTATATAGGACTACACTATATCTGTTTTGGTAGTTTCTGTTAAATATATCAAAATTTGTAACTTACAACTAAAAAATCAATATAATACTATGTAATAACACAAAAATATAATTTATCACATAAATTTATACCTAAACCCTCATATCTCTAACTTTCATCATAATAACACAATGATAAAACATAATTAAATAAATTGTGCATACCAATTCTCGTAAGACAATTTTACACCCAACCTTGACCTTTCTCTCCACATCTCCCCCCTAGCATAGAACATTTCCTACCAGGTGTAGACAACCTCTTGTCTACCCATGATTGGCTCATTTAAGCCTTCTTTCCCTTCAGCATGTTTCCATAACTATGTCCAGTTAATCAGGATGTCGTTTTCCTTTTTCCTAGGCTTTCCTTTTGCTTTTTCCACAAAAGTATTTCAAAACTATCTTTTTCGTCTTTCTATTTTTATTCCACCTCTTCCCAGTAACTTTCGACTTTACTGAGGTATGTTTTTAGATTTTTTATCTCGAATCTCATATTTAAATTTTTTAATTATTTTCTCCAAGGATTTTTGAGGAATCTGGGGAAGTCTTGGGAAATATTATCCATCCTCATGGACTTGGATTCCTGATCTCTAATTATATTCTAGTCTTTGGACAATAATAAAATTTCCAATTTTATTAAATTTAAAATAATAAAATATCTCCACAATAATTTTTTTCCTTTGGGTCCACTTAACCTTTAGGATTGTTCAACTTTCTATAAAAATAGTAAAAATAGGGATATTACAATGCACTGAAAAAAAAAAAAATTGAAAAAAATATGGTGCATTACATTGGTTCCTCATGTGTAATGGGTAGTTTTTAGATTTTTAGTTTATAATTAATATGTTAAGAAATTTTGTGCGAGCTGAAACATATGCAAACTATGCATTTTTTTCATATTGGATCATTTCAAAGAAATCTAGTAATTATGATATGCATTAGTTGGTTTCGTAAATATAATGAAACCGAAGTAGACTCTGTCTAGATTGTTGTAACACATTTTTTTCTCAAAAACACGAAGTTTTCAAAGATTACACCAATGTGTTAGAACATGAATTTTTATGAATTTTTTGATTGTTAAATAACACACACTTGAAGAAATTTTAAGTTCACATATCAAATGTGAATAAACAATTCCAAAAAATATGTAATAGAGAACTAATAAAATTTCTGACAATTTTTTTTTTATCCTAAAATGAAGTTCTCAACAAAAAAATTGTTTTGGCTCATAGAAAGTTGAAGAACAGAAAAAAAAAAAAAATGATATTTTTTTCTCAAAAAAGGAAAAAAGTGTAACAAGTTATACTGAGGGAAAATTTGACTTTTATGTAGCTTTAATTTTTTTATGTCTATTTTTGTTTGCAAAAATTATCTCTTGTAAATTAAATTTTATTATTATTTAATTTTCATTTTTGAAAACCAAAATAACTTTAAAGCCATGAGAAACCTATAAAATACTGAGATCATGTACTGTATATTTAAATAGCTTAAATTTATATTTTCAATAATGTTTTACCAAATTTTAAGTAAGATTAACAAAAAAAACAAATAGAAAATATAAATATAAATATAAAATAATTTAATATTCATAAAGATAACCCTTCTCTAAATACAAACTCATTCAAAAAATTAACATATAAATTGATATAAACAATAAGTTAAAAAAATAAAAATGCATTCAATAATAAAAATGAAAATTATCTAAAAATACCCAACACATTAACAAATCTAATTCAGTAGAAGCTGAAAAAAAATTAATTAAAAACAAATAAATAAAAATACATGAAAAATTTACTTTTAATATAAACAAGTTAATAAACATATGTTAGCTTTCTTAAATAATTAAAAATAAATAAATAAAGAGCATGAAAATTTAACTTTCAATATAGACAAATTAATGAAGATATGTAACCTTTCTTTATTTAAGAAAAAAAATGTATGGTGTTAGAAAAATGACAACTCATATCGACCTAACAAAGTATCTTAGAATATCGAGGAATCTACACTATTAGAAATATGACTAGTCACACTTTTGTACTCTTAAATTTTTCTTAATAGAAAGGGTTGGACCAAATATTGTTTCTCAAATGAGAAGAGTTAGCGTATACATGGTACTTTTATCCTATATGTTATATTTTTGTTCCAAAGGATAAATGGTTAATTTTTCTTATGGTGTTTTGTTTCACGTTTTTATTTGAAATTGAGTCAGGCATTAACTCACTTTTGAACATATTATATTGTTATATTTTGCTATATATTCAATACGTTTAGTAAAAAATGTGATAAAATATTATAATTAACTATTTAATTAAATCAATTATTTCAAATTTGTTTCATATCTCTAAGTGTTTGTATAATCTTTATTTGCATTCGCTGAAAGATCATATTTATAAATCGCAAAGAGAATAAATTCATCTCGGGATATATATATATATATATATATATATATATATATATATATATATATATATATATATATATATATATATATATATACTTCAAGCTTACTATTACTCCCATCTACCAAGTTATATATGGTAACAATCCCATCCATTCACCCAATTATATTTCACTGGGAAACTTGTCCGATAAACTGGTCCGATAAATACAGTCGTCGCCACCATACCAAATGGAAAAGGGATGGTTTTTAAGTCTCTCGCTAGTTTGTTTTCCCCGGTGTTTTTGCACTGATTTTTGGGGCCTAAACAGTTTTTGTGCTATAAGGAGCACATGACACTATGAATGGCACCAAAGTTTAATCCAAAAATAAAATACCATCAAAAAAGTTGTTCTCCCTCCAAATCTCCTACAACTTCTAGACCTAGTTCAACATATCCTATTCTTAGACCAGAAGTTCAATATCACCTCAAATCCTAGTTCTACTCATAAAGAACTCTCTTAAAATTATACTCGAGAATGACTCAAAATACAAACCTTAATAAATATATTGGAAGAAATTTTAGGAAATGTTCCTTCAATATTTGAGGGAACTGGTGTATTAACCTGTTCTAAGAGAAAAAGCTCAGAATAATCCCTTTTGAGCTTCATCTCGATTCTCACCATAGGAAATATCTGATATCCAAAACTCAATCATCAACTAGTGAGATTCAATCCTCTTCTACCCCTCTAACTCCATCATTTATTCCTCCTTCTTTTACAAATTCTCAAACAATTTCTTCATCAATTCACATTACTTATTATTTCAAGTCTACAAACGTTGCCTCAAGCATTATTAGTCCATGGATTTTTTCAATTACCACGTCCTCTCCATTCTTTACCCAAGCATCCTGAAAGATGGTTTTTTAAGTATAACCAGATGCTGGTCTACGTCAAGAAGAAAATCTCCATAGTTTTATGATTTCCATGAATATTAATGATGTAATTGAAGAATATTGTGTAGTTAAATTATTTCCCCATACTTTTCAAGGATCATTTGGATCATGGTATTCCTCACTGCCATCATGCACTAGACTGTGGAGGCTCTTCAATTCAATATAGAAGGTAAGCCATGAATCCATAAGATAATAGTGATATGTCACAAGTCATATCTAATAAATATCCATACATACATTCACATTGGTGTTGTCATATTTTGGACTTAAATAACATATTATTGAGTGAAAAGAAACTAAAAGATGGGGGAACATAACTTCATCAACCAAAAAAATCCATGTTAGAAGAAAGAAGACTTATAATCAAATCATCCCAAATAGTTAGTAGCAAGCTATAATATTTCTGAAAGTAAAATTAAGAAGTTAAATAAAAACCATTTATAGTAGATAAAAAATTCAAGGATTGAATATTTCAACTTTTGTTGCATTAGGGAAATATCACCCATGAAAGGTTTTGTAGAGGCCTCAATAGGGTGAATCAGAGCAAGACATATTTTTTAGTAGTTCGAACAACCCTTTTTCATATCTCCATGCATCAATTTTTCTAATTGAAATTATGCTTTGTATGTTGAAATCATGTTTTTAAGCAATGAGCTATAATGGAAACATGAGCACCCACCGGAATGACAAACGTAAAGATAGCACAACTTGACATCCTATAGACTAAAATATTTTTGCAAGCAAAAAACATGTTCAAAAGACTACTTTGAAGAAGCCAAGTGTCATAATGATTTCCAACTATGAAATTTTATATGAACAAAGCCACTTTTAGTAGTATCCACACCACTACCCTCAAGCCACCATATCAAATATGCTTGAGAGAAAAAAAAAATTAAACAAGAAAGCCAAATTATGCAGCAGACTCGTGAAAGTATTCAAATGTTAAAGGAATTGAGAAAAATAAAACCCTCATGCATGCAAACAACAGAGAATTTGTTGAAACACATTTAAACCATTACTTCGAAGAATCCATTGTCATATGAATTATCAGAAACAAATCCATGTACCAGTAAAGACACCTCCATTAATAATTCCACCACCCCCCTCAAATCTCTACTTCAAAGTTGGTACAAGAAAAAAATATTAAACTAGTTGGATAAAAAACTATGTAGGATAATAAAAACAATAATAATCTTGATTAAATTCCCCCTTCATGTAGGTTGACTTGTGTTCCTCGAACTATTACACTGCCCTTTACATCAATCAATATCAATCAACCTCTTCCAAATTTACTAGGTCGGGACTCCAATGTACCATAGCACCATAAACTCAATAAGACTTTTTATTAAATTACTCCTTCATGTAGTAATGACTTGTGTGCCTCTAACTAAGACACCACCATGCAACTCAATCAATATCACTCAAAATATCCTTAATTTAATAGGTGGGGACCCCAATGTTCCATACCACCACCCACACAACCCACTCAAATTTCCATAATTAACAACACCCTTTGGATGCCAATTAAAGTGAAAATTAATAAATATACAAATAAAATATACAAATATCATAAATTCATGTTCAAATCAAACTTTATCCAAAGACGAAAATAAAAAACATGTAGGTGCAAGTTAATGCTAATTACTATATAATTTTTTAAGAATATTTAAAATAAAAAACAAATTATACTAAGGGAAAATTTGACTTTTATATAACTTTAATTTTTTTTATGTCTTTGTTTTTTTTTTTCAAAAATTATCTCTTCTAAATTAATTTATATCATTATTTAATTTTCTTTGAAAACGTAAATAAATTTAAAGCCATGAGAAACCTATAAAGTACTCAAATCGTGTACTCTATATTTATATAGCTTAAGTTTATATTTTCAATAATGTTTTACAAAATTTTAAGTAACATCAACTAAAAACAAATTGAAAATATAAATATAAATACAAAATACTTTAATCTTCACAAAAATAACTCTTCTCTAAATACAATCTCATTCAAAAAATTAACATATAAATAGATATAAACAATAAGTTTAAAAAGAAATTGTGTTCAATTACAACAATGAAAAATATCTAAAATTACCCAACACATTAAAAAATCTAATTCAGTAGAAGCTGAAAAAAATAGAAATAAATATGTAAATAAAAATACATGGAAAATTAACTTTTAATATAGAAAAATTAATAAACATATGTAATCTTTCTTAAATAAATGAAAATAAATAAATAAATAAAGAAGATGAAAAATTAGCTTTCAATATAGAGAAGTTAATAAACATATGCAACTTTCTTTATTTAAGAAAAAAAATGTATGGCGTTAGAAAAATGAGAACTTATATTTGACCTAACAAAGTATTTTAGGTATCATCAAGAAATCTACAATGTTAGAAATATGAGTAGTCACACTTTTGTACTCTTAAAGTTTTCTGAATAGAAAGTGTTGGACCAAATACTCTTTCTCAAATTAGCAGAGTGAGCGTATATATGGTACTTTTAACTTATATGTTACATTTTTGTTCGGAATGGGAAATGGTTAACTTTTCTTATGATGTTTTGTTTCATGTATCTATTTGAAAATAGTGAGGCATTAATTCACCTTTGAACATGTTAGATTGTTATATTTTGGTACATATTCAATACAGGCTGTAAATTTTTTTTATATAGCCTTATCCGATTAATTTAATCAACTATTTAATTCAATCAATTATTTCAAATCGTTTTCATATTTCTAAGTGTTTATATAATCTTTATTTGCATTCACTGAAAGATAATCTTTATAAATCGCACATAGAATATAATTCATCCCCGGATACATATAGATAGATACATTATCTACTTCAAGCTCGCCATAACTCCCATATACCAAGTTACAGATAGTTCTAATCCCATCGATTCAGCCAATTATATTTCACTAGAAACTGGTCCCATAAATCCAGTCGGAGCCACCATACCAAACTAGAAAGCGATGGTTTTTAAGTCCCTCGTGAGGTTGTTTTCTGCAATGTTGTTGCATCGATTCTAATGGCCTCAATATTTTTGGTGCTAGAAGGGGGGAATCAGACTATGAATGGCACCAAAGATTAATCCAAAAATAAAATACCATTAAAACAGTCATTCTCCCTCCAAGTCTCCTATAAATTCTAGCCCTAGTTCATGATCTCCTATTCTTACATCAAAAGTTGTTCAATCTCCCCCTAAATCTCCTAGTTTTATTCATAAATAACTCTCTTCTCAAATGATACTCCAAAACCACCCAATGTACAAACCTTAACAAATAAATTGGAATAAATTTCTATTTCAAGATAGAAACATGTACTTTCTAAAGCCTCAGAAGGAAATATTACTTCAATATTTGAGGGTACTAGTGTATTAACCCATTCTAAGAGTGAAAAGCTTAGAATAATCCCTTTTGAGTTTCATCTCCTTTCTCACCCTAGGAAATCTCCGATATTCGAAACTCAATCATGAACTAGTGATATTCAATCCTCTTCTACCCCTCAAACAACATCATTTATTCCTCCTTATTTTACATCTTCCCAAACAATTTCTTCATCAATTCACATTCCTTATTCTTCCCAGCCTACAAACATTGCCTTAAGGAGTATTAGTCCATAGTTGTTTCTTCTACACCTACATCCACTATTGGAACTACTTCTTGCACTCTAAATCCTTCTTCACAGCAAACTAATCCTCGAGTTAACAAAATGGCAGGTAGACCTTGGAAAAATACTAGATTTGTTCAATTACAAGGCCCTCTCCATCCTTTACCCAAGCATCCTAAAATATGGTTTCCTAACTATAACTCAGATGATATTCTACCTGAAGAAGAATATCTCCATAGTTTTATTCTTGCCATGAAATTTAATGATGCAACTTAAGAAGATTGTGTAGTTAGATTATTTCCCTATACTTTTCAAGGATCAGTTGGATAATGGTATTTCTCACTACTATCACACACTACACCATGGAAGATCTTTGATTTAATACAAAAGGTGAGCCATGAATAAATAAGATAATAATGAAATGTCACAAGTCTTAGCCAAAAAATATTCATAAATACATTGACATTAGTGATTTCATACTTTGGACTTAAATAATAGATTATTGAGTGCAAAGAAACTACACGATTGGGGCACACTACTTCATCAACAAAACAAATTCATGTGAGAAGAAAGAAGAGTTATAATCAAATCTTTCCAAATAGTTCGTAGCAAGCTATAATATTTATGAAAATAAAATTAAGAAGTTGAATAAAAACCATTTATATTAGATAAACACTTAAAGGATTGTAGATTTCAACTTATCTTGCATTATATAAATGTCATCATGAAAGGTTTTGTAGAGACCTCAATAGAGTGACTGACGGCAAGATAGATTTTTGATTAGTTCCAACAACCCCTTGTTCATATCTCCATGCATCAATTTAATTGAAATTATGCTTTGTATAGTGAAATCATTTTTGAAAGAGATGATCTACAATGGAAGAAATGCCACCCAATGGAATAAAAAACCAAAAGAGAGAACAACTTCACTTCCTATAGACTAAAATATTTGCGCAAGAAAAAAACATCTTCAAAAAACTACTTTGAAGAAGCCAAGTGTCATAAGAATTTCCAACCATTAACTTGTATATGAACAAAGCCACTTTTAGTAGTAACCACAGAAATGCCCTCAAACCACCATTGCAAATAAGCTTGAGAGGAAAACAACTCTAAACAAGAAAACCAAATTATGTAGTAGACTCTTGAAAATATCCAATTGTTAAAGGAATTGAGAAAAAAAACCCTCAAGCATGCAAACAACAACATAGTTTGCTAAAACTTACTCAAATGATTACTTATAAGAAGCCATGGTAAGAGGAATTCTCAAGAACAAATCCATGTACGGGTAATGCCATCTCGATTAATAATTGCACCACCCCCCTCAAATTGGTACTACAAAGATGGTACAAGTAAAAAATAGTAAACTAGTTGGATAAATAACTATGTAGGGAAATAAAAAAAATAATAATCTTGATTGAACCCCCCCTACATGTAGATTTACTTGTGTGCCTCTAACTAATACATCGTCAACTAAATCAATCAATATCAATCAACATGTCCCTAATTTACTAGCTCAGTACTCCAATGTACCACACTACCATCAACTCAATAAGTCTTTTGATTGAATTCCCCCTTCATGTAGTAATGACATGTGTGCCTCTAACTAATACACCACCATCGATCTCAATCAATATCACGCAAAATATACTTAATTTACTAGGAGGGGACCCCAATATACCATATCACCACCCACTCAAATTTCCGTAATCAACAACACCCTTAGGATGCTAATTACACTGAACATAAATCAAATATAAAAATATCATAAATTCTTGTTTAGATCAAACTTTATCCAAAGACCAAAATAAAAAATATGTAAGTGAAAATTAATACTAATTACTATATAATATTTTAAAAATATTTAAAATAAAAAACAAATTATAGTAAGGAAAAGTTTGACATTTATATATCTCTTTAATTTTTTATGTCTTTGTTTTATTATTATTATTTAATTAACATTTTTGAAAACCTAAATAACTTAAAAGGCAAGAGAAACCTATAAAATACTGAGATCCTATATTATATAGCTGAAATTTATATTTTTAATAATGTTTTAGAAAATTTTAAGTAACATTAACTAAAAACAAATCGAAAATACAAATATGAATATAAAGTACTTTAATATTCATGAAGATAATCTTTCACTGAATACAACCTCAGTCCAAAAAAAGTTAACATATAAATAGATATAAACAATAAGTTGAAAAAAGGGTATTATTCAATGATAAAAATGAAAATTATGTAAGAATACCAAACACATTAACAAATCTAATGGCTCACGGCTCACGGCCTTTTGAGAAAGCATATAGGTGAAGGTGAAGTGGCAGCTGGAGATATCAATGGAGAATATATCAGTGGAGAACCGTGATAATTATTGCTCCCAAGTTCAGCTGCCTGTAAAGGTAATAGAGTCTGTCCTGGTACCACCTTCCCCACGTTCTCCCAAAACCATTCTCTATCTTTCCAATCTGGACGACCATTTTTTCCCAAGGAGGAGATTTGATGTATTTCTTATCTATAGTAATGGTTCCCGCAAGATTTAAGGGGGCCAAAAATCCAGCTGGGGTTATTAAGGATGCAATGTCACAACTTCTGTCTTACTATTACCCACTCGCAGGCCGGGTAAGGAGAACAGAAGACGATCATAAAATTCAGGTAGACAACACGGGAGAGGGTGCTCTCTTCGTTGAAGCTGCAACGGACATCACACTTCCAATTCTGGGAGAATTCGTGGAGCTGAAATCGTCATTCGAGCATCTGCTCTTTTAGTTTCCGCCAACCGCAGAAGTCGAGGAAGTTCCCCCTCTCATTTTTCAGGTAAAATTCATTTCATATACCCTTGCATTTCTCTTTACCATTACTGGGAAGATCTTAGTGAATTGGCTAATCATAACGCATGCTTTTATCTTGAAAAAATAGGTGACAAGCTTTCATTGCGGGGGCTTTGTGGTGGGTGCGAGTTTAAACCATTGTCTATGTGATGGTCGAGGGGCAGCCCAGTTTCTCATGGGACTTGCAGAGATTGTGAGGGGAGAGGTGAAGATTTCAATCGAGCCAGTGTGGCAGCGAGAAGATCTAAAACCGCATCAGCCCTATCGGGTTTGTTTTCATCATCACGAGCTCCGTGAAAGTGGATACCTCGCTAACCCTAACAGTCCGCTGTCAACTCTGAAAACCGAGGACCTGGTCCTCGCCTCATTTTTTCGCAACTCAGATGCGTCGCAAAGGATAAAACAACCCATCGTAGAGGAGCTGAAAGAGCACTGTACAACGTTTGATGCTTTAGCAGCGTTCACGTGGCGAGCAAGAACAAGGGTTCTGGGAATTCCTCTTCATCACGTTGTAAGGTTTATCATCCCACTAGATGTGACGAGGGCCCTCAGTCCCCCTCTTGCAGAGGGATACTACGGCAATGGTCAATACCTGGCATGTACTCACAACAGTACAGCGGAAGAGGTGGTTAATGGATCTCTTTTGCATGCTGTAAAGTTGATAAAGAAGGCAAACTTAGATGTAAATGAGGAGTACCTGAGATCAGCCATAGCGTTTCTGGAAATGGAACGCTCATGCCAATGTTGTATATTGAAAAAAAATTCCAGAATTAATAATGGAGAAATTAAATTTCCCCTTCACAACACAGAGAAATAAATTTCACTCTCAGAAAACAGAGTTTCAACTAAATAAAACAAACATTTATTCCATAAAAATTTGTTACAAGTTCTTCCTCAACACAGAGGGATTACAACTGCTGGACTGTTACAAGACATAGTTCCAAAAAAAAAAAAAACTCTTCTCTGTCTCTCTGTAAAAAAAAACTCTGCTGTGAATTTTTCATTCACTGTCTCTGTTTATTACAAAACAAAAACAACTCACTGTTTTTCCAAAATCATACACTGTTGTATATATTCAAATTTTCATTCCCTGTCTTTTTTTTTAATCAACGCACTGTTGTGCAAAAAAAACATAATCTGTTCTATTCTCTCTTTTTTTAAAATAATGCTCTGCTGTGCATATATATATCTCTTGAAATAGAACGACTCTGTTCTATATTAAAAATAAAAAATATTTCAACCTCATTTAATTCAATGTCATTAATTGACATACAACCAAAAATTCACCACTTGAAAAATCTTTAATGGCATCATAACTTTTGCCGACACCGTTTGAAAATAGCATTAATGTCGAATTGGCTTGGTGGCACCGTTTGGAAAATTTTCCGCGCTGGTGGTGGTTCGGTGGTGCGCGGGCGGAGACACCACATAGCGGTGGTTGCAGAGGCACCTCTCTGCAGGTACAACATGATTGGGGTATGGCCCCGCACTAAATACCGACCGTTGATCATGGGTCAACGTCCGATCGGCGAGTCAAATGCGGGGGCTCCCCTCGTGTTAACTGCTGGGCTAGTTGCGCTCCCGCTAGCCGTTGATCACCTGTCGAATGGAGATCTCTTTGCCGACGTGCTGCCACCTTTAAACTCTGTGCTGTTCAATGTGCTTCTGCCTGTTGATTCATCCAAGCAGTTGGAAATTATATTCCAACACTACCCCTTAATTTCAGCTGCTGGGTTTTCCTGCATACCCAGGCATTTTATGAAATGTTCAAAGCTTTTTTGCGCAAGTGGCTTTGTGAGGATATCTGCAAATTGATCCTTTGTTCTGCAATGATGCAAAACTATCTCACCATTGTTAACCAATTCACATATGAAGTGAAACTTGGTGTCAATGTGCTTTGTCCTTTTATGAAAAACAGAATTTTTAGACAATGCAATAACTGAGCTATTGTCATAAAAGATCACTGTCCATTTTACCTGTTCTTGGCCTAAACTTATCAACATTTTTCTCATCCAAACTGCTTGACATGCTATTGCTGTAGCTGCCACATATTCTGCTTCTTCTGTAGATAATGCTACAATGGGATGTTTCTTAGAAGCCCATGAAATGGCTCCTGAACCCATGTGAAAAACATAACCGGAAATGCTCTTCCGATCATCTACACTTCCAGCCCAATCACTATCTGTGTATCCAACTAAATCTGAACATTCTGAAGCAGTATAAAAAATACCAAACCTTTTTTTACCTTTAACATACCTCAAAATTCTTTTTGCTGCTTGCGAATGTGCATCTTTTGGCTTTTCCATGAATCTGGAAATCAAACTAACAACATGCATTATGTCTGGCCTAGTTGTAGTCAAATACATAAGGCTGACAACTATGCTTTTGTATAAACTAGGATCAAAATCCTTATTTCTATCCTCTCTGCTGAGTTTTAATCCCATCACTGTGGGAGTGATTGCTGCTTTGCTCTCCTGCATGTTAAATCTTTCAAGCACCTCATTAACATACTTTGCCTGTGAGATAAAAATTCCATTTTCATCTTGTTCTAATTCTATTCCCAAGAAGTATCTCAACAAACCCATATCAGTCATTTCAAATTCTTCTTTCATGACTGTTTTAAAATGTTCAATAAGGCAATCATCATTACCTGTAAAAATAACATCATCAACATACAAGACTACAATCAAGATTTTATCATCTTTTTCTTTGATGTAGAGAGTAGGTTCTCCCTCACACTTTTCAAAACCATTTTCCAGTAGATATGAATCTATCCTACTGTACCATGCTCTTGGCACTTGCTTCAGCCCATAAAGAGCCTTCTTCAACTTGCACACTTTGTGTTCCTGGCCTTTCTTTTCATAGCCGAGAGGTTGTTCAATGTAAACCTCTTCCATTAACACTCCATTTAGGAATGCTGACATCACGTCCATTTGGTAAACTTTCCACTTGTTTTGTGCTGCTATGGACAACACTGTTGTCACGGTTTCCATTCTTATAACCGGTGCGAAAGTTTCCTCATAATCTTTTCCATGCTTCTGCTTATAACCTTTGACTACAAGCCTTGCCTTGTGTCTCTCTATTTTGCCTTCAGCATTACTCTTGGTCTTGTAGACCCATTTAACTTCAATGACATCTTTACCTTTTGGGAGTTCAACCAAATCCCAAGTTTTGTTTCTTTCTATGGCATTAATTTCCTCATCCATAGCTTCTATCCATTTCCTATCCTTGATAGCTTCTTCGAAATGAACAGGATCATCAACATGACAATATAAAGCAAACAAAGAATTGATACCTTCATTAGATATATCTTGTTCATAAATATCTTTCAAACTTCTGAATTTCTTACCTCTTTCAGTAGGTGTACAAATGCTTGAAGAAGCACTTGAATTTCCTCCTTGTGGTGTGCTTGGAGAGGCACTGTCATTTCTCCTCAAGGGTGTGCTCTGCTGCTCTTTTGTTGGTGTTGCTGTTTGGGGATGTATTTCAGCCAACTCATCATCGTTTTCATCATGAGGTAAATAGTGTTTAAAATTTACTGTCTTCTCTATGCTTCCATCCCAAGCTTCCTCTTCAATAAACTGAACATCCCTTCTCATAATAAACTTCTTGGTGAATGGGTTATATAACCTATATGCCTTGGATTCCTCATTGTATCCAATGAAAATACATTTCTCCCCCTTGCTGTTCAAATTCTTCCTTAGCTGATCCAAAATGTGTGCATAAGCCACACATCCAAAAACCTTCATGTGTGTGACACCTTGCTTTGTGCCACTCCATGCCTCTTCCGGCTCTTTGTTCATTACTGCTTTTGTAAGGCACCTATTCAAAATATATGCTGCACAATGTATAGCTTCAGCCCAATAATCATTAGGCAAGTGCTTTGCCTTTAACATACTCCTTGCCATGTCCATTATGGTTCGGTTCTTCCTTTTGGCTACTCCATTTTGCTGCAGATTATATCTAGTTTTAAACTGCTTATGAATACCATTTTCTCTACAAAAACGTAGAAAATATTTAGAGATATACTCACCTCCTCTATCAGTCCTTAAGACTTTAATATGTAGCCCACTTTGTTTCTCAACAAGTGCTTTGAAATTGAAAAAAATTTCAAACACTTCACTTTTGTTTTTCAAAAAATAAACCCAAGTTTTTCTTGTAAAATCATTTATAAATGTTAAGATATAGTGGCTGTTAGCAAGTGATGGAGTTTACATCGGTCTACATACATCTGAGTGGACAATCTCTAAGGGTGTTTTTTCCCTTATGCTTTTCCCGAAAGGAAAACTTTCTCTGTGTTGTTTCCCCAAGATACAACCTTCACAAAGGCTGTCCGGTTTCTCTATGAATGGTAAACCACTTACGATTCCTTTTCTGTTCAACAAATTAAGACCTCCAAAGTTGAGATGTCCAAATCTCAAGTTCTATAACCAATTATCATCTTTTGGCTCGCTTTGGAAAGTCTCTTGTGCAACTGCTGCTTTCTCTTCACCATTCTTCAAATCTGCTCTCATTCTAAGAGGGAACATCCTATTCCTTGTCATCTTCACTTCAGCAATACATAGTTTGCCGGGTGGTTTATCCATGATGGTACAAACATCATCCTCAAAGAAGACATTATACCCCTTATGGACAAGCTGTCAAATACTTAAGAGATTACATTTCATTCCTGGAACATAATAAACATCTTCTATGGATTTCTTTACACCTAATCTTGTTAAAACATTTACATCTCCTTTTGCCATAACAGAAACTTTGCTATCAGTTCCTAGTGCAACTTGTGACTGCACACTCTCATTTAACATAGAAAAAATTGCTAAGTTTCCTGTCATATGGTTACTACAACCGGAGTCTAGAAACCATAAATCTTCATTCTTTTATTTAGCTATATTACAAGCTAAAAAAAATTATTTTGGCTGTTATTTTCTCGAGTGAAATTTGCACTAGTTCTACTTCTCATATCTTGCTTCTTCGTTCTACATGCATTAGCATAATGACCATATTTTTTACAATTGTAACATTGGACATTGGATTTGTCATACCTCTGTCATAACTCTGTTGGCTGTTATCTTGGCCGTGGCTGTGATTTTGATTATTGCTCCTTTCATGTGAATGTGAAGGGCTATTCCTTCCACCTCTATTTTGGCTTTTGCCTCTTCCTCTTTTGTTTCTTCTGCCTTGCCCTCTTCCTCTTCCGAAAGACATTTGGGTCTTAAAGGTATGCTCAATAGATGAGTTTTCACTCCTACCCAATCTCTATTCATGTGTCATCAGTGATGCATGTAGCTCATCTACTGAAAACTTTGTGAGATCCTTAGTCTCCTCTATGGTGGTGACAATCACATCAAATCTTGAAGGTAAACTTCTCAAGAGTTTTTCCACAATCCTCTTGTCTTCAAGAGTCTCTCCATGATATCTTATTTGTGTGACCATTCCAATCACATGAGTGAAGGATGAGTCAATAGTATCTAACTCTTTCATACAGAGAGTCTCAAAGTCTCTCCTCAGCAACTGAAGTTTTGTTGTCTTCACTTTCTCCATGCCTTGATAAGCTATCTTGAGAGTTTCCCATGCTTCTTTCGATCTCTTGGCTGCTGCTATCCTCGGAAACACACTCTCATGCACTGCTTGATACAAAAATAAAAGAGCCTTGGCGTCTTTCTTCTTATTTCTCTTCAGAATCTCTCTTTCTACCTGAGTTAACATGTTAAACTCAAGTTCATCTACTGGTTCTTCAAAGCCATCCTCAACAAATTCCCATAAGTCTTGGGAGACAAATAATGCCCTCATAGTTATTGACCAATAGTCATAATTTTTCCCATTAAATTGTGGGAGATGGATATTTCCCATACCCATACCAATGTTGGCTCCAGCCATTCTGCACTCTTAACTATGATTGAAAAACACTTGACTGTGTGTTTTAAAATTAACTAACTGTTCTGCAACAGTAACACGAAACTGTATAGAGAAATACCTTTGGATTCTTCTTTTCTGAGCCTTCACACTGCACGAGAAGCTGCTGCAACAAAGAATTCCTTTCCTTCAGCTTATTTGACATTCAAATAGCCTGGACTGGCTCTGATACCATGTTGGAATATTGAAAAAAAATTCCAGAATTAATAATGGAGAAATTAAACTTCCCCTTCACAACACAGAGAAATAAATTTCACTCTCAGAAAATAGAGTTTCAACTCAATAAAACAAACATTTATTCCATAAAAATTTGTTACAAGTTCTTCCTCAACACAGAGGGATTACAACTGCTGGACTGTTACAAGACACAGTTCCAAATAAAAAAAAAACTCTTCTCTGTCTCTCTGTAAAAAAAAACTCTGCTGTGAATTTTTCATTCACTGTCTCTGTTTATTGCAAAACAAAAACAACTCATTGTTTTTCCAAAAACATACACTGCTGTGTATATTCAAATTTGTACTCTCTGTCTTTTTTTTTTATTCAACGCACTACTGTGCAAAAAAAAAAACATAATCTGTTCTATTCTCTCTTTCTTTTAAAATAATGCTCTGTTGTGCATATATATATCTCTTGAAATAGAACGACTTTGTTCTATATCAAAAATAAAAAATATTTCAACCTCATTTAATTCAATGTCATTAATTGATATAGAACCAAAAATTCACCGCTTGAAAAATCTTTAATGGCATCATAACTTCTGCCGGCACCGTTTCAAAATAGCATTAATGTCGAATTGGCTTGGTGGCACCGTTTAGCAAATTTTCCACGGCAGTGGTGGTTCGGTGGTGCGCGGGCAGAGACACCACATAGCGGTGGTTGCGGAGGCACTTCTCCGTAGGTACAACATGATCGGGGTATGGCCCCACACTAAATACCGACCGTTGATCGTGGGTCAATGTCCGATCGGTGAGTCAAATGCGGGGGCTCCCCTCATGTTAACTGTCGGGCTAGTTGCGCTCCCGCTAGCCGTTGATCACCTGTCGAACGGAGATATCTTTGCCGATGTGCTGCCGCCTTTAAACTATGCGTTGTTCAACGTGCTTTCGCCTGTTGATTCATCCAGGCAGTTGGAAATTATATTCCAACAGCCAAGAGATCTCTTTAGTGCCTCCGTGTGTTGAAGATACATTTCTCACTAACTGGAGGTGGCTGGAATTTAACCACATGGACTTTGGATGGGGTGAATCCCTCATTTTTTGGCCAGGTAACTGGCTCAAAATTTTGTTCTACCCAATTGCATTTTTGTCTCCCCCGAAAACCAGGAGCGGAGTAACGATGGTGTTCTGCATGCCACGCCCAACATTGAAAGCACTTGAAACGGAATTACATGGTCTAATGTGAATCAGTGGTTACAAACCTCTGGGTACTAGTAACTGTACCAGTTCAGGTGCTATGGGTATGACATCACTGCACCAACGTTTTGTTTCAATCATGCAAAATAGCTTTATTATTAATCAATTATAGAAAACAGGGCTTATCAGTTTTTATTTTTGTCGTTCAGAGGTAAAACAATCAAATAAGCAACCTCGTTTCAAGTCTTCAATTGTGATTTTGATATTACTTGGTACAAACAGATAGTTTATCTTTAATTTTGTTAATTTGTTTCAGTTTTAGGATGTGCATTTTATATATTATTTTTATTAATATATTTTTTTTAATGATGATGGTGGTGGTGGTGGTGGTTAACGTCCACTAAAACAAATTTTTGGTCTTCGATTTAAGATTTTATTCCTATACTTGAAAAATTTGGAGAGAAGCTTCCGAGCTCACTATAATTTTGACATCTTAAAAAACTAGAAAATTTAGTATTGCAACAAAGATTAAATATTATATTAATATTTAAAATAATAATAAATATAATTATGTTGCGAAGAGTTTTACTATTTAGTAGGAAAAAATGTATTGGAGTTTGGGTATAGAATTAAAATATATAGGTATATGTATACTTAGTTATCTCATAGATATTTTATATTATTTTGTTAGTTAAGTAAGGAATATTATTTTAATAGTACATTTATTCATTTTATGGAAATTGTAACACCCCCAATTTGTGTGTTGAATTTTTAAAGTTGACAATTGAACTTTAAATCCTAAGGGGGTGGACCCCCAAGGGATAAGTATGGTGTGAATGTATTTGCATATTTGATTTGAGGAAATAAATAAAATGATTGTGCAGTTTGACCAAGATGAGAATTTGAGATCACTTGCCAAATCCATGAGGATGGATAAGGCAACAAATCCCCAAAATCTTTCAAAAATCCTTGAAAGAAATTAATTTAGATTTGAGGAGGAATCTAAATTTCCCCAATGAAGAGGAGTAGTTGGGAAGAGGTAAGAAAAAGCTGGAAAAGCTGAGGAAAAGCATAAAACAGCTTTAAAAGTCCCAAATGGGAAGCCTAGGCTAAACGGAAAGAAAGCATCCTCTGCTATTACGGGCCTTCAGATAGAAACATGCTTTGGGGAATTATGAACTTAAACCATTTGCTCCTAAACGGAATCAGAGGTTGATGCGATTTCACAGGAGCATTGATCTGCCTTTCGAGGTGAGTCTGGAGACGAGGACTCTAAGGTTGGGGAGGTTGGTCAGTGCCGGGTTGTGGTATGTTGAGAATTTTGTTATTCTACTTTCGATGAGTATAAATTAGCTACATATAAAACTTAAGAGAAATCGTATGATTGATTGTAGTACTACATTTAACAGAATCCAGCTTTAGGCATTCACCTTCTAGATTCTGTTTAGTTGTAGATCAGAAATCCATAGAGTAGAAACCCCAGAAACTCTAAACCAAGGTCGGTTTAAATCTGAAGTTACTTAGTCTCCATAGATAAGTAAATATTATTTGTTTTCTGTAGATACAAATGTGATTTTATATGCTCCTATGTGTGCTAGAAAATTAGTGTAACAGAACTGAAAGTGTACATAGTACCAAATCAAAAAGGAAAAAAATGTAACTCTACTTTATAGGATTTTTACAACATTTACAAGGGCATAGATTTCATTTCTAAATCTACCTTTAATCCTTGAATCAAGTAGTATAGTCAAAGACTTAAATTATAGTTAAGGACCTCTATTCAAGTACTATCGAAGACATATATGTATGCATAAAGAAAAATAAAATAAAAGCGTAATAGCTTTTATAGCATCCTAAAGGCACATATTATTTCTAAACCTATTTTTAACCTTTGAAATAAAGATCGTAGCAATATAATAAAAATAAAGTGGGAGGGTCCCCATAACCCTTGGAATATGATGGTAAATGGATTAGCTCTTAGCTGAAATAGCACAAAATATAAGGTCAGGTGGCACAGGTTAATTTATTGACATATGCAAGTTAAATTCGTTGAATGATCGATAGTTCACGGTGGCCAATTAACGAAACTTGAGTTGAAAGAAAAATGAATACAAACAACAATATAAATGCTGAGAGCTAACCCCAAAAGCTCGTTTTAATATTACCTGCGATATATTTATATATAAGAGTAAAGCAAGAAAATAATGCAGCTGCCGAGAGCTAATGTAATGGCTCCTGCTAATATCGTTTTCAAAGCAAAAGGAGATTAGATGAAAATTTTATTACAAGAGCCATCTAATACATGTACCCGCATTTAACCAAATATCCATACATTAATAAGTAATTAACACTTGGGCCTTTGCGAATAAGGGTTTGAGCGTAAATAATATTTAACAGGGAAAACTATCTCTAGTAGACTGACTTAGGTCAAACCATACCATCGTGGCAACTTTAAACTCTGTTGAGCGCCGAGGCAGAACAATTCGGCCGCATCCTTTACACCTTTCATACCAAGAACAGGTTGTGGTTTCTACTGTCAGTAGATTTCCATTAGTGCGCAGAACAATGTCATTCCGAAAACCAAGATTTAAAAAGCGGAACCAACGTTTAAGTAAACAGGAAGTAAATATCTTATCAGAGTTTCCTAGAAGTCAATTGATAAATTTCCGTAACCCTGAATGAGATGGCAGTGTATATACGGGAAAATAAGTAAACGTAGGTATGAAACAGAAACCGATATAATTATGTTATAAAAACTTATGAAAAATGCTACACATAAGAACAAGAATATTCAGTTCTGCTGCATATAAAGCTGCTTGTGATAATAGACACAGTCAATAGCGCTGAGATTGGTTGGACTCCCTTACTATTCAACCGGAGCGCATGAATTCAGAACATCATTTTAGCTTATGTGGGATGAACGAAACCATATTTAATTTAGTAGGGAAACGCAACCATTACCAGATTTATAAGGGCGGATATATATATATATATATGCAACCCGGTTGAGCAATGTCGAATTCTACTATACCGCTCTATGTAAACTGATCCGTGTCACACGATTAGCTACAGACAGATGTATTAAGTCAAATAAGAAACATTCCTGTAGCAACAGGTTAACCAGATTTCCCTCAACGAATTAAAGATATGTGAGTATAGGGCGATTTAAATGATAAAACAACCAAACGATGGGAACACCGAAATAATTTAACGTCAACCTTCCATTCCGCTGACGCCGACGCAAATGCATAACTCAAGACGTTACAGGAACAACCCGGAGCACGAATAGATTCGATAACCAGAGCGGCCTCTCCATCGACCCTTTGGGAAAATGGAGAAAAGAGAAACTCGTACCTCGAAACCGCCTGAAACCTGAGTAACGAGACGTGAAGGTAAACGCTGAACATTAGTTATATAACACTTAAACTAAACACAGTTGTACAAAAAAAGAGAAACCGAGAAAACCGTAAGCAGATTTACCTGTCGAATGAAAACATGATATTTCGCCATGAATGGAATGGAAGAGCCTGGGAAAAGATTGGGTTGTCTAACCCCAGCAAAATAATGTATTCCCTCCTACCCTAGCGCTGTGACTCAGGACCTGGCAGAATACATAAAAACCCGAGTTAAAGATCTAGAACCTGTAACGTATCTGCGCCGTAAATCCTGAAATGGTTCATATGAATGTCTTACACCAAATCAAGGAAAAAAAAAACAACAGATCTCTGGCAAAATCGACAAGAGGATCCATTCTACGCACAAGAGAAGGCCACAATCAAATGAATGCGGAAACATGGAACTCAGGCGAGTTGAACAGTAGAACAGCCGGCCAATGGAAGATTAAATAACATGAGTTATGCGTTAACCCTCGAAGCTCTCGAGCTCGACAAAATCCCGAGGGGGATTATAAAAATTTCATCGAACAAAAACATGAGTACCAGGCCGTAAGGGTTAACATTTTTTTATCCTTATCAATGTACCTGGAAACCCAAATAGTCGGCGAAGTAATAAACTTTTTCGGCTGATAGGACCTATTACCCACTGCTCCTCCAGCTGGGGTTGAAGACATGCCAGGCGCGACCGTAACAGTACAACTCTCCTGACAGCAAATCTGCAGTAGCATGCACCAGGAACACGCAAGTCTGGATTTCGTGACCCGGTAGCGAGGAAGGGTAGGACGCGCGCCCTCCCTCAGCCAAACGACGGATTGATGTGTACAAATTCTCCATAACCCTGCGTGAGACGCAGCCCAGCAGTACCTACCTGCACAGTGTAAGATCAACAGCTAAGATTTGCGGGGAAAACTTCATCAAAGGTCATTCATATTAACGTTAAATGCATGTTAGGGTTTCAGAATTATAAACATTAAAGGAAACCGTGCGCCGGAGACGAATACATAAATCACACACTTTGTCATCACTAAATTCTTTCACTAACAATCGGTAGGTATGTCGTCGATCTCAGAAATTGAAATCATACCTACGCGTGTCCGCTGACATTTCTGATATCTTAACATTAAATTTGACCCCTAAATTGATAACCCAACAATTTACCATGGCGGCCGAATCGTAGCACACGATTTTATGTATATATTTAGGAGCGCCCAAATAGAATATGGGAACACTATCACGAATATAGGGTTATGTAACATGGATCTGGGGTGTTACGATTGATATCTACATTCGGTATATAATAGGACAAGCATGATAGTAAAAGGGGTTAAGAGACTAACATAATAATCATAGTAAGGGTGGTAACCTCTTATACAATTAATAATAATAGGGGTATCTCTGGCGAAATTGACAAGAGGATCCATTCTACGCACAAGAGAAGGCCACAATCAAATGAACGCGGAAACATGGAACTCAGGCGAGTTGAACAGTAGAATAGCCGGCCAATGGAAGATTAAATAACATGAGTTATGCGTTAACCCTCGAAGCTCTCGAGCTCGACAAAATCCCGAGGGGGATTATAAAAATTTCATCGAACAAAAACATGAGTACAAGCGTGCAGGGTTAACATTTTTATCCATATCGATGTACTGAAACCGTGGTCGGGCCGTATTAATTTTGGTGATAGGATATATTACCTTGCTCCTCAATTGGGGTTGAAGACATACGGGCGTGACATGTGATCGACTCTCATGACCTTGATCTCAGGTAGCGTGCACAGGAACACGCAAGTCTGGATTCCGTAACCTGGTAGCGAGGAAGGGTAGGATGCGTGCTCTCCCTCAGCCAAACGACGGATTGCTGTGTACAAATTCTCCATAACCCTGCGTGAGACGCGGCGCGGAAGTACCTACCTGCACAGTGTAAGGTCAACAGATAAGATTTACGTGTAAAACTTCTCCAAAGATCATTCAGATTAACGTTAAATGCATATTAGGGTTTCGGAATTATAAACATTAAATGAAATCGAACTACTTCAACGCGCCGGGGACTATTACATAAATCACCTAATGTGTTATCACTAAATTCTTTCACCAACAATCGGTAGGTATGACAGCGATCTCAGAAATTGAAATCATACCTATGCGTGTCCGCTGATATTACTGATATCTTAACCGTTAAAGTTGACTCCTTAGTTAATAACCCAACCATATACCATGGCGGGCGAATCGTAACACATGATTTTATATATGTATATAGGAGCGCCCAAATAGACTATGGGGACACTATTATGAATATAGGGTTATGTAACATGGATCGGGGGTGTTACGATTGATACCTATATTCGATATATAAGAGGGTCGAACATGATAGTAAAAAGGGTTAAGAGATTAACATAATAATAATAGTAGGGGTTGTGACCTCTTATTCAATTAATAATAATAGGGGTTGTTACCCCTTATTCCAATTAATGTTTAATTTGATGTGAATGAAGGAGTCTAAAATGAATTGGGGAAATAAATAGACAAATGCATACAAGTGAAATCACGAAAAAAAAAAAAAAAAAAAAAAAAATTGGAGGTGTGACAAATGGTATCGGAGCACCAGTTACAACAAATTGGGCTGTTAATTTTGTGCTCACTGCTTATTACATATTTTGTTTTTCTGAAGTTTTATAAACTTTGCTAATCGGTATTGTAAGTGTGTACAGTTGAAATGGCTGAAGGTGAAGGGATTTATGTGGATCTGCGGGATGAGTTTGCTACTCCAGATCCCAATGCCCCGGTGATGGCTATGTTTCACAGGCTACAACGAGAATTGGCTGAACTAAGAAGCCAAAATGACATATTGTCATCAGCCAGTAAGGAGCAATAAAATCTCATCAGAGAGCTCACTTTCCGGAATAGCCAGGAAGGCGAAGGTTCCGGAAAAATAAATATGGATGAGTCTGAGGATGAGGATGCAGCTAGAAATCAACATAGGCAGAAAAGAGAATTGCAGGGATAATTTCGAAAGATTAAACCTCCCTCCTATGATGGGGAGAAGGAAGAAGATGCTAAAGCTTGGTTGCTGAATATGATCAAGTATTTCCAAGTATATGAATATGAGAGTAATCTGAAGGCCAGATTAGCTGTGTATCAGCTGTAAGGAAAAGCCACACTGTGGTGGGAAGAGACAAAAATGGTGCATGCCATTGATGAAAAAACAGTTACTTGGGAAGATTTTCAGACTAAGTTCAAAAGTCGTTATTTGAATGAACGTTATTATGATGATAAAGCAAAAGAATTCCATGAACTTAGACTAGGATAGCTCACTATTGATGAGTTTGTCACTAAGTTTACCAATTTACTGAGGTATGTTCCTTACATAAGGGAAGAAAAAGCAAAGGTTCAAAGGTTTTTGAATTGCTTACCTACTGTGTACAAAGAGAAAATTGAGTTTGACAACCCGAAGACAATGGATGAAGGTGTTAGAAAAGCAAGATTATGCTATCAGCAGTTTAAAGGTAAAGCTGAACAAGGGAAGAGCAGGTTGAACAAGGGTGAGTTCAAAGGTAACAGACCAAAACCAGCATATCTAAGAAATTTTGGTAGAGATCATCAGCGGAAAAAATTCAATAAACCAAGAGAAAGTCAAACTGCTCAGTCCCAAGTGGCGTCAAAACCAGTAGAAGGGAATAAAAAGGAAGGGACAGTCAGAATGAAGGAACCTTTGAAGTGTTGGGGCTGTGGAGAACCCCATATGATGAGGGATTGCCCCCATCAAAATATTCATATGATCAGCAGAGAGCGAGAGGCAACAACAGTCAATGACATAGCCAGAAGCATACCAACTATCAGTGCAGCCTTGGAAAATCGGCAAGCAGAACATCAAGCAACCATGGTGGAAATGGAGGGTAAGATTTCTGACCTACCTGTTACTGTTTTGATTGATACAGGTGCTTCTTTGAGTTACATTAGTCCTGGAATTGTAGAAAAATGTAAAATTAAACCTGAAAAATTTCAGCAGTCATGGTTGGTACAACTGGCCACTGGAACTAAGAGAAAAGTCACACATAAATTGCCCAAAACAGCAATACAATTAAATGGCTTTACAACAAAAGTAAATTTGAACATATTGCCATTAGGATCCTATGATTTGCTGATAGGAATGGATTGGCGGGAAAAGAAGAAAGCTCTGATAAACTGCTGGGATAAAACCCTGCATTGTGTGGATGAGGAAGGGAAACCTTTTACACTAAAAGGGAAACCAAAATCCATTTCAATAAGACAAATATCAGCCTTACAATTAAAAAGAACAGCTAGAAAAGGATACCAAGTATATGCAGTGCATGTAGAGGAAATAGAACAGAAAACTGAGGAAGAGTTACTGGATGCATTACCAGTTATCAGAGATTTTAAGGAAGTTTTTCCCAAGGAAATCCCTCAGCTTCCCCCCAAAAGAGAGATTGATTTCTCAATCAATCTGGTACTAGGAGCAACCCCTGTGTCTAGAGCACCCTATCGAATGAGTCCCCCTGAACTAATGGAATTGAAAATGCAATTGCAGGAGTTGTTAGATAAAGGGTATATAAGACCAAGTGTGTCTCCTTGGGGAGCCCCAGTTTTATTTGTGAAAAAGAAGGATGGAACTTTTAGGATGTGTATTGACTATCGTCAACTGAACAAATTGACCATTAAGAATAGATATCCACTTCCTAGAATTGATGATCTTTTTGATCAAGTGAGAGGAGCTTCAGTCTTTTCCAAGATATACCTAAGGACTGGTTATCACCAGCTTAGAATTAAAGAAGAAGACATCAGCAAAACAACATTTCGAACGAGGTATGGGCATTATGAATTTGTAGTCCTACCTTTTGGATTGACTAATGCTCCTGCCACATTTATGTGCCTGATGAACAGTGTGTTGAATAAGTATTTGGACAAATTTGTTCTTGTGTTCATAGATGATATCCTAGTTTACTCCAAAAATGAGGAAGAACATAAGGAACACCTGAGAATAGTGTTGCAAACTCTGAAAGAAAATTAGCTATATGCCAAGTTCAGTAAATGTGAATTTTATAAAGATAAAATTCAATATTTGGGTCATATCATTTCTGAAAAAGGGCTTGCAGTTGACCCTGAAAAGATAAAAGCAATTAAGGAATGGCCAGTTCCAACTGATGTTTCAGCAGTAAGGTCATTCATGGGGATGGTAGGCTACTATCGTAGATTTGTGGAAAGATTTTCTGCCATAGCACATCCCATCACTTCATTGCAAAGAAAGGGTGTCAAGTTTGTGTGGACTGAAAAATTTCAAAACAGTTTCGAGCAGTTAAAACAAAAACTTATTTCAGCCCCTATATTAAAAATTGTTGATCCTGATAAAGAGTTTGTTGTATGTACAGATGCTTGCAGAGAAGGGCTGGGAGGAGTCCTGTTGCAGGAAAATTCAGTGATTGCCTATGAATCTAGGAAACTGAAAATACATGAACATAATTATAGTGCATATGATTTGGAATTTGCAGCCGTTATCCATGCTTTAAAAATGTGGAGGCATTATCTTTTGGGGAAGAAGTTCACATTGATGACTGATCATATTAGTCTTAAATATTTCTTTTCTCAAACTGATCTGAATGCAAGGCAAGCCAGATGGCTGTCCTTTTTAAGTGAATTTGATATGGACATAAAACATATGAAGGGGAAAGAAAATAAAGTTGCTGATGCCTTAAGTAGAAATGCTTGTCAACATTTAAACAACACTGGGAGTAGTGCCCAGATGGAGATAGAGGAATGGGTAGGAAAAGTAGCAAATCAAGATCCCAACTATGAAGCACTCTTGGTGAAATTACAGAAAAAGGATAAAACTGATTTCACTAAAAACCAAAGAGGGCTACTCTATTTCAAAAACAGGTTGTATATTCTAGATATAGAGTCATTGAAATGAGAAATTCTAGATGAATATCACAAACAGCCCTATGCAGGACATCCGGGATACCAAAAGATGTTAACAGCCTTGAAGAAGAAGTTGTTCTGGCCAGGAATGAAAAGAGACGTGGCAGAGTATTTAAGTAGATGTATGGAATGTCAGTTAGTTAAAGTTGAGCATCAACACCCAGCAGGGCTTTTAAACCCTTTACCAATTGCAGAATGGAAATGGGATACAGTTTCCATGGATTTTATAACTGGATTACCCAAAAACAAATATCAGCAAGATTCTGTAATGGTAGTGGTAGACACTCTAACAAAGGCTGCCCACTTTATACCAGTGAAATCTACCTTTGGAACAGCTCAAGTAGCAAATGTTTTTCTAAAGGAGATAGTAATGCTTCATGGAGTTCCCAAGGTGATTGTCTTAGATCGGGATGCTAAGTTCACAGCAGCGTTTTGGAAAGGATTGTTTGCAGGAATGGGTACTAAGCTGAATTTTAGTACTGCCTATCACCCTCAAACTGATGGGCAAACAGAGAGGACAAATCAAATTTTAGAGGATATGCTGAGAATGTATGTGATGGATAGGCCATCACAATGGGAAGAGTATCTGCATCTAGCTGAGTTTGCTTATAATAATAGTTACCAATCCTCTATTAAGATGAGTCCGTTTGAAGCACTCTATGGGAGAAAATGCCGTACTCCCTTGAGCTGGAGTCAACCAGAAGATAAACTGGTGTTGGGACCAGATGCACTACAAGAGATGGAGAGAATTGTTAAACAGATACAAAGAAATATCAAGATAGCACAAGATCGCCAGAAAAGCTATGCTGATAAGAAAAGAGTGCACCGGGAATTCAAAGTGGGGGATCATGTGTATTTGAGCATCAAACCCAAAAAGAGCACACTTTATGCTGGAAGTTGTGCAAAAATTTCTCCTAGATATTGTGGGCCTTTTGAAGTTTTAGAAAGGGTGGGACCAGTGGCTTACAAGCTGGCCTTACCACCCCATGTTAAAGTGCATAATGTGTTTCATGTTTCATTATTAAAAAGATATGTGCATGATGCTTCTCACATAGTTGATTGGAATGTTGTATAGGTGGAACCAGAAGGGGAGTTTCTGCCAGAACCGCTTCAAATATTGGAGCGGGAAGAAATTGAATTGAGAAACAGAACAGTGGCCAGAGTAAAAGTGCAGTGGAAGCACTTTACTGCTGAAGCAGGTACCTGGGAAAGGGAAGCTGAAATGGTGGAGAAATATCCATTTTTGTTTAAGTGAACTCCAGTAGTTAAAATAACCACACCGAGGACGGTGTTTATTTTCAGAGGGGGAATATGTAACACCCCCAATTTGTGTGTTGAATTTTTAAAGTTGACAATTGAACTTTAAATCCTAAGGGGGTGGACCCCCAAGGGATAAGTATGGTGTGAATGTATTTGCATATTTTATTTGAGGAAATAAATAAAATGATTGTGCATTTTGACCAAGATGAGAATTTGAGATCACTTGCCAAATCCATGATGATGGATAAGGCAACAAATCCCCAAAATCTTTCAAAAATCCTTGAAAGAAATTAATTTAGATTTGAGGAGGAATCTAAATTTCCCCAATGAAGAGGAGTAGTTGGGAAGAGGATTAGGTGTTTGAAAAGTCAAGAAAGCATAAACAGCCTTTAAAGAGTCCCAAAATGGGTGCCTCAAAGCAACAGAGCAGCATCCTCATTCGGACGAATTAGAAACATGCTTTGGGGAATTATGAGCTTAAATAAGCTGCTCCTAAGCAGATCAGAGGTTGATCTGTCTAGGAGGTGATCTCTGCTTGGGGGTGAGTCCTGGTTGATAAAGAGGACTCTAAGGTTGGGAGGTTGGTCAATTGCAGATTTTGGTATGTTCTGAAATTTTTTGTTATTCTACTTTCTGATGGTACGAATTGGCTACATATAAAAATCAAATGGAATGGAATGATTGATTTTAGTACTACATTTAACAGATTCTATCTTTAGACATTCACCTTCCAGATTCTGTTTAGTTGTAGACCAGAAATCTATAGAGTAGAAACCACAGAAGCTCTAAACCCAGGGTCGGTTTAAATCTGAAGTTACTTAGTCTCCATAGATAAGTAAATAGTAATTGTTTTCTGTAGATACAAATGTGATTTTATATGCTCCTATGTGTGGTAGAAAAAAAAAAATGTAACTCTACTTTATAAGATTATTACAACATTTATAAGGGCATAGATTTCAATTCTAAATCTATCTTTAACCCTTGAATCAAGTAGTGTAGTCAAAGACTTACATTATAATCAAGAACCGCTATTTAAGCACCATCTAAGACATATATACATATGCATAAAAAAAAATTTAAAAGTGTAATAGCTTTTATAAGCCGCCTAAAGGCACATATTACTTCTAAATCTATTTTTAACCTTTGAAAGAAAGATCATAGGAATATAATAAACATAAAGTGGGAGGTTCCTCATCACCTTTGGAATATGATGTCAATGGATTAGTTCTTAGCGGAAATAGCACAAAATAAAATGTCAGGTTGCACCGATTAATTTATTGACATATGCAAGTTAAATTCGTTGAATGATCGATAGTTCACGGTGGCCAATTAACGAAACTTGAGTTGAAAGAAAAATGAATACAAACAACAATATAAATGCTGAGAGCTAACCCCAAAAGCTCGTTTTAATATTACCTGCGATATATTTATATATAAGAGTAAAGCAAGAAAATAATGCAGGTGCCGAGAGATAATGTAATGGCTCCTTCTAATATCGTTTTCAAAGCAAAAGGAGATTAGACGAAAAGTTTATTACAAGAACCATCTAATACATGTACCCGCATTTAACCAAATATCCATAGATTAATAAGTAATTAACACTTGGGCCTTTGCGAATAAGGGTTTGAGCGTAAATAATATTTAACAGGGAAAACTATCTATAGTAGACTGACTTAGGCCAAACCATACCATCGTGGCAACTTTAAACTCTGTTGAGCGCCGAGGCAGAACAATTCGGCGGCATCCTTTACACCTTTCATACCAAGAACAGGTCGTCGTTTCTACTGTCAGTAGATTACCATTAGTGCGCAGAACAATGTCATTCCGAAAACCAAGATTTAAAAAGCGGAACCAACGTTTAAGTAAACAAGAAGTAAAGATCTTATCAGAGTTTCCTAGAAGTCAATTGATAAATTTCCGTAACCCTGAATGAGATGGCAGTGTATATACGGGAAAATAAGTAAACGTAGGTATGAAACAGAAACCGATATAATTATGTTATAAAAACTTATGAAAAATGCTACACATAAGAACAAGAATATTCAGTTCTGCCGTATATAAAGCTGCTTGTGATAATAGACACAGTCAATAGCGCTGAGATTGGTTGGACTCCCTTACTATTCAACCGGAGCGCGTGAATTCAGAACATCATTTTAGCTTATGTGGGATGAACGAAACCAGATTTAATTTAGTAGGGAAACGCAACCATTACCAGATTTATAAGGGCGGAGAGATATATATATATATATATATATATATATATATATATGCAACCCAGTTGAGCAATGTCGAATTCTACTATACCGCTCTATGTAAACTGAGCCGTGTAACACGATTAGCTACAGACAGATGTATTAAGTCAAATAAGAAACATTCCTGTAGCAACAGGTTAACCAGATTTCCCTCAACGAATTAAAGATATGCGAGTATAGGGCGATTTAAATGATAAAACAACCAAACGATGGGAACACCGAAATAATTTAACGTCAACCTTCCATTCCGCTCATGCCGACGCAAATGCATAACTCAAGACGTTACAGGAACAACCCGGAGCATGAATAGATTCGATAACCAGAGCGGCCTCTCCATCGACCCTTTGGGGAAGTGGAGAAAAGAGAAACTCGTACCTCGAAACCGCCTGAAACCTGAGTAACGAGACGTGAAGGTAAACGCTGAACATTAGTTATATAACACTTAAACTAAACACAGTTGTACAAAAAAAGAGAAACCGAGAAAACCATAAGCAGATTTACCTGTCAAATGAAAACATGATATTTCGCCATGAATGGAATGGAAGAGCCTGGGAAAATATTGGGTTTTCTAACCCCAGCAAAATAACGTATTCCCTCCTACCCTAGCGCTGTGACTCAGGACCTGGCAGAATACATAAAAACCCGAGTTAAAGATCTAGAACCTGTAACGTATCTACGCCGTAAATCCTGAAATGGTTCATATGAATGTCTTACACCAAATCAAGGAAAAAAAAAAACAACAGATCTCTGGGGAAATCGACAAGAGGATCCATTCTACGCACAAGAGAAGGCCACAATCAAATGAACGCGGAAACATGGAACTCAGGCGAGTTGAACAGTAGAACAGCCGGCCAATGGAAGATTAAATAACATGAGTTATGCATTAACCCTCGAAGCTCTCGAGCTCGACAAAATCCCGAGGGGGATTATAAAAATTTCATCGAACAAAAACATGAGTACCAGGCCGTAAGGGTTAACATTTTTTTATCCTTATCAACGTACCTGGAAACCCAAATAGTCGGCGAAGTAATAAAATTTTTCGGCTAATAGGACCTATTACCCACTGCTCCTCCAGCTGGGGTTGAAGACATGCCAGGCGCGACCGTAACAGTACAACTCTCTTGACAACAAATCTCCAGTAGCGTGCACCAGGAACACACAAGTCTGGATTTCGTGACCCGATAGCGAGGAAGGGTAGGATGCGTGCCCTCCCTCAGCCAAACGACGGATTGCTGTGTACAAATTCTCCATAACCCTGCGTGAGACGTGGCCCCGCAGTACCTACCTGCACAGTGTAAGATCAACAGCTAAGAGTTGCGGGGAAAACTTCATCAAAGGTCATTCATATTAACGTTAAATGCATGTTAGGGTTTCGGAATTATAAACATTAAAGGAAACCGCGCACCGAAGACGAATACATAAATCACACACTGTGTCATCACTAAATTCTTTCACTAACAATCGGTAGGTATGTCGTTGATCTCAGAAATTGAAATCATACCTACGCGTGTCCGCTGACATTTCTGATATCTTAACGTTAAATTTGACCCCTAAATTGATAACCCAACCATTTACCATGGCGGCTGAATCGTAGCACACGATTTTATGTATATATTTAGGAGCGCCCAAATAGAATATGGGAACACTATCACGAATATAGGGTTATGTAACATGGATCTGGGGTGTTACGATTGATATCTACATTCGGTATATAATAGGGCAAGCATGATAGTAAAAGGGGTTAAGAGACTAACATAATAATCATAGTAGGGGTGGTAACCTCTTATTAAATTAATAATAATAGCGGTTGTTACCCCTTATTCCAATTAATGTTTAATTTGATGTGAATGAAGGAGTCTAAAATGAATTGGGGAAATAAATAGACAAATGCATACAAGTGAAATCACGAAAAAAAATAAAATTTTTTTGGAGGTGTGACAGAAATTATAAGGTATATATGGAGATATTTTATATTTTTTTTGTTAGTTCAGTAAAGAATATCTTAGTAGTACACTTTATGGTAATAGAGTATTAAATAAAATAAAATTATAATAAAAGGTAAAAACAATGTTATTTATGGTAATTTTTTTGTTGTTAATTAAATTAAAAATCAATTATTCCTAAAAATTTCTTGTGTATTATATTAAAATATTTAATTAATATTACTTATAAATATAATTTATGTTATGTGTATCTCATTAAAATTTTAAATAATAATAATAATAATTAAAATTAAAAAATTAAAAAATTGTTGATTATAATAAATTTTGAAATAAGAATATTAAAATACAAATAAAGTCATTTTACTGTAAAAAAAATTAAAATAACGATACTTCATTTCACTTTTTTGTATTTAAATTTGATTAATAAATATAATTTGTTTATAAATAAATATAATTTATGTTATCATAACAATTGGAGTTATTTATGATTGTTGGAAATAATCTTTGTTATCTTTCCCAAAGTTTTACACTAAAAAATATGTTTGTATCATTAATACTACCTTACCCCAAAAGCATAAGGAAAATTCACCTCTTGACATTTTAATAGAAAGGTGCTTTAAAAACTTCATTGAACTGAGTCTTACGATTGTAACTTCTAAATACTCGAAAAATCTAAAATTAAAATAAATGTATATTAATTTTATTAAGAGTTTTACTTATAAATAATTATCTCAATTAATATTTTTTTAATAAATAAAAAATTACTTAAATAAATAAAAAAACAAATATTCTATATCGAGTAGTCTTTAGTGCGACTTTTTGAAGGTTTTTACAGTGACTTTTTACGGTGTAATTTCTCTAAATTCCGGCAGGAATTTATTGAAAAGAGAAGTTTGATTGCTAACTTTGCACAATCAAAGTGCCCTAGAGGTTTTTGAGGGTGTTGAATCCATATATAGAGTCAAAAAACTAGTTTGAATAACAAAAAAAATTCACCGGATTCCGATACCTGAAACTTCAAAAATTCGCACTAAAGACAACTCCATTGTATATTACTAATTTGAACTTTTTAAATTAAATTAAATAAATAAATATTTAGGTCGATAGGCTTTCTCTTCTGAAAGAGATCACTTTTTGGATCGTCAACACTTTTTATTGAACAGGGCGCCTGTTCCTAGTTTAAAGAAATAACACTTGTCTTTTGTCTCTTTGACATTTGTCTGCACCATAGAAACTGTATCAACCAATGTGGTTAAAATTTATTTACAGTTGAGGACCAAGTACAGGTCATTTAATGCGTCTGGGTATGGAGAAAATGACTTCGCTGGCTTTTCGTGACATTTGTACAACATTTCTCTTGCTCTCTGCATCATCGGGCGAAACCTATCAAAAAATGCGACATCTTCAGGATGGCTACCGAGTGCAGGTCATTTAATGCACCTATTTAAGGGCTAAACTTCTTCGCTCGGTTTAGAGTCTATTTCCTCCCATATCAATGTGAATATACAGAGCGATCATCTCTGGTGGAGCGGACTCTCTCTAGAAAGGAGAGCCTTCCAGCCTCTTACAACCTCACCTCTTCGTGGACAAAACCTCTTGTGTCAGTGCCAAGTCGCCAAACATGTTAATAGAGCAGTATCTTGAAAGGATTTGGAAGAATGTTCTATATTTGTGATAGCCTATGCCTCATTCAATTTCATCTGCAATTTCGCATTAAGTCTGTGATCACCACGGCCATGGTTGTCAAGTTTCTTGAGGACCTGTAAGAAAATTCACTAATCAATACTCTAATTACCATCTACTGTTCTCTGTTTCATGTTTTTATAAATACCATTATTTTCCAACATTTTTTATTTTTTATTATGTGAGTAAGAATTACAAGAATTCGTATTAGCCCGAGTAAGAGGAGTAAGCACCTAACAAATAAATAAAATAGAGATGGAATTCCTATTGCTGATTGGCTTCAAGTTGCAGGTGAGCGTGAACGTTTTCTAGAGTTATTGCTCTCATCTGAAGAGACAGGTGGCGTTGGGAGGAGGATTCCCAATGGAGAGAACCCTTCTTCCATTCATCTTTTTTGGTGCTACACGACAAAAGCTCCAATGCCACGCTACATGAGGATTCCAAAAACCAGAGATTTGATCTTTGGTGCGGCTAGACAGGACTTCTAATTTGACAGAAGGGTATTGCAAACTAATTTCTTTCTTTGAACAGAATGGAATCTATTCCAATTGTGGATTTAAATATGGAGAGAAGGATAAGGGCGTGGAGGGAAGCTATTAATTAGGGCACATAAAGTACATCAAATTTGTGTACACGGTAAAATACAGGTCATCACTTTGTTGTATTAGAACCCCAAACTAGATGTAACCCTACCTCAACAACACTAGGGATCGTTGGCAGCGGGGCCAAGGCCTGTGCCGAATTACAGAGTAGTCAATGACATAATAGATAAAAAAAGAGGATGGGATGGCGTCAAGATGTGGGAATTGTTGGAATATTGGGAAATTCCAAACAATAGAAATGGAGAGAGTAAACTCCTCTCCTCTACAACACAGAGAAGTTAAAAACAAATCTTTTTCTTGCAGACAGAGATGGCATGAAAATGCTTTCTATTTCATCAAACAAAATGAAAACTATTACAAATTCTTCCTCAGTACAGAGGGATTCACAGAATAAGAGTAAGACTGCTACAAACGCAGTGCTCCAAAACAACTCTCTGTCTCTCAATAACGCACAAACAGTTCTCAGTTCTTCTTACTATGTTTTCTTGCCTGCGGGCTCTCACACAGCGGTTACAGCAATACAATATTACAATGCAATACCATGCTACAAGCCTCACGGGATTTTTCACTTTATATAATGCACGGCGGGAACAAAACCCAAAACAAAAGAAATAAAACAATTACAAAGAAAATACCTTTGTGGAACAATACAAATAAACATAGGCACGACGTACGAGTGGGGACCACATCGCAGTCGGCCATTTTCAATGTTCGATATTGACAGATCAAACATATATGGCGGAACAATAAAAAATGCGACCTACGATGGTGCGATGGCGTGGTCGCGCGATCGCATCGCGGAACAATCAATGGCGGTAATAAATGAAATGCGGTTGTGCGATCGTGCGATGGCGCGATGATCGCACATCACAACTTTCAACGAAACTCTGTCATGGGCGGAGGGTGATTTTGCGACATTGCGATGGTGCGATGATCGCACATCGCAAACATCCACATCAACAAGACACTTACCACTTCAAGACTGCGATCTGCGATTTGCGCTCCAGTAGTAGGGACCACTTGTCCTGCCTTTTCAATATTTGAAGTCTTTCCGCTGTTTATAAGCAATTTCATTAATTTTTGTAATTGAGGGCTTTAAAGCCCGAAATGATTGTTTTAAATAACTATTTTCCTCCGTAGTTCAGATCTATGAGAAAATCTTCGTTCCGCTCCAGAAATGACTTCGCCCATAACGAAATTAATTCTTCTGCTATCTGTGGCTATGGCCCATAAGCATTAAATTCATCCTTACAGTTTTCTCCATTCCTCTTCATTACACGGTGCTGCGCACTCAACCTCTGCTGCTACTGCTGTTGTACTCTTTTCTTCTAGTAAAAATCTCCATTCTTCTTCAATTCGTAATGTTGTGTACGCATACACTTCTCCTTCTGCCTTTGTACTCATTTTCTTCCTGCCCAAAGCTAGCAGGGAATTTAATATTTCAACACTCCCCCTTAAAGTCAGCTGTTGGGTTATCTGTCATACCCAAACATTTTCTTAAAAATTCAAATGTATTTTGCCCCAATGGCTTTGTTAAAATATCTACATATTGCTCCTCTGTTTTACAATGTTGTAAAACAATTTCTCCATTGTTCACTAATTCTCTGATATAATGAAACTTTGTATCTATGTGTTTTTTTCTCTTATGAAACACATAATTCTTTGACAATGCAATAGCTGAGCTATTGTCACAATAAATCACTGTCCCTTTTACCTGTTCTTGGCATAAACTTCTCAATATCCTTCTCATCCAAATTTCTTGACACGCTGCTACTGTAGCTACCACATATTCTGTCTCTGTTGTAAATAATGCTACAATCGGTTGTTTCTTAGAAGCCCATGAAATGGCTCCTGAACCCATATGAAAAACATAACCAGAAGTGCTCTTCCGATCATCTACACTTCTAGCCCAATCACTGTAAGTGTATCCAACTAATTTTGAGTTTTCTGAAGTAGTATATAAAATGCCAAATCTTTTAGTTCCTTTCACGTACCTCAGAATTCTTTTTGCTGCTTGCCAATGTGCTTCTTTTGGCTTCTCCATAAATCTGGAAATTAGACTAACAACACGCATAATATCTGGCCTAGTTGCAGTCAAATACATGAGGCTGCCAACTATGCTTTTATAGAAACTGGGATCAAAATCCTTGCTGCTGTCATCTTTACTCAACTTCAATCCCATTACTGTGGGAGTAATTGCAGCTTTGCACTCCTGCATATTAAATATTTCTAAAACTTGATTCACATACTTTGCTTGAGATATAAAAATTCCTTCTTCATTTTGTTCTACTTCTATTCCTAAGAAGTATCTCAACAAACCCATGTCATTCATTTCAAATTCATCTTTCATGACTGTTTTAAAATTCTCAATAAGGTAATCATCATTACCTGTAAATATTAAATCATCAACATATAAAACAACAATGAGCATTTTACCATCCTTTTCTTTGATGTAGAGGGTGGGTTCTCCCTCACACTTTTCAAATCCATTTTCTAGTAGATAGGAATCTATCCTACTGTACCATGCTCTTGGAGCTTGCTTCAGCCCATAAAGAGCTTTCTTCAATTTGCAGACCTTATGCCCTTGGCCTTTCTTCTCATATCCTAGAGGATGTTCCACAAATACCTCTTCCATTAAAACTCCATTTAAAAATGAATATTTTACATCCATCTGGTATACTTTCCATTTGTTTTGTGCTTCTATGGATAGCTCTGCTCTTACTGTCTCCATTCTTGTAATTGGTGCAAAATTTTCTTCATAATCTATCCCTTACTTCTACTTGTATCCCTTGACAACAAGTTTGGCCTTGTGTCTCTCTATTTTTCCTTCAACATTGATTTTGGTCTTATAGACCCATTTAACTCCAATGACTTCTTTACCTTTTGGGATATCAACCAATTCCCATGTTTTGTTCTTCTCTATGGCATTAATTTCATCATCCATAGCTTCTATCCATTTTCTATCTTTAATAGAATTTTCAAAATGAATAGGATCATCAACTTGACAATACAAAGAAAATAAGGAATTCATACCTTCATTTGTTGCTCCTTGCTCATAAATTTCTCTAACACTTTTGAATCTTGTTCCTCTTTTAGTTGGTGTAGTTGTGCTTGAAGAAGCACTCAATTCTGCTCCATGTGGTGTGTTTGGAGATGCACTCCCATTTCTTCTCAAGGGTGTCCTTGCTGCCGCTTGAGGCGTCCCTTATTGTCCTTGCGTTGGTGGAGGTTGTGCTGCGGATGGGTTGTTAATTTCAGCCACATCTCCTTCATCTTCATCATGACATAAACAACTTTTAACATTGACTATTTTCTCAATGCTTCCATCCCATGCTTCCTCTTCAATGAATTGCACATCTTTGCTTATTACAAACTTCTTTGTGGATGGGTTATACAATCTGTATCCTTAGGAATCTTCATAATATCCAAGGAAAATGCACTTCTCCCCCTTACTATCCAACTTCTTTCTCAACTTATCTGGAATGTGTGCATATGCCACACATCCAAAAAATCTCATGTGGGTGACTCCCTGTTTTCTGCCACTCCACGCTTCTTCTGGAACTTTGTTCATCACATATTTTCTAGGGCATCTATTTAAAATATACACAACACAGTTTGCTACTTCTGCCCAATACTCATTCGGCAAGTGTTTTTCCTTTAGCATGCTTCTCACCATTTCCATGATGGTTCGATTCTTCCTTTCAGCAACTCCATTCTGTTGCGGTGTGTACCTTGTGGTAAAATACTTGTGTATGCCATTTTCTCTGCAGAAATGCAGAACTTCCTTTGAGATATATTCTCCTCCTCTATCAGTTCTGAGAACTTTAATGTACTGCCCACTCTGTTTCTCTACAAGAACTTTAAAATGGCAAAATTTCTGAAAGACTTCACTCTTATATTTTAGGAAATAAACTCACACTTTTCTTGTGAAATCATCTATAAAGGTCAGCATGTAGTTGTTGCCTGAAACTGATTATGTTTGCATCGGCCCACATAAATCTGAGTGGATGATTTCTAAGGGTGCTTTCACCCTTATGATTTTCCCTGATGGAAAATTTTCTCTGTGTTGCTTTCCCAAGATGCAGCCTTCACATAGGCTGTCAAGCTTCTCAATCAATGGTAAACCCTTTACCATTCCTTTTCTGTGCAGCAAATTTAATCCTCTGACATTGAGATGTCCAAATCTTAGGTGCCATAACCAATTTTCATATTTCTCTTCCTTCTCGAAGGCTTCTTGTGTTACAGCTACTATGCTCTTTCCTTTTTCCTTCAAGTCAGTGTTGAGCTTGAGAGGAAACATTCTATTGCTGGTCATTTGAATTTCAGCAATGATTTTCTTGCTTGGAGGTATATCTTTTATTGTGCACACATCATCCTTGAAAATTACATTGTACCCTTTATTTATGAGCTGCCCAACACTCAAAATATTACACTTCAGACCTGGAACATAATATACATCAGGAAAAAATTTATGCTCCCCATTTCTTGCTCGAATACTAACTCTGCCTTTTCCTTTGACAGAGATCTTAGTATCAGTCCCTGTGGTCACTTCATATTTTATCTCTTCATCTAGATTGGCAAACATTGCCTTGTTTCCAGTCATGTGATTACTACATCCTGAATCTAAGAACCAAACATTGTCTTCTCTATCTTGTGCTACATTACAAGCTAACAGCACATTACTTGGGTTCTTTTCCTCTTTTGCTACATTAGCATTTTACTTATTTTTCATGTCATTTTTATTCTTTCTACATTCATTGGCATAGTGCCCATATTTCTTGTAATAATGACATTGGACATTGGATTTGTCATACCTTTGTCCATGAGCATGTTGGTGTTGATGTCCACCTTGTTGGCTATTTCATTGGTCGTGGCTCTAACTTTGACTGTTGCTCCTTCCATGTGAATGTGAAGGGCTATTCCTTCCACCTCTGTTTTGGCTTCTGCCTCTTCCTCTTCTTGAAGGCATCTGGGTCTTGAAGGCGTGCTCAATAGATGAGTGTTCATCTCTGCTCAATCTTTGTTCATGAGTTATCAGTGAGGCATGAAGTTCATCTACCGTGAACTTTGAGAGATCTTTGGTCTCTTCTATGGTGGTTACAATAACATCAAACTTTGAGGGTAAGCTTCTCAAAAGTTTCTCCACAATCCTCCTTTCTTCAAGAGTTTTTCCATGGGATCTTATCTGATTTACAATCCCAATCACATGTGTAAAAAATGTGTCTACATTATCTGACTCTTTCATGCAAAGAGTTTCAAAATCTCTTCTCAACAACTGAAGTTTTGCTGTCTTAACTTTCTCCATACCTTGATAGGCTACTTTCAGAGTTTCCCATGCATCCTTGGATCTCTTACCTACTGCTATCCTTGGAAACACACTCTCATTTACTGCTTGATACAAATAGAAGAAGGCTTTAGAGTCCTTCTTTCTATTGTTCTTCAATAAATCCTCCTCTGCTTGAGTTAAGGCATTAAAAGCCTGCTCATCAGCTGGTTCAACAAAACCATCTTCTACAAACCCCCATAAGTCTTGTGAGACAACAGGGCTCTCATGGTAATGGCCAAATAATCATAATTCTTTCCATTAAATTGTGGAAGCTGAACATTTCCAGTGTTCATTCCTGTGCTTGGTCCAGCCATTGCCATTAAATTGAACTCTGAACTTAAACAAATTGTCTTTCCTTCTCTGAAAGAACAAATTCTTTAAAAAACAACAACTCTGTTATCTTTGAGAAATACCTGAACTTTGACTTCTGTTGAGCTTTCACACTGCTGGAGAAAACGCTGCAACAAGTCTTTTTCTTCTTCAGCTTCTTTGAAACCTTCAAACAACCTAAACTAGCTCTGATAGCATGTTGGAATATTGGGAAATTCCAAACAATAGAAATGGAGAGAGTAAACTCCTCTCCTCTACAACACAGAGAAGTTAAAAACAAATCTTTTGCTTGCAGACAGAGATGGCATGAAAATGCTTTCTATTTCATCAAACAAACTGAAAACTATTACAAATTCTTCCTTAGTACAGAGGGATTCATAGAATAAGAGTAAGACTGCTACAGACACAGTGCTCCAAAACAACTCTCTGTCTCTTAAGAACGCACAAACAATGCTCAGTTCTTCTTACTGTGTTTTCTTGCCAGCGGGCTCTCACACAGCGGTTATAGCAATACAGTATTACAATGCAATACCATGCTACAAGCCTCATGGGCTTTTTCACTTTATATAAGGCGCGGCGGGAAAAAAACCCAAAAAAAAAGAAATAAAAAAATTACAAAGAAAATACCTTTGCGGAACAATAAAAATAAACATAGGCGCGACGTACGAGTGGGGACCACATCGCAGTCGGCCATTTGCAATGTGCGATATTGACAGATCAAACATATATGGCGGAACAATAAAAAATGCGACCTGTGATGGTGCGATGGCGCGGTTGTACGATCACATTGCGGTTCAATCAACGGCGGTAATAAACGACATGCGCTTGTGCGATCGTGTGATGGCGCGACGATCGCACATCGCAACTTTCAACGAAACTCTGTCATGGACGGAGGGTGATTTTTTGACATTGCGATGTTGCGATGGTGCGATGATTGCACATCGCAAACATGCACATCAGCAAGACACTTACCACTTCAAAACTGCGATCTGCGATTTGCGCTCCAGTGGTAGGGACCACTTGTCCTACCTTTTCAATATTTGAACTCTTTCTGCTGTTTATAAGCAATTTCATTCATTTTGGTAGTTGAGGGTTTTAAAGCCCAAAATGACTGTTTTAAATAACTCAGTTCCTCCGTAGTTCATATCTACAAGAAAATCTTCGTTCCGCTCCAAAAATGACTTCGACCATAACAAAATTAATTCTTCTGCTATTTGTGGCTGCGGCCCATATGCATTAAATTCATCCTTATAGTTTTCTCCATTCCTCTTCATTACACGGTGCTGCGCACTCAACCTCTACTGCTGCTGCTGTACTCTTTTCTTCAGTTAAAGCTCCATTCTTCTTCAATGCGTAATGTTGTGTACGCATACACTTCTCCTGATGCCTTTGTACTCATTTTCTTCCTTCCCAAAGCTAGCAGGGACTTTAATATTTCAACAGGAATACACTAGCCGATGTGGCAGCTATCAGGGACGAGGGCAGTCGTGGATATATTGGTCCTTGTTTGATTTTGTTCGGAGGTGCCGCTGCTCTAGAGGGCAATTATGTGGCTACAGGACCACAGTTCTCTGGTGGGAATGCTTGAATTAGTATGTTTTTCAAACCAGACTCCCAATCCCCTTGTAATTCATGCATTCGTACGAATTAGGAAAATTTAAAAAATTTGAAGGAACTGAAGTTTTTTTTTTGGCAAAGTTAAAAATCTTGGCAAATATTTATAACCTGAAGAATTTTGAATGTTAAAGATTTTGCAAAACCTTAAATTTTTTTAGAAATTCCAAAGGACTTATCTGTTACATAAACAAACAAAGTGAAATATTATTTTTAAAATGGCCAATCCTTTTCACCCAAAGTTGAAAAATTCCAAAGGACTTATCTGTTACATAAACAAATAATAATGAATTTCTTTTATATTTTACTGAATCTAAAAAAGAAGAATGATTTTTTTTAGGTAATCACATCATATCAATTATTGGGGCGGCCATCTTGTTGGCTTTCTCAATAAATAAAATCTGGCATCAAGTCAAGTTGGACAAAAGATCGTACCAATGTAATGCCCATTACTTTCAATTTGTTTGATTGCAGACAAAAGGTTAAACCATCCAATTCGCGGACAAAACCATCCAATTCAGAAACGCGGTGTAATCTTAATTTGTATAAGAGTTTTCTTTCTGTGAAGCCTTAAATCTTTCATGAGAACTTTTTAAATTGGAGTGAGATATTAGTCCCTGGTTTTTTTTTGTCTATGGTGAGTTTACATGGTACGAATTTATTTGGTATTTTTCTACGTTTTTTTGGCAAATCTCAAGTACTGAGACTCTGTAATGGTTTTGAAGTAGTTGACTTGATCTGTGTATTGGTGCAATTTCTCATTTAAAAATTTTGAATCAAAAAGTTTGGTTTGGACTAAATCTGAAAAAGATAAAATTAATATTAAATTTTAAAGGAAAGAGATTTTGTCCAAATCTGAGCTATTGACTCTTTGCTTCATTTTTAGTTACAAAACAAATTTTTCATTTTCAAAAATTAGTGCAGACATTTAATATTGAGTGAAATCTTCTGGCCAAAATCAACTATTAATAATTTTTTCAAATTAAAATTATATATATATATATATATATATATATATATATATATATATATATATATTTTTTTTTTTAATTTTTAGAATTATAAATTATGACATAAATTATTTTGTAACTATTATTAATTTGAATTATCTCGTTGGACGTTTATAACGGAATATGCATTCACTCTTTCCAGATGTTTTTGGGTCTTAAGCTATTAACCTCTTTTCTTACTTCCAGAAAAGATGAATTCTTAGCAAAAAAAAGTAATTTTAAGGCATATTCGAGTCTCAATTTCATATCATTTTACAAATTGTTTTTTTATTTTTTTCTAAGCAATTTAAATAATAAATTATATATATATATATATATATATATATATATATATGATAGATAAATTTCAATTGAATTAATCTCTAGTGTTTATTTAGAGTGGTTGGAAGGAATAATTATTATCCTTTCATTTAAACTCAATTTACTTTTACTTAAATGACATATTGAATTTATAGAGAGTATACTATTGTAATACAATAATATTTATTTTTAGTATTTTTTCATATATTTTCTGAATTTGAACAACTTATATTATATTTCTTTTCATCCTCTCTTCCTATACCATATTTTTTATCTTTAATGACATTGTTTTGCCTTAAAAATATTGTGTTATATTGGTTAACGGGTTTATCTTTGTATTTATTGTCTTAATACAATCATCATCTTTTCTTTTCATTATTTATATTCTTTTTCTTTTATTGCATTAGTTTATTTTCAGTCAAAACCTTTAGAATCAATGATTTTGTCTTTTAAAATATTGTATTTTGTTCATTATTTTTCGCTGTAATCTAGCAATACAATTTTTAACCGCATTATAATTTCTTGTTTTTTCTTTAATAGATGGTTTGGCAGGCATAAATGTGTCTTTCACACACTCAATTTTTGTAAATTAAAATATCATCTCATCTATTAGTTAGATTAATTTAAAATATGACATAATCAACTTTAGTATTCAATATTCAAACATATCATTGCATTCTAGAATGTTTTAGTTACATATTATAAACTTAAGAAAAATACACAAAAAAATAAATTTAAGTTTAACGTATCAATTGTTATTTTCTTATACAATTTTTTTGATTTAAAAATCCTATCGGCCTCTCTTTGCACCTTTTGGGGCAACTACTAGTAAATATAAGTGATGATGATTATGGTTAACCTCCACTAAGACCAATTTTTGGTCTATCGAACCTAAGGAAACTAATTACTTACACTTTTTTTAAATTGTACTGTAACCACCCTCTTAGCCACTGACAAATGGTTAAGCTTTTATTAATTAAGAATTAATTATGACTGCTATTTATTTTGAATTGGAATATCTGAACAAAATTAATTTTGGTATTGAATAAAAGATTTACTGTGGAATTAGTTTTCATGAGTAAAATTGATGGTAAAAAGTAATTCAAGATCTAGAGTTAGTTGAACAGAAAAACATTTTCCACAGTTACCCAAAGAAACTCTGGAATAAATGAGGAATTCCAAGGAGAGTTGGGGGTTCTTTCTGAGTTAGGAAAAAGAACTCTGCTATTCTGGAGAAAGAGTTTCCAGAACAGACTGTTCTCTGGGTTGGAGAATTGGATCGGATTGTCTTGTGTTCTCCCTAGAATTGCTGTTTTTCAGTGGAGTTGGAGAATTGGACCGGATTGTCCCGAGTTTCTCCTCCAGAATTCTGTGCTAACAACGATCCAGTCTTAAGCTCGGGGGAGAGCTGCAGGACATAATAGCCCAGATCGAGGAAGGGAGGCATCAACCATCATCACTCGGATTTGAGTCAGATGAGTAAATTACAGTCGATGTTATTATCATGAAAAGAAGAACTATTTTGTTATAGTTAAATTAGATTTGGTAATAAGTAGATTTCCTCTTTTTTTTCCTTCTGTAAAATTTAAAGTGTGAATTGTGAAGCGAGTATTCTCTTTCTCTTAGACGGGTGTCTTATAGGAAAAGCTGGCTAGATAGTTTTATGCATGTAAGAGATAACTGTGAAGTATAAAAATTTAAATTCCTTGTATGAAACCAGTAGGAGGCAGCCTATGCAAGAAGTGTAAATATAGCAGCACGGAGATGTAATTTTCTAGTTATGGAAAACAAATTGCAAAAGTAAATTCTTTACCCATAATGTTAATGGAAGGTGAGGAAGACTGTTAACCCATAGTGCCTGTGAAAACAGAGCTTTTGGGTAGGTCGTCATTCCATCTATAATAACACGGACAGTTAGGTGGTCCGGACACCTCCAGAATTCTTTAACGAATTTGTGCAGGAACAGACAAGAAAACTAGAAAATTTACTACTTCAAGATAAGATAACCGAAATAGTATTAGCATTTAACCAACCTAAAACATTAAATATTGAAGAGAAAATTTACAGCTATGAACAAGTATTCTGTTGAAGAATTCCAAAGGGGCGAAACCCTCGTAAATATAGAATTTCACAGAGAAGATATCGTAATAACCCTGAACGGGTTGCCATTAAGAACAACCTATAGAATGCATCGAATATACAGCAGTAAACATCTACAATAAGAATCTCTGTATTCACGCACTATTCATTCAAACAAAATAGAAATCTCAAAAGAGAACAGGCTATTGTAAAACCATTTGAAAATATAAATTCTTTTACTTATCTGCTCAACAAACTCTTATCACAAATAAACCAGTTGAGAAACCCCAACTGTCAAAAGAGTATTTACAACAGAACTAGATTGGAAAAGAGTCTAACTAGCATCCAACTGCCACAACTGAGTATCATACACAGAAAATCGCAAAACCCAGAACTTTTAGAAAATGAATCCGAACTTGAATTACAAAACCGTAAAACCCCGATTGAATTTAACTTAAACTAATAGACCAGAATGTCTACTAAAGTATAGTTCCAGTTTTAAGCCGAGATAACAAGAAAAATAAAGCCTGATACAACGCCATTAACTAAGAAAACCCTTGAAGAGAAATGTAGGGTTCACAGCCCTGCCGGCATGCAAATGGGTACCTGTAGATGGAGGTAGCGATTAGACCATCAAGGTAGGCGGAATGGTGTGAAGATTTAGAACTCTGAAGATGGCTGGAGTAGGAGAAAGGTACGTGCCAATGGATGGTAAGCACGTTAGCCATGCCAGAAACCACTGCGTGTTTATAATAAGAAAAACAAGATGCAGATGCCGAACGGGATTTGTACCTGTAGACTAGCGGAAGAATCGGCTGTAGCTGGGAGGAGTTCACGCTAATACTGCCCAGTTGTGCCGGAAGGAGCCGAACAAAACAATTACCCAATGAGTGCACAAAAACAGTAGGAAACGCCAAGGAAAAATAGAAAATAAAAATCCAAATTAATAACAGGACCATCAAAATTTCTATCAGATATGGTACGCGAGGAGTTTAAAGACTGTGCATCGAAATTTGGAGGAATGGCGGTATCCTTACCTGGCGCCGAGGAGATATTATGCTGGAGAATGCTATTTCCCAACTGCGCTGAGCCAAAAAACAAAAGAACTGGTTCAAGCTTGATGCAAAACCCTAAGGATGGCGGTGTAGCCTCCAGTTGCTCCGGTGAGGCGCAACAATGAACTGGAAATTCAGTTACAAACCCCCTAGTCATTATTTAACCCTAGAAGATCCTCACTGTAGGATGGTAGCCAAATCGATGGCGCAGAGTTTGCCAAATGTCATTCGATGGGACAGGGTCGATAACCCTCGACATAATCACCAGATTTATCATTTGCATATTAAACATTTCGTATAATTCAAAAATTCACATGTACGCGGAAGTACCAGATCTTAAAACAAATGTAATGCCGTGGCAATTGACATTTAAAACAATGGTACACCAAATCTAAGAATTCATGAGCATAATTTAATTGTGATTAGCTCGACCATTGTGCTGACGTTGGATCTCCTATGAATTTAATCCATTTAAAAATCCATCGTACATTATTGCCATGACATAACCATAATTGTTAACAGATGCATATTACAAGTTGACAGTTGTCTTATCCGACTCGCAGTTTAATGATTTAGCTTGGCAACATTAAGGCTAGTTAAAGGTTTTTACCGAGATAAAAGAATTTTTTTTTAGATAGTAACTTTTTTAACTTATGTGTGTTACATGTACTACTATGCTGAAAGAGCTTGGAGAGAAGCTTACTGAGCTCAACCCCACTATAATTTTGACATGTTAAAAGGCCAGAAAGGTGGGTATGGAAACAAAGATGACGAAGTGATTTTCATCTTGAATGTTCATATTGTCATAGAGATGGTAGATCCTTTTCACCAAAAAGATACTTGAAACAAAGAGATACTTTTGATCTTATAGGGTAGATTGATGATCTCCTTATAATATCTTAATTTTCTTTTAGCTTCTAAATCTTTCTCACACCACATTTTTTCTTTAAACTTAAAAGTAAGAATATTTTAAATGTTATTAATATTTGCTATGCAACATTTTCTTCAAAATATCATTATAAAATATGTCAAAAAAGTAAATTGTTATTATAGTAATTATTATAGTGATATATTTTCGTATTAACTTTAATTTATTTAAATCAAATTTAACATAATCATTTTAAAATTTAACATTATAACTTTAATTTTAATTTTAATTAATTATTATTCAATTAAAATAATTTATATGCCTCTAATAACTATTCTTTATCCATTCAAGTTAATTATTATTTTAATGCATATTCCTCTAATAACTATTCTTTATCCATTTAAGTTTGTAAGCTGAGTTACACATCCACTTACCATCTACAAAATCTTGCCTTTGTTGGTTGACTCATTGCCACAGGTAAAACGTATTATTTTCAGCTTAGTTTGTTATGGCTGTTGATGTTTCACACTCTATATCAAACACCGGCATGATAATTTGATGACTGAGTATCGTAGGGACGTTTGACGGAAAAACTCTCGGATATGAAAAATCCATCCTAAGACACTAACACATCTATTCACAATAATTTTCAATCGTAATAGCAGGGACGTTTGAGGGGAAAACTCTAGGAGATGAAAAATCCATCGTAAGACACTAACACATCTATCTACAATAATTTTCAATCGTATTAGCAGCGAAGTTTGACGGGAAAATTATACGATATGAAAAATCCATCCTAAGACACTAACAAATCTATCTACAACAGAGGCGGCAAGTGGGGTAGCGCTAGTGCCTGCAGATATAAGAAAGCATGAACCATAAAATTGAAAGAAATGGCTGTAAAACTAGCCAAATATAGGAGTGCCAGATATAGGAAAATATGCCTGTAACTTCTAATATTTTGATAGTAATCCGTGAAATTAGATATTATTTCTTGGAGTTATTTTAACAGACAATGAACCCAACTATACATATATCATAACTCATAATATAAAGCATAACTGGTTATAAGCACACTTTGAGCAGATGCTTTATTTTCCAGGGAAAAGTTGTATTAAGTGGTTATAACTCATATAATTATAGATATTAAATTTGCTTTCTTATTAATAAAAAAATTTGGACTCATATGAGATATAGGAAAATGCATGCAACCTCTAGTATTTTGACAGTGTTCCCTAGAATTAGATTAAATAACAAGGAACACAATTATATAAATATCAATAGTCTCCATCTCATAATATAAAGCATAATTTGTAACAAACACCATTTGAACAGAAAATCAAGTTGAAAATATAGTAATTGGTATTGTACATGCACATACCAGCATAATCATAATCATGACTATATTTTGGCTATATTATTTTGGCTATATTTGGATTTCTTGCAAAAAAGCACAATCAAGTGCTTTGAAAAGAAAGGAAAAAATAACATTACCATTTCATAATGGTCTCCATTCTCTATAACTAGAAATTAGGGGAAGAAGACCACAAAGATACATACCAAAATTAAAGTCTTCTTTTTATTTTTGTTCCCCGTGTTATGATCCATCTCAAATTGAACCAGTGCCTTCCTTTCTCTCAAATAAAATATATGGTATAAGCAATGTCCACATTATTCACACAAGTATTTATATATGTCCTTTATCAAGCTACCACATGAGATTTTAAAAATTTCTGAAAAGGTTTCTCACAAGAAACAAAAGACACAGGTTTGCATACCATTTGCAATAGTAGAATCGTTGCACACACTGGTTTAGTGTTGTACTGAAGGCAAGAATCCAAAAGATTTGTTGCTGCCTCAACATTGATCCCTTCACATACAAAGAAAATCTATAATAGAAAATAATTATATCACTAAAATAGCCCAGGATATGTTAAGATGTGTCAAAGAATCTATGTGTGTTTTCTTCTCATTTTAGAATGTAAAGATCACCTTAACTCTCGTAAATCTCTCTCCTTTTGTAACAATGCTCTACAATGCAATATGGAAAAACGACACTTTACAACGAGATATGGAAAATTGAGATCGCTGCAACTTGGGTATTATGCCTTAGCTGAGATGCCAACAAGCTATCAAACCGTGTTCTTGAAAAGGCAAAAGAATGGTAAAGCTCATTGTGCAATGAAAGAGGCACCCATCAAATCTGATTTCCTTCATTTTCAAATGTAACCATACATACAAACCCAACATTATGAAATAGTGAAAACGAAATGTTTGAAAACTTCAAAACGAAATGTTTGAAAACTTCAAATATAAAGGCATCCACCTATTAGCAAATCAATATATAAATATATAACCATTTAAATAAAATAACAAACATTATGAATTAAATATTTTTGAATGCTTAAAAAAATTTACAATTTAAAAACTGTGTCAATTGAACAACAATCCCTAAACACCTCAACGTGCATTTGAGGTTTGTGGTTCTTCTATATGCAGTGCTCATAGAGCTAAAGGATGAAATATGCTACTTTGTAAAACTTGAAAACAGCTAGAAACAGTGCATGAGCATGAATAGGGACTATAATATAAGAGAACCTCATTCACCATTGGTAAATTTCTTATGTGGTAAAATAGTTTTATGCTAAAATGAAGTATACCTACTTAACTGGCACTTCACAGAAAAAAAACATTGGTAAGGGATACTCTAGAGGTAAACAATGGTCCCTATATTATGCAACAAAGAAGCCACTCGTCAATAGTCCAATACATTGAATTAGACTTTCTTCCTTAGCCTTTATACTGGGAATGTGTCCTACTGTACTTGTTAGTATGAGAAATTTCTCTGATGGTTGCAACCTTGTGTGTATTACTGTGAATAAGAGGGATGTAGTATCGCCACTTGCGGTGTTGTCATGATCTCCTCAACACATACTAAGGTTCAAGAATTACATAATCACCGCATGCAAATGCCCTTATTCGATGAAGGTTTCTACTGGAAATGTGTGTTATAAAGATTGACCTGGGAGTCGAAAAATCCACTTTAACATCCACGTTAACCACTACGCCAATCGATGTGAAGCTACTACAGTGATATCACCATGGGAAAACTTGCTATCAATTATATCGATTTTCTTTGTAGTCTTAGAATGGTTGTCCAACTAATTCATGCACATCCCTTTGGAATTTGTTTTCGGTACTATTGACTTGTCGGTATTATTGACATCGATACACTTCCATCCTTAGTGTAAGGTTCTCCATGCCAAGAGGTACTACTAAATAGCCTTGAAACTTTATTTTATACTTGCCTTTCTCTGTAGAGTAAGTTCCATGGAGTTTCGTTTCCTATTGGACTAGAGTAGCTTCCCTATGGGCTGCCAACATTTATGCTTGGAAGGAGATGGGATGGGAGAGAAAGAAGCTAGTAGCTCACTATAGACTGGCTTAAATGCTGTGAGGGATAAAAATGAGCAGGGACGATGTTGGTGCTATAAAAAGGAATGAAAATGAAGGGCAGAAAGTGTAGGAAATAAACGATTATTCACTGATCTATTTATTGATAGAACTTTTAGTGACATAAAAACAATATTTCATGGTTCATTTTTCGTTGCAAGAGAAATATTCCAGGTCTAGCTGGTAAAGATCCAAAGCTACCAGTTTGACGTATTGAATATCCAGTTCCAACAGCACCATCATAAGCATCAGGGTAAGGAGTCTCGAAATTGTTTTCACGAGAATTTATAGATGCCCTTTATAAACCTACCACATGAAATTTTAAAAATTTCTGGCAAGAAACAACAGAAGAAAGTTTTTGCATACCATCTGCAAGTTCAGATATCCTTTCAAGAGTAAAATGGTTGTAGACACCAGTTCAAAGTTGTACTTAAGGTGAGAATCCAAAAGATTTGTTGCTTCAAAAGTAATCCCTTTACATATAGAGAAAATATACAACATAAAATCATCATCACTAAAATAGCCCACAAAATGTTAAGATGTGTCAAGGAATTTATCTTTGTCTCCTTCTGATCATAGAATGTAAATATCACCTTTACTTTGAATAAGTACCATTAACTCTCGTAAATCTCTCTCCTTGTGTAACAATTCTCTACAATGTGATATGGAAAATGGTTACAATAAAACCTGAGTGGTAAAATAAAATTAAATGTGATTTCATCATTGTAAAATGTCAGTTAGAAAATAAAATAGAAATCACCTATGTGCATCATTTAGCAGCAAACAAAGAACTTTGTTGGAAGCCCAGATTTCACATATGATATATAGCTATATTTTTTGACAAACAGTATCTGAAATGAATTATAGGTTATGGTGACTGTGGGTCAACTACTATATTCAGAAGCAAGGTAGTAAACACAAATTTTCAAATGACTTCTCACAAATTAAAAGTTTGCGTAAAGGGCCAAAAACAAAACCAATTTTATGTTAAAAACAATTCCTTAACCACCCTCTACCAACAAAACAAGTTTACCATTAGAGGAAAATCCATCTAGATGACGAATTCATTGCATACTCGTTTTTTTTTTTAAATGTGAAGCCGCATTGACCTTTCGGCACCGAACCTAACCTCGCCACCCACGTAGTCCCAGCTCACCAATGTCGTCACTGCCCTTTGAATTTTTAGCTCCAGAGTAGAACCATATATTTCACATGCATATTCTAGATCTTCCTCCTTAATCTATAAATTTGTATTTCCTTCCTCTTCTTAAGCATGTCAAGCAAGGCAAGGCAAGGCCTCCTGTAATGGAGGTATATCAAGATATTCTTGAATTTCTGTGTGTTGTTTCTCCATTATTGTATAATTGTGTTATCTATTTTTGCTTTATTTTCTGTATTCCACTACTCTATACTCAAAAAATGGTACGAGAGCTAGTCGAAGTGAGCTAGAGGATTCAATTGCTCATGTTATTGCCAGAAAATGCTGAATAGTTAAAGACGCGAGGAAATTCTGCATACTCTTGTTTGCAGCTGCTCCTACCTGTAGTAAGGTTAGCAACAAAGTTTTTCTGTCACAGCAACAATCCAAGAATGATTATGGAGAATTTTTCCAATGCTGGTTAAATTCTCATGGGAAATTCCCGTTTCAGCGGATTCCCTGCTGCCATACAACTGCAAAAATCAGTGTACTTTAGTCGGTGGCCATTGTTATAAGAGCGTCTGCAGATCATCCAGAACTTGGTAGCTGATAAAGGAGACATAGTGGTTTGTATAAGTCTATTCCATAATCGATATTGGGATGAGGGTGGCCATTGCAAGTCCTAAGCAAATTTATTATTTTTTTTGGAAAAGGAGATTGCCATAATCATTATTGGGTAAAAGAATATTATACGTTCTATAATATTTTTTACATGATTCATAATTATTATAAACATATGTTATTATGAAACATAACATATAATTTTTATAATAATTCCTAGGGTTTCGACATTTTAAAACAAAAAGGAGAAAGGTCGGTTTTTAAGGAGATTGATTTTGTATTTTTTTAAGTGGATAATGTTGTAATAATTAAAGTTTTACTTTGTAAGGGCTAATTTGATAATTTTGGGGTGTGAAATTATTGAGAATGCATACAACAGTTAATGATATGGAGAGGTTGAGAAGGGCTATTTTTTCCCTATGGAAATCACAGATGGAGGATATACTGATTTTAAAAAATCAGTATTTTCTGATTGAGGGTGCAAGAAATAAATCCTCATAGATGAAAAATCAGGAATGGTATAATCTAGATAGAAATGGGATTGTAACAATTCGCCAATATCTAGCAAATAATGTGTATTTCAATGTGTCCAGATAAAAGATGACAAAAGGATTATGGAAGAGGCTCCATGATTTAAATGAGAATAACATGACATCAAACACAGTGTTCTTTATGAAGAAGATTTACAATCTGAAGATGAAAGAGGGTGCTTCAGTTGCTGAGCACTTGAATGAATTCAATATTATAACTATTCAGCTTGCCTCTATTAAAATAACTCTATATGATGAAATTAAAGCTACTTTTTTAATGTGTTCTATGCGAGATAGCTAGGAAAATTTAATTGTGGCTATGAGTACTTCAGCACGTGCAGGGACCCTGATGTTTGATGATGTTAGCAGCAATTTAATGAATGAGGAGCTGCGGTGCAAGTCAATTGTAGAAAACCACGGAGGAGAAGCTCTAGCTCAAGCTTATCATGGTAGGAGAATTGATTGAGGCCGACAAGGTTGTCGTGATGATGAACCACTAGTTCGAAACGTGTCGACACAAATTTCTTTTATGTGATTTTCACCGAAAGTTATTACACACATTCTATGGATCACACAAGCCAAATTCCTAATAAGGGGGATCAAGATCGAGAGGCCGATAAAAATAAAGGAGGGGAAATATCATCTTCTCTCATTGTGGTAAACTCACGGACATGAAGAAACAATGCTTAGCCTTGAAAAAAGGACAAAATGATCAAAGACGGACCAATGAAAATCATAAGTCACCCAACACAAATGAAGGTGAGACTACTGTTGTAGTCACAGATCGTGATGTTTTGTTTCATGTTTCAGTAGAGGATGCATTTTTATATACATCTAGTGGTAGCTTTGATTGGATCCTTGAATCTCGCGCATCTCACCATGTAACCCCATGTAAAGATAGTTTTGTTGCATCTAATCCTCGTAATTATGGTACAGTGCATTTGGGGAATAATCATTTTTTGTAGTATTGTTCGAGTGGGAGATTTCTAGATCAAGATCAAGAATGGACAAGATATATTGTTGAAACTAGTTAGACATGTGCCAAAAATTTGTATGAGTTTTATCTCTATGGGAGGGCTAGATGAGGAATGCTATTCCACAAGCTTTGGGAAAGGAGGTTAGAAAATTAGAAAAGGAGAATTGGTCATGGCCAAAGGACCGAAGAGAGGAACACTATATTCATTGAAGGCAATGATAGGAAAATTAGATTTGGTTTCTATCATAAGAGAAGGAAATTCAGCAGGTATGTGGTTTAATCGCTTGGTTCACATGATCGAGAAGGGTTTAAAATCCTTGTTGGTAAAAATTTACTACAAGATTTGAGATCCTACAATCTTGATCTTTGTGAGAATTGTATATATGGTAGATAAAGAAGGGTTTCATTTCTTAGAGGTGGTAATGACAGAAAGAGAAATGTGTTAGAATTGATACACTCAGATGTGTTTGGACTAGTTAACATCAAGTCATTAGGAGGAGAATCATATTTTGTAACATTTATAGATGATGCATCCATGAAGGTTTGGGCCTATCCCATGAAAATTAAAATTAAAATTAAAGTGTTTGAAATACTTCAAAAATCCCTTCAAATTGAGCATTGGTAAGCATCGATGTGACTTGATTCAAGATTCTTCATTTGGCTTCAAGTAGGAGAATGTTAAATGTGAAGCTGCATTCAGCCATCGACGCCGAACCTAACCTTGCCACCCACACAGTACCAACCGACCAACGCAGTTACCGTCCTTTAAATTTTTGGCTCTACAGTAGAACCATATATTTCAGATGCATATTCTAGATCTTGCTCCTTGACTTATATATTTGTATTTCCTGGCTCTACGTGAGCATGTCAAGCCAAGCAAGGCAAGGCCTCCTATAATAGAATTCTGGGAAGATATTCTCTAGTTTCTGTGGCTTGTTTCTCCATTCTTGTCTCTTTGTGTTATCTATGATTTCATTTTGTTTTATATTCTGCTACACTGTACTCAACAGTTTTAGCGAATGAAACTTAGTATCTAGGAAAGGAGATGGCATCCGAGAAAGCAGCATTTGAGCAAGCACCATCCTGTGCAGACATAGATATAGGAGGCAATTAGAGAGGAACCTCGAAGAAGGACCCCTAGGCCCAAATCGAGTTGTAGACCCAATTGGAAATTGAGTGGTAGACCCAAATGAATCTAAGGGGTGGAGGGAGTTTACCTCGTTGTGTGAGTTTCGGTGGTGGATAAAGAAGCTTGGTAGGAATGACTTGTATGTGTGAAAGACAAGCTTAATACATGCCCACATGTCATATGCCAATAATTTATAATAATATAATATGAAGAAGGAAGATTTCATATACAAAGAAATAACCTAGATGTCATATACAAATATTAGTAATCATCTAATATAAAGAACCACTTGTCTAATGGATCTTTTGGACCCATAGTCTTATTATTTGTTTATAGTGAAAACACCAAACATGGATGATGGACATCCATATTTTTGTCCCCTAAGATGCACGATGGAGACACTCATTAAAGGAAATTCATAGTCTATTTTATCACTTATTGTGTAGGTTTTCATAGCATATATCAGATCAGTTGGTGCATTTTAGGGGAAGAAGGTACATAATCCTTTGGCACAATGAGGAAGAATTGCGAGACTAACATAAGGATTTTATTAAGAATCCATGTAAGGGTGAGGAGAAACTGCGAACGTGAGGGTAGGAAGGTGACGAAGGCTTTAAAAGGTTACCAATGAGACGATGACCCAATAAGGCAGTCAGCAGAAACATAGAGCTATGCTCAAGTTCATGTAAGGTACTGAAAAGAAGGTGCCCTTCCCAATAACCTAGAAGTTATTCTAGGGTAGGAAGGGATGTAATAACTGGTTCACTCACAGAGGAACACCCCTTCAAAGGGTGGAAGGAAGGAATAACTAGTAAATTGCATTGCTAAGTGTAAAAGGTTGTTTTATGGAGAAGATCTTCTCCTGTCATTTTATAGGGAAAATGAAAGGAATGCATTCAAAAAATGGTTCCACTAAAATGAAGCCAAAGTAAAACTTCCATAGGTCTTGCATCCTCAAATCAATGAGATGCTCTCTGATGCAAACCCACATGAAAATTCCCCATTCATGCTCCCTCATGCAAACCCCCATTAAAATATTCCATCCATATCACGTGCAATTCAACCCAACGAAGACAAGAAAGTCACGAAGGAGAAGGAAATCTAAGCCAGCCTAACCATGCAGGGAGAGTCTCCATCCTTCTAGTCTTAAGAGAGGGGACGAAACAACTGAAGTAGCCATGAAATTAGCAGGTTAATTTTTTCTCTCAGAATAGCTGAAATGGAGAAAGCATCAAATCTTTCAAGCATGCCCCTCATTGCATTTCTATACTGTAATAGGTTAGTGAGACACCTTTATTTTGTTGCAGAGTCTTTAAAAGGTCTCTGTATTGTAAGAGGTTAGTGAGATGCCTTATTTTCTCGCAGACTGTGGTTTCTAGAGATTTCCCTTTGCTTGACACCTCTATAAATAAATGAAATTTATATTTCCATTTTTGTTAAGGGTTTCTTCAATCCCATAGCCAAATCTGTTTGGAAATGGCTCCATCCATCCAAATTACTGCACATCCCCATAGAATGAATAGAAGAATACCATGCGGAGTTAAGTGAAAAGAGATCGAGGCATAATATAATGAGGAAAAATCCAGGTAATGTTACCTGGAGTCTACATAGTCTCTAAGCCATCTTGGTTGAGCCTTCATATCCTCTCTATGCTCCCGCTTCGCGCCTGATACAACCCACCCCGTCAATATGATGTCTGCATGTAATAAGGTCTTGCAAACAAAAAGGTGGTTAATTTCTTTGAATAATGTGCTTCAGAAGAGAGGAGGTCAATTTTTTTTTATATGCATGCTCTGACAGAGATCTTTCGGGATGATTTTGTACTATAGTAAACTGACCAAAATTCAGAGAAAGCTTCTGATAGCCCCAAAGGCTTTCTTTGCTGACAAATTTTAAGTAATTTATCAAATGGTGGCATGATATCAACTTCATATTCATCTGAACTCGGTGATCCAATATTGCAAACTCCAACTTCTTCATCGTGGCCCTCTTTCTCCACATACTCTTCGACTATCTCACATTCCTTAAAATTCTCATATTTGTGTAGACCAAGGCCTCTAAAATGGAGTATGTATCAAAAGGTGAAACCTTGTCTTCGATATGTGGAATGAATTTACGTAGATTCGAAGTGACTTAATGTAGATTTGAATTCTGTATCAAAAGGTGAAACCTTTATTCGAAGTCTATATTAGCAGGTGAAACCTTGTCTTCACTATGTGGAATGACTTCTCGTAGATTCGAGAATATAGAGCTTACATATTCCTCATCAGTATATTATTTCTGCTTCATAGTTTTGAACCCATCGAACGAAATCAAACCTATGAAACGATATCTTCAAGTCAGACCAAGAGAACTCGATCTAAAATTATTTTATTCAGACATTGAGGAAGAAATATTTAAGGCAGACCAAGACATAGGCTACATGTGACGGATGTGTCTATATCTCTGTGTGGCTACACTTGGTAGCTAAGTGGCATGCGTAGCTACAATTGAGAGCTATATCAAAGTGGCAGAGGTGTATGAAAAGAAAAAACTTTGGATATAAAAATTGGAAAAGTTGGATATCAAATGCAGTGCACAAAATTTTGATATAAAAACTTTGGAAGTAAAATGAACTGTACTAGAAAACTTTGCATATAAAAAAGTTGTCCCAATCTTTTTGCATCGGGCGACCTGAAGCCTGTAATAAGAACTCGAATTATTTTCACGCGTAAACTTTGGTTAAAAACTTAGTGAACGTCATTGCAGACAACAAACTTTGGGTAAAATGATAGAAAGCAGAAAAAAATTTAGTCAAAATATTAATTAATGAGTCGTCAACGATCAACCGATTGTTATAGTTATGCTGAAGACGTGTATCCTGTAATAAGAGCTCAAATATTTTCACGCGAATGCTTTGGTTAAAAATTCAGTGACCGACATTGCACACATTAAAGTTTGGATAAAATGATAGAAAGTGGAAAAATATTAACTCAAAAGATGAATTAATGAGCTATCAACGATCAATCGATCGCTATAGGCCTGCTGAAGGCAGGTACTAATAACTAGTAAACAAATTCATTTCATTAACAACACGATTAGTGATTAGAAAATAGAATGTTAGGAAACAAATAGGTTGGAATTCTTATAAGTAATGAAGCTTTTTAATAAGGGATAAGAGGTAGAGCTAGAATAAATAGGCTTCACCATTTGAGAGATGGAAAGAAAAGTTTTCAAAAGCGTAGTCTCTAACAAGGAAATTAAGAATCTCAAAAAGAGAAACTTAACAAGGAAACTTAAAATTTATAACCAATTCTATCAAGTTCATCAATATAATTATACTCTGAGAAATATGTACACCTTCATAATCAACTGTAGGGTTAAGATGTGAATGTATATTCATGTCTATATTTATATATTTAACCTCTTTTATAAATTAATATACATATTCAATAATAAAATTATATAACTTATTTAAAATTAAAAATAATTAACAAAAACTAGAAAACTAAAAATGATAATCAATTTTAACAATTTTATCGATATAATTATTTTTATTTTTCAATGTGTACAAACTAATAATCCACTTTAGAGAGTTAAGGTGAGATAAGATGTGAATACACATGCACAACCATATCCAAATGTTCAATCTGAGGCTTTCATTTCTTGTAAGGTTTTGGATGTATATAAACATACTTTTTACACACAGCCTACCCATAAAATGAAGGAAATAAAATAATAATAATAATAATAATAATATCATCTCAAAAAGTAAAGGTGTATAAATGTATAAATATTCAATACTAGAAATTTTGGATGTATACACATTGTTGTGTATGAAGCAAACAGAAAAAGAACATCTTCAATTTTCACTAGCCCACAAGTAAAGGTGTACACTTCAACAATATTAGCCACTTAAGAAGTAAAGGTGCACACTCCTATAGTTTAATCTCAAAATGTAAGATAGTTGACCTAGAAAACAAATTGTGCACTTGTGTCACATAGATATCAAGTGCTTGAGTATTAAGGAGTTTATGAACTAATAGTGTCTGCATTCAGGGATAAGGGGTAGATGAGAAAACACTGAATTAATTTGTGTAACTTAGACATCCACTACTTCGGTGATAAAGGATTAATGAGACAAAATCCTATGTGACCGCCTAAAGAAACATTTGTCCCACTTTTGAGCAGTAGAGGTGAAAATATGACACTATTCTAGGATGAAAGATATACGCACATTCACATTATGAATTTTGTGGACATAAACACTGAGAAAATACATCTTCAAATCATATAATTCACAACATATGATTGGACGATAAAAACCATTACTAGAAGAAGATGCAAATGCACAACATGCATCATAGGGCTTTTGTTCACATGATATTAAAGAATAACCTTAATGTTATTATATGCTTTAAAATTATATTCAAACAATAGCCTTATTCTTATTATATGTTTAAAAAAGACCTCAAAAAATCTTTTTTTTAAACCCCCTTCCAAAACTTATTTTTAATAAAAAATCTTGATGTCCCTATTTTTATCAAATATCTCATTTTATGGCTCCCAATTCCTATAATTCTCTCCACCCCACATACCCCTTAATACCTAAAATTATTTACTTTGTCTTTCAAAATTTAAAATCCCACTTGATGAATAAAAATTAATGTGGTAAATTATTATTCAACAAGATGAATCCCTCATGACATGCCACCTCCACATTAGATAAATAAAAATCTGACCCCAATTTTAAAATGACACAAATGCACACCACATGCCCGTTCAGTGTGGAGGTATATTTACCTACGTATAGCACATATTTGACTCCCAACCAAAGATGAAACAAATTCACACAATTCCGCTTTGAATGTGGAGTTATATCACCGTATTTGAATCACATGTTTAACTCCCCCAACCTAGGAGTTATGCGACCCTATGTTTTATCACATATTTAGTTGTCCACCACCTAAGCACTTAAAAGTGATTATGTTCCACCATGAAGAGATTATGTGAATTTTTCTCATCAATAAATAATACACCATGTAGACACGTTGAGGTGATCATGAGTATTTATGACCAATGGGAAATAGGCTACTTAAGTTTTACTTGACACCATGAAGTAATAATGTGTATTTGTGACCAATGGATAATATATTACCCAAACCTTACTTGGAGCCCATATGGGAAAATTTAGGCTCACAAATGCATTAATGAAATTTGACATTTTCAACACCACCTTTTGCATTGATAAATTTGGACCCACAAACATAAATGCATCAACTAAGATGTGTACATCCACAGATTTGGACCCAAAAATGTACTAAGGAATTATTTGGATCCAAAAAAAAATCAACCATAAATCTATGAAGGGAAGATGTACATTTATAACATTTGGATCCAAAATTTTGAACCACAAATCTATGAAGGGAAGATGTACATTTATAAAATGATACCAAAATTTATCAAAGAAATATGTGCATTTATGATATCCTTGGGTCACTAGCTACATCAAATTTAGACCAAAGTTGTATCAAAGAAAAAGGCCATTTATAAGTAGTGCATTGTTCTAAATGCACTTTTTTCAATTTCCATTTATAAGTAATGCATTGTTTTAAATGTCTTATTATAAGTAGTGCACTATTTTAAATGTATATTTCAGTCAACATTGAGTAATGCACTACATGTTTCACAAATTTTAACCTTGAATAATTCCCTATAATAGATGCATATTTATGCTACAAGAGATATACATCTATGATAACCTAGGATAATTCACAACCTACACCTACTAATTCCTTAACAAAATATAAACATTTGTGCAACCTTAGAGTGATGCACCACCCACTCCACAAATTTGAACCTTGATTAATGCACAACCAGAGATGAAAATTTATGCCAAGCATATGTAATGCCCCAACAAATAAATATCAACCTTAGATAGTGCACATTTATGCCAAGCTAAGGTATTGTACTACATGTTGGGCCTTGAAATTGTCATTTACTTCCATTACATTTCCACTTATATTTCCATATTATCACGTTCACTCCACCTCCATTTCATTACATTTACCTTACCATTACCACTATTGGGTTACATTTATGTTTTTCCAAACTTTATTAATTCCTAGTATTTTTAAGTGAATTTGTGGTTAAAATTTAGAAAATATTATGCACATGCTTATACCTAACAAGTGGAATAAGATTTTTGCCATGCGTAGGTAAAAATGAAGCTTCCAAAAGACTCTTATGTGGCCTCCTAAGGCCAAATTCGAATTTGGATGGAGAAAATCATGGGATCATAAGGATATGTGTCTGATTTCCTATTTTTATTGTAACTCTAAGAAGACATGTGCCTTATCACTTCCTATTTGGATCATAACTCTAGAGATATAGGTAGAGATTCATGGAATCTAATTAATCAGATAACTTCTCATATTTTTATATAAATAGAGGAAGCTTTCTCCTATCAAATCATGTGTAAAATTGGAGTTATGCTCAAGATTTGAATATAGAATCAGATTGTGGCACCTTAATCATGAATGTTCCTTCATTTTGACTTGGTTTTTCTTAGATATGGAGGATATTGATTTACCATCTCTCATACTTTTAGATCAACTACCTAAAATGTGTGAAATTTACTTGCTTTTATAGATTAAAGCTCATTTTCTTTCTTAGTATTGGTTTTAGAATGACTGTGCAATCTTTGCTTTTCTAAAAACATTTAAATCAGAAAGATTTATCTATTTTCCAATTGGATTAAGTTTGAGGCAATATATCTCATAGTTATTTAGTTTCCTTTCATGTTCTATTATTTACTTCCTTAGATCAAACTATCAATTCATTGTATAATTGAATAAAAGATCAAGCCAAGAAGGTGACTTGTCATGCTTCCAAATTGGGTGATTGAAAGTTCAACCTATGCAATCATTGAGCTGTACTTTTACGTTCTATTATTTAGTTTCCTTTCATGTTCTGTTATTTACTTTCTTAGATCAAACTATCAATTCATTGTATAATTGAGTAAAAGATCAAGCCAAGAAGGTGACTTGTCATACTTCAAAATTAGGTGATTGAATGTTCAACCTATGAAATCATTTAGCTTTACTTTTACATGTTTTTACATTGTTTTCTAAATTTAGATCCTCATTCAATTGTAATATTGGGTGTTATGAAAATAGCTCCAAAAATAGAAAAAAAATGAGATCAACGCCTTAGAAATCAGCCACTTCAAGGGGGAAACCTCCAATTCATTACATAAATGAACAATTCTTGGATGATACAAATGACCAAAACCTCCTTATATATATAGGAGTCCATGGGCCCACAATATAATCCTAGCCAACCTAACAATAACAATGTAAGGGTACAATAATAACAATATTGGGGTTACAGAGGTACACCAATAACAATAAGGGGGCTACACTAATAACAATAAGGGACTAAACTAGTAATATAGGGACCTAACATGCCCCTCTCCTTCAAAAAAGTGTTGTCCTAAGTGCTTGAGTATCTGAGGGTGCTTTTGTATAAAATTATCACCCTCCCATGAAGAATCTTCAGTGGGTAAGTTCTTCCACTTGATGAGATACTCTGAAATTTATCGATTTCATAGTTGTTGAGTTCTTGTTTCTGTGACTGCTTCAGGTTCCAATATGATTTTTCCTTCCTCATCAAGTTTTGGAAATATTGTTTGAACTGGAATATTTTCACCTATAACCTTCTTTAAGCATGAAACATGGAAAACTGGATGCACTCGCGAAGAAGCAGGAAGCTCCAATTTGTATGCCATAGTACCAATGTTTTGCAACACCTTGTAAGGACCATATTACTTTGGAAATAATTTATTATCCTTCTTATCTTTCTTGAGGGAAATTGTTTTTTATGGTTATAACCGTAAGAATACCCAATCTCCTACATAAAAAATTCTCTCACTGCGATGTTGATCTACCTATTGTTTCATTCGATTTTGTGCCAAATTTAGGTTATCCTTTAAGAGTTGGAGAACTTCTTATTGATGCTTCATGTGATCTTTCATTGCTTGAACCTTAGAATTTTCTCTTAAATATGATGTGATTGACGATGAATGATATCCATAAAGTGCGACAAATAGGGTCATTTTTGCTCGAGTATGGAATGAAGTGTTATACCACCATTCAACGATAGGTAACCACTTGACCCATTGTGTTTGTTTATCAGATACAAAAAAATGAAGATATCCTTCCAAACGTTTATTCACTATCTCAATTTGACCATCGAATTGAGGATGATAAGATGAGCGATGAGCTAATTGAGTACCCAAACAAGAAAATAAATCCGTCCAAAAATTTCAAGTAAAAAACCTTTGGGTTTCCATGTAGCTTATGAATTGTGTCCATAAATGTAGTAGCAACTGTACTTGCTTTAAATGGATGAGATAATGCACAAAAGTTTGCATACTTGGTAAGTCTATCAACTACCACCTGATGACACTCTTTCCTTCGGACTTAGGTAAAAATGTGATAAAATCCATTGAAAACTCCTCCCAACATTGACTTGGAATGGATAAAGGTTGTATAAGACTTGGGGTCTTAATTGTCTCAACTTTATTTTTGTTGGCAAACAAAAAATTCCGCCACAAACTTTTGAATGTCAGATTTAAGGCCATCCTAGAAAAATTCTTTCTTCACCCTGAGGTACATTTTTAAAAATCCTGAGTGTCCCGCTAAAGGAGAAGTGTGCAATTCTAAAAGAATATTTTGTTTTAGCTGGGAATTCTTGCAAATATATAAGCAATCTTTGTACCATAAGGAATCATTTTTCCAACTAAATGTATCATATGTACTAGGATCTTGCTACAAATTTTAAATGTGTGTCCACACTTCTTCATCCTTCTTCCATTCATCCCTTGCTTCGGTTATCCAATCTAATTGGATAATAGAAATGGAACAAAGCAATGATTCCACCTCTTCATCCTTTCTTGAGAGTGCATCTGCAACAACATTTAGCTTCTCCTTTTGTAAATGATTTCAAAGTCGTAACCCAACATCATTGTGACCCATTTTTGCTGCTCTTTTGAAGATAGTCTTTGTTCCAAAAAGTGTTTAAGACTATCATGATCAGTTTTTACCTTGAAGTGTCTTCCCATTAGGTAAGGTCACCATTTCTTTAGTGCATGTAGTATTTCCAACATTTCCTTCTCATAAATAGCCTTTTCTAAATACCTTCCTTTGATTGGAAGACTTTCAAAAGCAATGGGTCTTCCTTCTTGCATTAAAATAGCACCAATTCCATTACTTGAGGCATCACATTCCACAATAAAGGTTTTTGTGAAGCCTGGGATAGCTAAGACTAGTGCTAGGCACATTACCTCTTTAATATGTTCAAAGGCTGTAGTTGCTTCATTACTCCATGAAAATGCATCTTTCTTCAAAAATGTTGTAAGAGGTGATGCTATTCTCCCATAATTCTTAGAAAACTTGCGATAATACCCTGTTAACCCAAGAAATCCACACAATTGCTTTATGGTTGTGGGGACTTTCCATTCCTTAATGGATTTAATTTTGTTAGGGTCTACTTTAACACGCTCATGAGATACAATATGACCCAGATATTCCACCTCTTATAGTCCAAAGAAACATTTGGATATTTTTGCATAAAATTGTTTCTCCTCCAATAGTTTGAGCACCCCGTCAACATGTTGAACATGATCCTTCCAAGACTTGTTGCAGATTAGTATATCATCAAAAAATACTAGCACAAATTTTCTAAGGAAGGGTTTGAAAATGGAATTCATCAACCCTTGAAATGTAGAAGGTGCATTGTTAAGGCTAAATGGCATGACCAAAAATTCATAATGAGCTTCATGAGTTAGAAATGCTTTTTTTGGAATATCTTAAGTCTTCAGTCTAATTTGATGATATCCTGAATGAAGATCCAACTTAGTAAAATAAATTTCTCCCTGTAATTCATCCAATAATTCATCAATCACAGGAATGGGAAATTTATATTTAATAGTGAGCTTATTGAGCTCCCTATAATCTGGACACATGCGCCATCATCCATCCTTCTTGTGCACCAATACTACTAGAATAGAGGAAAAACTTTGACGAGGTTGAATTGTACCGGCCTCAAACATTTTTTCAATCATACGTTCAATTTCGCTCTTTTGAACATAAGGATATCTGTAAGGCCTGATGTTTGGAGGAATACTTCTCAGAATGAAATGAATAGCATGATCATGATCATGAATAGGTGGAAGTCCTTTGGGAGTTTCAAACACCTTGGAATGATTTTCCAAGACTTTTTTGAGATCTGGACAAATAGATCATTTTGACGTTGGAACTTCTAGTGAGCATAATTGTGTAACTACGCCTCGTTTTTCTTTCTTCAAAATATTTGTCATGACATTAGAGCTTATTATATTTTCTGGCTTCCACGCGATACCCCGTAATTCGATTTCTTTTCCTCCCAAAAAAAAATTCAAGAAAAGTTCTTGAAAATTAAAAGCTACTATCGCCAAAGATTGTAACCATTGTACTCCTAATACAACATCAACACCTCCCATTGGAATGGAAAGCATTGGACTATTCAATACATATTCTCCCATGGCTAGCTTGATATTATGGAATTTTCTAGAGCAATTTATAGTTCCTCCATTTGCAACCATCACTTGACATTCTGGTGCTGGGTATAGGAAAAAATTCAATTCCTTGGCTACCTTACAATGAATAAAATTATGTGTACTACCTAAATAAACAAACACTATTACCTTTTCCTTCTTGGTATGTCCTTCTATTTTGAGAGTTTGAGGAGTGGTAATTCCTGCCAATGCATTACACGATATGGTCAGACTCATTTCTTCTTCTTCTAGGGTTGGTTCCTGGTGTATATCCTCTTCTTTTGAAGTTTCTTGTTCATTTTCTTCCTCCTTTTCACAATCTATGTAAAATAATTTCTTATCAGCACACTTATGACCTATTTTCTATCACAACTGTAGCACAACCCTTTTTCTCTTTTTTCTTCCAATTGCTATGGTGTCAACCTTGTAGGTTGTGGAAATATAGGAGTAGCAACACTTCCATCTTTATGGATGTGAGTGATAGGCTTCCTTGTCGCCATAATTTTACATTCAATTTTTCTTTCCTACCTGAATGCCTTCTCCAATGAATTAGGTTCCCAAATGTGAACTTCATATTGGATGTTATCCTTTAAAGTCCCTATGAAGGCATCAATCCTGTGCTCTTCTGGAATATCAGTTACCCTTATATTCAATTTTTAGAAGTCCTCAATGTGCTCCCCCACTGAACCCTTTTGTTTGAGATTTATCAATTGGATAAAGAAGGTGCCGCTCTTTGTATCCTCATAATTTGCTATTATTTCCTCAATCAAAATTGACCAAGTGACAATTTTTTTACAGGAGCAAAGCCATCGATACCATACAAATGTATTTTGTTCTAAATGTAAAGTTGCAATGTGTACCTTTTGTGTGTTTTTCACATTATTGATATCAAAATATTGCTCCATATGTAGTATCCATGTTATGATATCCTTGCCATCAAACTTCCTCATATCCATTTTTGGAATAAGGTGGTTCTTTGTTAGGTCCCTATATTACTAGTATAGTCCCTTATTGTTATTAGTGTAACCCCCTTATTGTTATCATTGTACCCTTGTAACCCCCATTTTTTTATTATTGTGCCCTTAAATTATTATTGTTAGGTCGGCTAGGATTACATTGTGGCCCACTAAGATTACATTATGGCCACATGGACTCCTATATATAGAAAGGAGGTTTTGTAAATTGTATCATCCAATAATTATTCATTTATGTAACGTATTGGAGGTTTCCCCCTCGAAGTGGCTTATTTCTAAGGCATTGATATCTCTTTTCTTCTAGTTTTGGAGCTGGTTACACAACATTTGGTATCAGAGCTTTGGATTCTAGGGTTTCGCTGCTCCAAACAGGTCATCATGGAATTTTTGCTATAAATTTTTTTTTGCAAAGTTTCAGAAGCTGAAATTTTTAGGGTGAGAAGCCGAAATCCTGAGCAAGATCGTCTAAAAATTTTAGATCTTGGTTCACAATATTTTTGGAGATATGTTCTGTGTAAGTTAGGTTTTGTTTCAGGCTCCTAAATAGGTCATCGTGGAATTTGCGCTATAATTTCTTTTCTACGAAGTCTCAGAATCTGAAATTCATAGGGTACAAAACTGAAGTCCTGAGGAACATCATTAAAAAATTTCAGATCTTGGTTCGAAATATTTTTTGAGATATGATCTATGTAAGGTAGTGCTTGTTTAGGCTCCTAAATTTCATCTCAAAGAGGTGATCGTGGGAAAATCTTCATAACTCCCTCTCTGAGCATCAGATTGAAGTTCAGTAAAAGGTGGCCACTATTACATGGACTGTAGTTTCTTTTCTATCAATTTCAGAGCCGAAGGACGAAACAGTGACACGTGGGAAGTCGTACAAGCTCGTTGTACTGGACCAGACCATAGTTAGGTCATTGTGGGAGATTGGACACAACTTTTTCTTGAAGAATCCAAATTAGGTCAGACCTATGGCATTAGAAAGATAATTTAGAGGGCTACTTCAGTACCAAAATTCAAATATTGAAGTGCTGCAATTACAGAGATAACCCAATTCCAATATCGAGCTCCTCAAAAGCAAGAAAAAGGTGTGTATTTTTTTTGCGAATTTCATAAGTCTTGTTTGAAGAGTCAATTTCAATTGATTCCAAGGGCATATTGTAGAATAGATATCAGTATTGGGTTCTAAAATATGCCCCGTAAAAATAATACAACACCCATTAAGCCTTCATAAGGCTCTACTATGACTCATGAAGACGAAGAATTGCAACATGATCTATCAAAATTACAAGAGCAAGTGCAACAAATTTCACTCTCGCAAAGAGCAACAAAAAATGAAATGGAAGTTTTGAAGAAAGGTGTGGAAGAGAAGATGGACAGTTTGAAGAAAGGCATGGATGGCATTGAAACTGGCATGGAAGCTAATATGGATGACATGAAAGACAACATGGAAAACATGAAGAATGATCTAAAAGTAGACATCGAAGGTTTGACAAAGTTGATCCAAGAAATGTTTACTAATGGTGAAAATATAGTAGAAGAACCTCATGATGAGAACAAAATAAATTTCAATCGTGATTTCATAAACTCTAATCTTGGCGGGAAGAACCACCATATTCAAAAAATGGATATGAGGAAGTTTGATGGAAAGGATCCTATAACATGGATACTATAGATGGAGCAATATTTTGATCTCCATAACGTGAAAAACACACAAAAATTACGCATTGCAACTTTACATTTAGAAAAAAATACATTTGTATGGTATCGGTGGCTTTGCTCCCGTAAAAAAATTGTCACTGGTCAATTTTTATGGAGGAAATGATAGCACATTATGAGGATACAAAGAGCAACACCTTCTTTAGCCAATTGATAAATCTCAAACAAAAGGGTTTAGTGGGGCAGCACATTGAGGACTTCCAAAAATTGAATATATGGGTAACTGATATTCCAGAGGAACACAGGATTGATCTCTTCATAGGCACTCTAAAAGATAACATCCAACATGAAGTTCGTGTTTTGGAACCTGATTCATTGGAGAAGGCATTCAGGTTGGCAAGAAAAGTTGAATGTAAAATTATGGCGACAAGGAAGCCTACCACTCAATTCTATAAAGAAGGAAGTGTTGCTATGCCTACATTTCCACAACCTACAAGGTTGACACCACAACAATTGGAAGAAAAAAGAGCAAAAGGGCTTTGCTACAGTTGTGATAGCAAATACACTAAAGGTCATAAGTGTGCTGAGAAGAAATTATTTTACATAGATTGTGAAGAAGAAGAAGAAAATGAATAAGAAGAGGATATACACCAGGAACCAGCCCTAGAAGAGGAAGAAATGAATCTGACCATATCGTGTAATGCACTGGCGGGAATTACCACTCCTCAAACTCTCAAGATAGAAGGACATATCAAGAAGAAAAGGGTAATAGTGTTGATTGATTCAGGTAGCACCCATAATTTTATTCATTATAAGGTAGCCAAGGAATTAAATTGTTTCCTATACCCAGCACCAGAATGTCAAGTGATGGTTGCAATGGAGGAACTATAAATTGCTCTGGAAAATGCCATAATATCAAGATAACCATGGGGGAATATGTATTGACTAGTCCAATGCTTGCCATTCCTATGGGAGGTGCTGATGTTGTACTAGGAGTACAATGGTTACAATCTTTGGGGACGGTAGCTTTTAATTTTCAAGAACTTTTCTTGAAATTTTTTTCAGAAGGAAAGGAAGTCGAATTACGAGGTATTGCGGGGAAGCCAGGAAGGATAATAAGCTCTAATGTCATGACAAAGCTTCTAAAGAAAGAACAGCGAGGCGTAATTGCACAATTATGCTCACTAGAAGTTCCAACATCAAAATCATCTATTTCTGCAGATCTCCAACAAGTCTTCGACAATCATTCCAAGGTGTTTGAAACTCCCAAAGGACTCCCACCTATTCGTGATCATGATCATGCTATTCATTTGATTCCAGGAAGTGTTCCTCCAAACATCAGGCCTTATAGATATCCTTACGTCCAAAAGAGCGAAATTGAACGTATGATTGCAGAAATGTTAGAGGCGGGTATAATTCAACCTATTCAAAGTTATTTCTCTTCTCCTGTAGTATTGGTACACAAGAAGGATGGATCATGGTGAATGTGTCCAGATTATAGGGAGCTCAATAAGCTCACCATTAAAGATAAATTTCCTATTCCTATGATTGATCAATTATTGGATGAATTACATGGAGCAATTTATTTTACCAAGTTGGATCTTCGTTCAGGATATCATCAAATTAGAATGAAGACTTAAGATATTCCAAAAACAACATTTCGAACTCATGAGGGTCATTATGAATTTTTGGTCATGCCTTTTGGCCTTACCAATGCACCTTCTACATTTCAAGGGTTGATGAATTCCATTTTCAAACCCTTCCTTAGAGAATTTATGCTATTATTTTTTGATGATATACTAATCTATAGCAGGTCTTGGAAGGATCATGTTGAACATGTTCATAGGGAGCTCCAACTATTGCAGGAGAAACAATTATATGCAAAAATATCCAAATGTTTCTTTGGAGTACAATAGGTGGAATATCTAGCTCATATTGTATCTCACGAGGGTGTTAAAGTAGACCCTAACAAAATTAAAGCCATTAAGAAATGGAAAGTCCCCACAACCATAAATCAGTTGCGATGATCTCTCGGGTTAACATGGTATTATCGTAAGTTTGTTAAGAATTATGGGAGAATAGCAGCACCTCTAACAACATTATTGAAGAAAGATGCATTTTCATGGACTCCTGAAGCAACTAAGGCCTTTGAACATCTTAAAGAGGCAATGTGCCTAGCAACGGTCTTAGCTACGCCAAACTTCACAAAAACCTTTATTGTGGAATGTGATGCCTCAGGAAATGGAATTGGTGCAGTTTTAATGCAGGAAGGAAGACCCATTGCTTTTGAAAGTCGTCCAATCAAAGGAAAGTATTTACAGAAACCTATTTATGAGAAGGAAATGTTAGCAACACTGCATGCACTAAAGAAATGGAGAACTTACCTAATGGGAAGACACTTCAAGGTAAAAACTGATCATGATAGTCTTAAACACTTTTTGGAACAAAGACTATCTTCATAAGAGAAGAAAAAATGGGTCACAAAGATGTTGGGTTATGACTTTGAAATAATCTACAAAAAGGCAAAGATTAATGTTGTTGCAGATGCACTCTCAAGAAAGAATGAAGAGGTGGAAGCATTGCTTTCTACCATTTCTATTATCTAACCAGATTGGATAACCGAAGCAAGAGATGAATGGAAGAAGGAAAAAGATGTATGGACACTCATTCAAAAGTTGCAGCAAGATCCTAGTACATCTGATACATTTAGTTGGAAAAATGATTGCTTATGGTACAAAGATCGCTTATATCTTTGTAAGAATTCCCAACTAAAACAAAATATTCTTCTGCAATTGCACACTTCTCCTTTAGGAGGGCACTCCGGATTTCTAAAAACTTACCAAAGGGTGAAGAAAGAATTTTTTTGGGATGGCCTTAAATCTGATATTCAAAATTTTGTCGCGGAATGTTTGGTTTGCCAGCAGAATAAAGTTGAGACAATTAAGACCTTGAGACTTCTACAACCTTTATCCATTCCAGGCAATCGTTGGGAGGATATTTCAATTGATTTTATCACAGGTTTACCTAAGTTCAAAGGAAAGAGTGTCATCATGGTGGTAGTTGATAGACTTACCAAGTATGCACACTTTTGTGCGTTATCTCATCCATTTAAAGAAATTATAGTTGCTACTACATTTATGGACAGAATTCAAAAGCTACATGGAAGCCCAAGGGTTATTGTGAGTGACAGACATCCCATTTTTACTAGAAATGTTTGGACGGAATTATTTTGTTGTTTGGGTACTCAATTAGCTCATATCTCATCTTATCATCCTCAATCTGATGGTCAAACTGAGATAGTAAATAAATTTTTGGAAGGATATCTTCTTTGTTTTGAATCTGATAAAAAAACACAATGGGTCAAGTGGTTACCTCTCGCTGAATGGTGGTATAACACTTCCTTCCATACTGCACCAAAAAATACCCCATTTATGGCACATTATGGATGTCATCCACCATCCATCACATCATCTTTAAGGGAAAATTCTAAGGTTAAAGTAGTGGAAGATCACATCAAGCATCAGCAAGAATTTCTCCAACTCTTAAAGGATAACCTGAATTTGGCACAAAATCAAATGAAACGACAGGCAGATCAACATCGCAGTGAGAGAATTTTTGATGTAAGAGATTGGGTATTTTTACGGCTACAAAAATACAAAAAAATGTCCCTCAAGAAAACTAAGAAGGATAATAAATTATCGTACTATGGTCCTTACAGGGTGTTGCAAAAGATTGGTACTATGGCATACAAATTGGAGCTTCCTGCTTCTTCGTGAGTGAATTTAGTTTTCCATGTTTCATGCTTAAAGAAGGTTATAGGTGAAAATCTTCTAGTTCAAACAATATTGCCAGAACTTGACGAGGAAGGAAAAATAATATTGGAACCTAAAGCGGTCACGGAAATAAGAACTCGACAGCTATGGAATCGATCAATTTCAGAGTATCTCACCAAGTGAAAGAACTTACCCACTGAATATTCTACATGGGAGGATGAGAAGTTTATACAGAAGCACCCAGAGCTACTCAAGCATTGAGGACAACACTTTTTTGGAGGAGAGGGGCATGTTAGGTCCCTATATTACTAGTATAGTCCCTTATTTTTATTAGTGTAACCCCCTTATTTTTATTATTGTACCCTTGTAACCCCCATTTTGTTATTATTGTGCCCTTAAATTATTATTGTTAGGTCGGCTAGGATTAAATTGTGGCCCACTGGGATTACATTATGGCCACATGGACTCCTATATATAGAAAGGAGGTTTTGTAAATTGTATCATCCAAGAATTTTTCATTAATGTAATGTATTGGAGGTTGCCCTCTTGAAGTGGCTTATTTCTAAGGCGTTGATATCTCTTTTCTTCTCTTTTTGGAGCTGGTTTCCCAACATTCTTCCCTCCAACATTAGATTTTATGAAGTCACAATTAACATTTATTTTGTTCTCATCATGAGTTTCCTCTACTATCTTTTCACCATTAGGAAACATTTCTTGTATCAACTTTGTCAAACCTTCCATGTCTCCGTTTAGATCATTCTTCATGTTTTCCATTTTTTCATCGATCTTAGCTTCCATGTCATCCATTTTAGATTCCATGCCAGCTTCCATGCCATCCATCTTAGCTTCCATGCCATTCTTCAAACCATCCATCTTAGATTACATGCCTTTTTTCAAACCATCCATCTTAGTTTCCACGCCTTTCTTTGAAACTTCCATGTCATTGTTTTCTTCTCTTTGTGAGAGCGAAATTTGTTGCACTTTCTCTTGTAATTTTGATATGTCATGTTGCCATTCTTCGTCTTCATGAGTCATAGTAGATCCTTCTAAAGGCTTAATGGGTGTCGAATTATTTTTAGGGGGAATTTTAAAACCAAATACTGATATCTATTTTACAATATGCCCTTGGAATCAATTCAACTTTATTCTTTACACAAGACTTATTCAATTTGGGAAAAAACTACACACACCTTTCTCTTGATTTTGAGGAGCTCGATATTGAAACTAAATTATCTTTTTGATTTTGGATCTTCAATATCTAAAATTTTATCCTTGAGGTAGCCCTCCGAATCCTCTTTCGAATGCCACAAGTATGACCTGATTTGGATTCTTTAAGGGAAGGTTATGTCCAATCTCCCACAATGACCTAATTATGGACTGGTTCAGTAGAGTGAACTTGTACAACTTTCCACGTGTCATTGTTTCCTCTTTTGGCTCTGAAATTGATAGATAGGAAACTACAGTCTGTGTACTTGCGGCCACTTTTTATAGAATCCCAATCTAATGCTCAGAGAGAGAGTAATGATGTGTTTCCGATGGTCAGCTCTTTGAAATGAAATTTGGGATAAAACAATCCTAAATTCCACAGATCCTATCTCCAAAATTTTTGCGAACCAAGATCTGAAATTTATACACGAGGTTCCTTAGGCTTTCATCTTCGCTCTGTGAAAATTTAAGCTTCTAAAACCTTGTAGAAAGAACGTTATAGCTAAACTTCCACGATGACATGTTTAGGTTAAATTCAAGAGCCTGAAAGATCCCTAGCTTCCACAAACCATATATCCAAAAATATTGCGAACCAATCTCCAAAATGTTGCAACAATGTTCCTCAGAATTTCTTCTTCGTGCTTTAAAAATTTCAGCTTCTGAAACTTCGTGGAAAAAACGTTATAGTGAAAATTCCACGATGACCTCTTTGGAGCAGCAAAACCCTAGAATCCAAATCTATGATACCAAATGTTATGAAACCAACTCAAAAAATAGAAGAAAAGAGAGATCAACACCTTAGAAATCAGCCACCTCAAGGGGGAAACCTCCAATTCGTTACATAAATGAATAATTCTTGGATGATACAAATGACCAAAACCTCATTCTATATATAGTAGTCCATGTGCCCACAATATAATCCTAGCCGACCTAACAATAACAATGTAAGGGCACAATAATAACAATATTGGGGTTACAAGGGTACAACAATAAAAATAAGGCGGCTACACTAATAACAATAAGGGACTAAACTAGTAATATAGGGACCTAACATTGGGTTTCCTTAAATATCATTTCAAGAAGGTGATTTTATCATATTCCTAAATTCTTGAATACCTAACTTATGCAGTTATTGAGTTTTCCCTTTGCATGCTTTAATTTCTTTCCTAGATTTAAAGACTAAAATATAATCGGTTGCTTACCATCTCAAGAGTGTGATTCTATCATACTTCCATATTGGATGTTGGAGTGATTGAACATACCTTATTTGTTTTTCTTTACATGCTTTGAAATGCTTTCTTAGATTAAAATTTCAATTCCTGCAAGTGTGATTGTGCGCTATATTTTCTTTTGAATTTATTTTCTTTCTTTTCATTACTTGATTTCATATTTTAGTTGAATTTCATTTTCATTATTTGATTTCATAGATTAGATGAATTGGTTTCGTTATTCTGTAGTTAGATTGATCTAAAATGAAAGATAATATCTAGCACATATAGTGCACAGATGCTTCATAAGCTTACGAAACACCCGGGTTGACAAATTAAATGATAGGCAATCACTTTGCCCCAACATTTTGGCGTCGTTGTCGGGGAAGTGTACATAGGAACTAGCTTTCAGTATAGAGCGCATTTTAATTATTTTTGTAGTTTTTAGTAACCATTTATGGACATAGGATCTAGAATGCAGTCAAAAGACTACATTGAGGAATGGTATCAAAAAGTGATTGGGCCACAACATTCATCAATTCTTCAAGAGATCCTTGCCGCAAATCGAAAGATCAACTCAATTTCATATATCGTTACAAACAATGAGGTACATTTTTCAAATTGGGATATGAGCATTTCAAAATTTCTAATCTGTAAATTGCTTCATTGGAAGCATGAATATGCATAAAAATAAAATAAAATATATATTTTTTTAGATAGATAGGAAAAATAAAAATAAAAAGTTAGAATTTTAGATTTTTTTTAATTTTTTTTCAAAAAAAAAAAATCAACGTTGATTAATTCATTTTGAATAAATTTGAGTGACACAATAATAATCACTTCGTTTTTTATCACCATCAGAAACAAATTTTTGTGTGAAAATATGAATTTATGTAACGATGTTGACTAGTATGCTCTCTTCCCGTGCCTCGTTGTGACCTGGAAGATCAGAAAATCAAATCAATGAATTTAAAGATTAAAATTCAAAAATTCGTTACAAATTTTGTTGGAAATTGAACTACAATTCTATTGAAAATCGTTGTTTGAGTCATTATCCCTTTTTTTTATCGGTTCTACAGATTTTAAAGTTTTGCATCCTCTCAATCTTTTTCTGATTTATTAAATTGCATGTGCACAAATTTTCTTTAAAAAAACAAAACAAGAAAAACAAAACATAATAAAATATAATAATAATTGGCCCATGGAAGGGAGGCCCATGCATATGCATGAGGTCAGTCTTTGGCTTGGCCATACGGATATGTGCAGGCCGGATATGTGCAGGCCTTCAATCCACACAAAGACACATGCATTGCAATAAAAAAAAGGAACCTTCTCTTTTCCATATTCGATCTTCCTCAAGCAGCAGTTATTAAAAATAGATTTTAAAAGTTGCAGAGAGAGACAGTGAAAGTATATCACATGAAGAAACTGCTGATGAAGAGAAAATTGCAGATTCTATTGCAGGTAATTGGAATGAGGGAGATTGATTTGAACTTCTCAGTGAGAGACAATCCCTTACACATCAAAACCTGCAAATAATAAAATCAAACCATAAAAATTTAATTTGTTGCGAAAGTAATTGCGAGAAAAAGAAATTGTGAGAAATGCGTAACTATTAAAAACACCTGATTTCAAAATGCATTTTCTGAGAAAACCAAGGTGAATTAGGAAAAAATAAATCTTGGTTTTTTTTGGGAACAAGGTGAATTAGGTAACCCACGAGAGATTTGTTGGATTTCGCAGCCATTTGGGAGAAATTCAGGCTTCTTTGGAACTTCATTCTGTAGATTGCATGAGGAAAAAACATTTTCTTTTGAACTGTTTAAACATGGAAAGCTGAAAGAAGAAGAATCCAAGTGAATAAAAAACTCTGCTCCACATGGCATGTAGTCTAAGAGTCCAATTTGATTTAATAAATTTGATTTTAGAAGAATCGAAGTGAATAACAAACTCTGCTCCACATGGCATGTGGTCTAAGAGTCCAATTTGATTTAATAAATTTGATTTTACACACATATGTGTCTCATTCCCTATGTGTCTCATCATTATATATATATATATATATATATATATATATATATATATATATATAGATATATATACATATACATATATAGAATAAAAAATGAGAAATAAAAAAATTTGCATATACAATCGATTTATTGAAGCAATTTATAAGGCGAAAAATACTTGCAAAATTTGATTGAAATAATTTTTCGTGCAAGTACTTTTTTTTTACCACTTCAAATATTTTTGACAACATGATTTTGCAGCACAGATGACAATTCAATTTTGACAGTGACTTGCAGAACAATTGGAAGATTATTTAGATGATTTCTCAATATTTGGCATTAAAAATTTTGTTGTTGTGTATTTTTCTATGAAGCTTTAACGTGCAAAACACAGTGAATCTTTGAGGTGCCAATGATATTACTGAGCACATTGCATGAAGTCATCTGACAACAAGGAGTTGATTTATTTTTCATGGTTATTTCTTAAAAATGGATTGTTATTAATATCATGAATTGGACTTAATATAACACTTTTGATTTTCCTTAATCTGTTTCATTTGACAATCAAATTTTTGTGTAAGAATCAGAGAGGAATTGGCCATTTATTTTTTAACACACTTATGTTCTTTATGTCAAGTTTTTTTTTGTAGGTTTTGGATGATCGAATGATCATTGAAGGAAACCAATTTTCTGGCACAACTGGTTTTCAAAGGACAAATTTCATGAGAAACATAAGAACACGTCCATGTCCATACCCATTAAGACCATTACCTTTCCTCCCTTTTGAATTGTAAATCCAACCAAGCAATTCAAAGCAAGCCACATTTATTTTCCCATAAAATGTCAGTTGTTCATTTTTATTCACACACACTTCCCATTACTCTTTGTCTACTCCTAACCCACAAATAAAAGTAAGAAGCTCACTTACATGCTTATTGCCCATTGTCATTTTCCATTTTCATCTTCCATTTACATTTTCCTTCTCCTATCCTTTTAATTTCGCAAATAAACCTTTCTTCAATGCAAATTATTGAGTCCATAGTCCTTTGAGTCTAAAATATTTATAGAAACACCTTCAGGCTTGCATGCCTTAATGGAAAGTCTTCTTGCTGACGAACAATGGGAATACATTAATGTCACTTGTTCATTATATCTTCTAGGTACTCGACAATATTAAAATTATTTGTACCTAGCAAGATGTGTTTGGCAATTTTGACTCTCATTGCCATGAATGGTGAGAGTTCTCATGTTGACTAGTGGCATCCATTAATGGCCACTAAGTCAACAATTTCCTCCTATGTGTTAGATCCCTATATTATTATTTTAGCCACTTATTTTTATTAGTGTAGCCCCCTTATTGTTATTATTGTACCCCTGTAACCCCAATATTGTTATTATTGTGCCCTTACATTGTTATTTTTAGGTCGGAAAGGATTACATTGTGGCCCCATGGACTCCTATATATAGAAAGGAGGTTTTTTCATTTGTATCATCCAAGAATTCTTCATTCATGTAATGTATTGGAGGTTTCCCCCACGAAGTGGCTTATTTCTAAGGCATTGATATCTCTCTTCTTCTATTTTTGGAGTTGCTTTCATAACATTTGGTATCAAAGCTTTGGATTCTAGGGTTTCGCTGCTCCAAACAGGTCATCATAGAATTTTCACTAGAACATTTTTTTTATGAAGGTTCGGAAGTTGAACTTCTTAGAGTACGAAGAAGAAATCCTAAGGAACATCATCGCAAAATTTCAGAGTTTGGTTCACAATATGTTTGGAGGTATGATCTATGGAAGTTAGGGGTTTTTGCAAGCTCCTCAATTTAACCTAAACAAGTCATCGTAGAATTTTCACTATAAATTTTTTCTAAGAAGGTTCAGAATCTAAAATTTTTAGAGCACGAAGCCGAAATCCTGAGGAAAATCGTTGAAAATTTTAAGATATTGGTTTGTAATATTTTTAGAGATATGTTCTGTGGACTGTAGGACTTTTTTAGGCTCCCGAATTTCATCTCAAAAAGGTGATCGTGGGAAAATATTCATAACTCTCTCTCTGAGCATTGGATTGAAATTAGGTAAAAATTGGACGCAAGCACATAGAATTTGGTTTCCTTTCGATCAATTTCAAACCCAAAGGAGGAAGAAGTGACACATGGAAAGTCATACAAGTTTTCTCTACTGAACTAGTCCATAATTAGGTCATCATAGGAGATTGGGTACAAGTTTTTCTTCAAGAATCCAAATCAAGTCAAACCTATGGCATTCGAAAGAGGATTCAGAGGGATACGTCAATGCCAAATTTCAGATATTGAAGATTCAAAATAATAGAGATAATTCAATTTCAATATCACGCTCCTTAAAAGCAAGAAAAAGGTGTGTATTTTTTTTTTAATTACATAAGTCTCGTTTGAAAAAAATTAGTTTGAATTTATTCCAAGGGAATATTTAAGAATAGACATCAGTATTGGGTTCTAAAATGGCCCCTAAAAATAGTTCAACACCCATTAAGCCTTCAGAAGGCTACTATGACTCATGAAGACAAAGAAACACAACATGAGATATCAAAATTACAAGAGAAAGTGCACCGAATTTTGCTATTGCAAAGAGCAACAAAAATTGAAATGGAAGTTTTGAAGAAAGGCATGGAAACTAAGATGGATAGTTTTAAGAAAGGCATGGAAGCTAGATGAATGGTTTGGAAGCTAAGATGCAAGGCATGGAAGTGGGCTTGGAAGCTAATATGGATGGCATGGAAGCTAATATGGATGACATGGAAGCTAAGATCGATGAAAAAATGGAAAACATGAAGAATGATATAAAAGTAGACATCGAAGGTTTGGCAAAGTTGACACAAGAAGTGTTTCCTAATGGCGAAAAGATAGGAGAGGAAACTCATAATGAGAACAAAATAAATGTTAATCATGATTTCATAAACTCTAATGTTGGATGGAAGAACCACCATATTCCAAAGATGATATGAGGAATTTTGATGGCAAGGATCCCATAACATGGATACTACAAATGGAACAATATTTTGATCTCAATAATGTCCAAAACACACAGAAGGTACACATTGTAGCTTTACATTTAGAAAAAAATACATTTGTATGGTATCGATGGCTTTTCTCTCGTAAAAAAATTGTCACTTGGTCAATTTTTACGGAGAAAATAATATCACATTATGAAGATAGAAAAATCAACACCTTTTTTAGCCAATTGATAAATCTCAAACAAAACGGTTTAGTGGTGGAGCACATTGAGGACTTCCAAAAATTGAATATAAGGGTAACTGATATTCTAGAGGAACACATGATTGATGTCTTGATAGGGACTTTAAAAGATAAGGTCCAACATGAAGTTTGCGTTAGGGAACCTAATTCATTGGAAATGGCATTCAGGTTGGCAAGAAAATAAGAATGTAAAATTATGGCAACAAGGAAGCCTACCACTCACATATATAAATATGGAAGTGTTGCTACCCCTAGACTTCCGCAACCTACAAGGTGGAAACCACAAAAATTGGAAGAAAAAAGAGCAAAAGATATTTGCTACAGTTGCGATAACAAATACACTAAAGGTCATAAGTGTGCTGAGAAGAAATTATTTTACTAGATTGTGAAGAGGAAGAAGAAAATGAAAAAGAATCTTCAAAAGAAGAGGATATACACTAGGAACCAACTCTAGAAGAGGAAGAAATGAGTCCGACCAAATCGTATAATGTAATGGCAGGAATTACCACTCCTCAAACTCTCAAGATAGAAGGACATATCAAGAAGAAAAAGGTAATAGTGTTGATTGATTCAGGTAGTACCCATAATTTTATCCATTGTAAGGTAGCCAAGAAATTGAATTGTTTCCTATAAGTAGCACCAGAATGTCAAGTGATGGTAGCAAATGGAGGAACTATAAATTGCTCTGGAAAATGCCATAATATCAAGCTAACCATGGGGGAATATGTATTGAATAGTCCAACGCTTTCCTATCCTATGGGAGGCGTTGATGTTGTACTAGGAGTACAATGGTTACAATCTCCGGGGATGGTAGCTTTTAATTTTCAAGAACTTTTCTTGAAATTTTTTTCAAAAGGAAAGGAAGTCGAATTACAGGGTATCACGAGGAAGCCGAGAAAGATAATAAGCTCTAATATCATGGCAAAGCTTCTGAAGAAAGAACAATGAGGCGTAATTGCACAATTATGCTCACTAGAAGTTCCAACATCAAAATCATCTATTTCTGCAGATCTCCAAAAAGTCTTGGACAATCATTCCAAGGTTTTTGAAACTCCCAAAGGACTCCCACCTATTCGTGATCATGATCATGCTATTCACTTGATTCCAGGAAGTGTTCCTCCAAACATCAGGCCTTATAGATATCCTTACTTCCAAAAGAGCGAAATTGAACGTATGATTGCAGAAATGTTAGAGGCGGGTATAATTCAACCTACTCAAAGTTCTTTCTCTGCTCCAGTAGTATTGGTGCACAAGAAGGATGGATCATGGTGCATGTGTTTGGATTATAGGGAGTTCAATAAGATCATCATTGAAGTTAAATTTCCCATTCCTGTGATTGATGAATTATTGGATGAATTACATTGAGCAATTTATTTTACCAAGTTGGATCTTCGTTCAGGATATCATCAAATTAGAATGAAGACTGAAGATATTCTAAAAAAAAAATTTTGAACTCATGAGGATCATTATGAATTTTTGGTCATGCCTTTTGGCCTTACCAATGCACCTTATACATTTCAAGGGTTTATCAATTCCATTTTCAAACCCTTCCTTAGAAAATTTGTGCCAGTATTTTTTGATGATATACTAATCTATAGCAGGTCTTGGAAGGATCATGTTCAACATATTGACAGAGTGCTCAAACTATGGCAGGAGAAACAATTATATGAAAAATCCTCCAAATGTTTCTTTGGAGTACAAGAGGTGGAATATATGGGTAGTTGGTAGACTTACCATGTATGAAAACTTTTGTGCATTATCTCATGAATTTAAAGAAAGTAAAGTTGCTACTACATTTATGGAAACAATTCAAAAGATACATGGAAACCCAAAGGTTATTGTGAGTGACAAAGATCCCATTTTTACTGGAAATTTTTGGACAAAGTTATTTTCTTGTTTGGGCACTCAATTAGCTCATAGCTCATCTTATCATCCTCAATCCGATGGTCAAACTAAGATAGTGAATAAATATTTGGAAGGATATCTTTGTTGTTTTGTATCTGATAAACAAACACAATGTGTCAATTGGTCACCTCTTGTTGAATGGTGGTATAACACTTCCTTCCATACTACAGTAAAAATGACCCCATTTATGGCACTTTATGGATATCATCCACCGTCAATCACATCATATTTAAGAGAAAATTCTAAGGTTCAAGTAGTGGAAGATCACATCGAGCATCAACAAGAAGTTCTCGAACTCTTAAAGGATAACCTAAATTTGGCACAAAATTGAATGAAACAACAGGAAGATCAACATCGTAGTGAGAGAAGTTTTGATGTAGGAGACTAGGTATTTTTACGGCTACAACCATACAAACAAATTTCCCTCAAGCAAGCTAAGAAGGATAATAAATTATCACCAAAGTACTATGGTCCTTACAAGGTGTTGCAAAATATTGGTACTATGGCATACAAATTGGAGCTTTGTGCTTCTTCGCGAGTGCATCCAGTTTTCCATGTTTCATGCTTAAAGAAGGTTATAGGTGAAAATATTCCAGTTCAAATAATATTGCCAGATTTGATGAGGAAGTAAAAATCATATTGGAACCTGAAGCGATCATGCAAACAAGAACACAACAGTTATGAAATTGATCAATTTCAGAGTATCTCATCAAGTGGAAGAACTTACGCACTAAAGATTCTACATGGGAAGATGAGAATTTTATACAGAAGCACCTAGAGGTACTCAGGAGTTGAAGAAAACACTTTTTTGAAGGAGAGGGACATATTAGGTCCCTATATTACTAGTTTAGCCCCTTATTTTTATTAGTGTAGCCGCCTTATTGTTATTAGTGTAGCCCCTTATTGTCATTATTGTACCCCTGTAACCCCAATATTGTTATTATTGTGCCTTTACATTGTTATTGTTAGGTCGGCTAGGATTACATTATGGCCCCATGGACTCCTATATATAGAAAAGAGGTTTTGTCATTTGTATCATCCAATAATTGTTCATTCATATAATGTATTGGAGGTTTCCCCCTTGAAGTGGCTTATTTATAAGGCATTGATATCTCTCTTCTTCTATTTTTGGAGTTGGTTTCATAATATTATGTTTGACATTAAAACATCCATTCTCATAGCAGGAATTATGCCAATGAGTTTTGAAGACATGAAGACTATCATTTTAAGAATTTTGAAGCAAATGAAGAATATATGCAAATACAACAGATCAGCACCATTCTGCAACTGGAGAATCAGATGGTAGCTGCAGAATTAGAGGGCAGTTGTAGAATCAATATCATTTCGTAGCAAATTCAACAGTTTTAGTAGAAGCAATAAAAATTCATCTTGAATCTTTTATACATAACTTGTACAGCCACATCAAGAAGATTATGATCATAATTTTGTAGCCACCACACATGCAATTCATCCATTTTCACAGGGTAAGTTAAGGCATGTCATTTTCTAACTTTTTACCATAGAATTCTTTAAAAAGCTAGAATGATAATTTTTGGAAAAAACACTTATTTTCCTCATTTCATAAAATTTCCAATACCATCAGTTGGGGGGGGGGATACATTCATATTCACATTTTTCCACGTTCATATCACATTCAAAATCCCACATAATTTCAAAAGATATTAACTATTACATTATTATTATGAGCACACAATGACTTTTCAAAAGTATTTAAAAGATAATTTGATGCAAACAAAAACATGGTTGTCACACAAGAACCACCCATGATGCAATCCAATAAAGATATACTTTGCAACAATAATGAAATTATCATTATGCTAAGTTCAAAGATCAAAATTGAGTGCAACAACAAAATATGGTTGAAACACAAGAACCAACCATGTTGCAATTCAACTAAAAGACTTTGTAGAAATATGAAGTTATCGAATGATATCATTCAAAGTTAATCCAAATCTCAATGATAATAAATAATTAATGTAATAGATTGGATGAGCACATGCAATAGCTTCAGTTGGGGGGCATGTTGGGCCTTGAAATTTTCATTTACTTCCATTGCATTTTCACTTATATTTCCATATTATCACCTTCACTCCACCTCCATTTCATTACATTTACCTTACCATTACCACTGTTGCATTACATTTATGTTTTTCCAAACTTTGTTAATTCCTAGTAATTTTAAGTGAATTTTTTGTTAAAAATTAGAAAATAATATGCACATATTTATACCTAACAAGTGGAATGAACTTATTTCCATGTGTAGGTCAAAATAAAGCTTCCAAAAAACGCTTATGTCACCTCCTAAGGCCAAATTCGAATTTAGATGGATACGTGTCTCATTTCCTATTTGTATTGTAACTCTAAGAAGACATGTGCCTTATCACTTCCTATTTGTATTTTAACTCTAGAGATATAGGGAGAGATTCATGGGCTCTCATTACTGAGATAACTTCTCATATTTTTGTATAAATATGGGAAGCTTTCTCTTATCAAATCATGTGTAAATTGGAGTTATGCTCAAGTTTGAATACAGAATCAGATTGTGGGACCTTACTCATGTATGTTCCTTCATTTTGACTTGGTTTTTCTTGCATATGGAGCATCTTGATTTACCATCTCTCACACTTTTAGATCAACTATCTAAAATGTGTGAGATTTACTTGCTTTTATAGATTAAAGTTCATTTTCTTTCTTAGTATTAGTTTTAGAATTACTATGTAATATTTGATTTTATAAACACATTTCAGTATGAAAGATTTATCTATTTCAAATTGGATTAAATTTGAGGAAATAGAGCTCATAGTTATTTAGTTTCCTTTCATGTTCCGTTATTTACTTTCTTAGATCAAACAATCAATTCATTGTATAATTGAATAAAAGATCAAGCCAAGAAGGTGACTTTCCATACTTCCAAATTCGTTGATTGAATGTTCAACCTATCCAATCATTGAGATTTACTTTTATGTTCTGTTATTTAGTTTCCTTTCATGTTCTGTTATTTACTTTCTTAGAACAAACTATCAATTCATTGTATAATTGAATAGAACATCAAGCTAAGAATGTGACATGTCATACTTCCAAATTGGGTGATTGAATGTTCAACCTATACAATCGTTGAGCTTTACTTTTACATGTTTTTACATTGTTTTCTATATTTAGATTCTCATTCAATTGTAATATTGGGTGTTCTTAAATATCATTTCAAGAAGGTGATTTTATCATATTTCTAAATGCTTCAATACCTAACTTATGCAATTGATTTTTTCCTTTGCATGCTTTAATTGCTTTCCTAGATTTAAAGACTAAAGTATAATCGGTTGCTTATCATCTCAAGAGGGTGAATCTATCATACTTCCATATTGGATGTTGGATTGATTGAACATACCTTAGTTTTTTTTCTTTACATGCTTTGAAATGCTTTCTTAGATTAAAATTTCAACTCCTACAAGTGTGACTGCGTGCTATTTTTTATTTTGAATTTTTTTTCTTTATTTTCCTTACTTTATTTCATAGGTTAGTTGAATTTCATTTTTATTATTTGATTCCATAGATTATATGAATTATGTTTCGTTATTCTGTAGTTAGATTGATCTAAAATGAAAGATAATTTCTAGCACATACAGTGCATGCATGCTTCACAAGCTTACGAAACCCCCGGGTTGACAAATTAAATGACACGGAATCACTTTACCCCAACACTGCATATTCCCAAAAAAAATGGTCAACCTTGAATGATGAAGATTTTTTCCTAGCTTGGGTAATCTACGCAAATGGATAATGCAATAATTTCCTTAGAAGTTTCATCAAAAGAAAATATACATGAGTGACAAGCTTTGGTAATATCCAATATATTTATAGTGCACTACTTGTCCCCCCAAGCCTACATAACTCTTGTGCTTACCCAATCAACCAAAAGTAAAAAAATAAGAGCCTTGGGTAACACACTAGCTATCCTGAACAAAAATGCGCATGGAAAAGATGTACAACTCCAATGATTACCCTAGGCTTACAAAAGGAAACTATGTACAGCTTTATAAATGACATACAAAATTTGGGTGATGCAATAGCTACCTTGGACCAAAATGCTGAAGGAACATAATGTTGAAGAAACACATGTATAACCCCTATGATTATCCTAAGTGTGAAAAAGGAAACAATGTGTAGATCTACAAATGGAAAATATTTGTTATGCCAAACCACACAACCACCCAAAAAATGCATAAGGAAAAAAAATGTGTGTTTAGCAAACCCCACAAACTCACAAATACAATGACGTACAATTATAACAACTTGAAACAACAACCCCAAAAAGCTAACAATGTATACTTATCACTAATCCCACAGCCTCCCAAATATAACTATGTACAATTGTATCAACTAGTTTAAGTAGATCCCAACCGCCTAAATACAATGATGTAAAATTATATGAAATAGGTTAAGTAGAAATGGGAGTGAATTATTCTTATTCTTCATCACTCCCAACAAGAGAGTGAATTCATCTACTTCTTCCTCACTCCCAAAAAAACCTTTTATGGGATTGAGTTCTTCTTCTTCCTCACATCAAACAAGCCATTTTAGGGAGCTCCATTGTACAATTGTACCAACTCCACAATAATGAGTAGGTGATGCAAACGGGTAATGTTATGAGTGTGTTAGAAAACACAATGATATCAGATTAGGCTATGGAGGAGTAATGTTGTGAGTGTGTGGTTGTGTAAGACCACACAAAAATCCCACAATTGAAAAATGAAAAGATGTGATAGTATTCATAATACCACACAACAACTAGATAAATGGAAAAGGAAAAGATGTCTACTTCTTCCTAATCACATAGACCACACAAAAACCCTAAAAATTCAAAATGAAAATGTGTACTTATCCCTAAGCACACAACCTTCCAAAACCTCACAAATCAATGCTCCCACAACCTCAAAATGCAGAAAGTAAACGTGTACTTATCCCTAAACACACAACCTCCCAAAACGTCAAAAATCAATCAATGGACACAACCTTCCACAACCTTAGAAATGAGTGCTTCTACAACCTCACAAATGCATTGAACCTCCCAAAACCTAAAAAATCAAATTAGTGGGAACAACCTTGGACAAGCTTATTAGTAATTTTATTCCTAAGGCCGAAAACTCACAAATGCAATGATGTACAATAGTATGAAGTAGGGGTATTGTTGTGGGTGTTTTTTTAATAGTGAATAAAAGAAGTGTAATGATGTGGGACTTCTCAATTTCAATAGTTTTGAATGCATAGTAATGTAAAGGGAATGGTGCAATACATAGTAACTATATCGATTTAATTTTAATTTTTTTTTCATATATATACAAAATAATTTTTTACATTTTTTTTATTCAAATATATACACAGTGAAGAGAATATATATCTACATAGTACACACAGAAAATAATGCGCAGTATCTATTTTTTTTTTTTTCCAAATATATACAAAGTGATGAGTGATGGAAGTCACTAACTTCAATAGTTATTTTATTTTGTAATTTGTATAAGTAAACACAAATGACAACAATTTTGACTCGAGTGAAGATCATTAAGGTCGAGAAAATTGGATTATAATGAACCAAGAATAATAGAAAATCGGCTAATCACCAAAGAATAATTTAGTAATTCACATAGATACAAGATAGGTTTACCTAAGACGTTGCCATTGTTATAAAATTTTAAAATTTGGTAAAATTCTATTATGCTAAAAATATTAAATTGGTAAAATGTTAAATAAAAGGTTTCTGAAATTTTCTTTTAGATATAGTCTTAATTTGTTATAAGAAGAAGATAATTCCGTATCGATCATAAAATCTGAAATTTTATTTTTCTTATTGTTATTTTCCTTTAAAAAGAATCAGAATTCCATATAGATCACATGATCGTGTACAGAAAAGGTTGCAGTAAATTAATAACTAAGCTAGAAATATTGATTATAATCAACTAAATCTAAAACCAAAAAATGAGACCCACCGAACTTTAAAAATTAAAAATAAAATTCACTATGAATGAAGGATCAGTGGACATATTTCACAGACTTGGCAGAGCTATATGACATATATGATTAAAAAAAAGGTTGAAAAAAAAAGACTGCAATGGGGCATAACAAAAACTTTAGATTGAGTACATAGCTTCTTTGGAAACTTATTTTCTTACACATGGATACATTGAATATGGATTCTTATGGAAATGACCAAACCACAGTGTTGGAAAGGTACCCACTCGAGATGGTTGCATTAGAGAACTTTGGGATTAACATACACAAAAGAAACATTCTAGTCTATGGCTACCTTAATCACCGGAGCAATGCTTTCCTGATCTAACTAGCCGATCTACCTAGCTAGTTGGGCTGTGAAGAATTTTTCCCTCAACCATCCTCTGGGCATTCAGAATATTGACAGCTTGCTCAAGTTGTGGAGTATCCATTGCATGCATGCCTTCAAATGATTTCTTATGGTTATGAAACCTACATATGTGTTGATTTCTTCAAATTATTCACATGTCATTGAAACACACTTTTTTGTGATCTCATGGGATTTTTTGTGATGTCATGGTTTTGTAGAGGGGATACATATAGTCATGATTGTGCCCAACATGTCTTCCTCACCAAATACAATGACTATTGGAATTGTGCTCCTATCAAGTATATGCAGACCTTGAGCAGCAGGGACATTAGGAAGCCTACCCTTAACTAATGTAACTCTCACCTCTTCACTCCTATTGCACTCACAAGCTTGATATCAATCTCCTAATTGTGATTAGGAAATTCCTCTACCTGCAGGGCCTCGGAAATATGGAGCAGAGAGCAAAGACGTTAAAGATTTCAAATATTTTACATATCTTAGTCTCAAAACGTTAAATAACATGATACCTAAACCTAAAACGATAGATACCCAAACTTGATAAGTTACTAATTTCAAATATTATAGATGATCAAAATATGAAAATGCCAAATCTAAAAAAATGGAGCACCCAAATCCCAAATATGAACAATCGAATACCGAAATCTGAAAATATTAAATCTCATTAATACTGAAATTTGAAATTGATATATATATATATATATATATATATATATATATATAGTTATTGCACTGGAGATGGAACCCTTTTGTCACTCAAGACTGGGTGGCTGCTCTTTGGCATTCATGCTGATCTTTGATAAAAAAAAATAGTTACTCAATATCACACAATATAATAATTCATTGATAAAGCAGAATCTAGCAACATATACGAAACAATTAAGTTAGGTAGAAATCAGTAAATTGAAGTGATAATTCAGTGCTAAAATATGCTAGGCATCCACTAAAGACAAAAGACTTCAGAAAGAATATGCCCTTAAAAAATTTTCTAAAGCAGTGGCTTTGGCTATAAAATCAAGAAGCACTGTTGGTTCCTTTGGTAGAAATATTATTGAGAGTAACCCCATCACTCTCAGAATTTATGGTCTCCCTAAGATTCATAAGGATGGAGCTCCCCTTCGCCCCATTTTCAACACCATAGGTGGTCCTACTTATCTCCTCACTAAATTTTTGGCCAGTAAGCTTAAGCCTCTCGTGGGACGTACCGACTCCTTTATCAAAGATTCATCCTCATTTATTAATGAATTGAAAGGCATGAGGAAATCGATGACATGTTTTTTAGTTCTGATGTTGTCTCATTATACACTTGCATCCCCATTAGGGAAGCTATTGATGTCATTTCTCGGGTCACAAATCCTAATACTACTCGTCTAGTGGAGATCTGTCTAACCTCGACCTTCTTCAGTTTCAAGGGTGAATTATATGAACAAACTTGTGGTGTGGCCAAGAGATACTCTGAAATCTTAAAGTAGACCCTAACAAAATTAAATCCATTAAGGAATGGAAAGTCCCCACGACCATAAAGCAGTTGCGAGGATTTCTCGGGTTAACAAGGTTTTATCGCAAGTTTGTTAAGAATTATGGGAGAATAGCAGCACCTCTAACAACATTATTGAAGAAAGATGCATTTTCATGGAATCCTGAAGCAACTAAGGCCTTTGAACATCTTAAAGAGGCAATGTGCCTAGCACCGGTCTTAGCTACGCCAGACTTCACAAAAACCTTTATTGTGGAATGTGATGCCTCAGGAAATGGAATTGGTGTTGTTTTAATGCAGAAAGGAAGACCCATTGCTTTTGAAAGTCGTCCAATCAAAGGAAAGTATTTATAGAAACCCATTTATGAGAAGGAAATGTTAGCAATACTGCATGCACTAAAGAAATGAAGAACTTACCTAATGGGAAGACACTTCAAGGTAAAAACTGATCATGATAGTCTTAAACACTTTTTGGAACAAAGACTATCTTCAGAAGAGCAGCAAAAATGGGTCACAAAGATGTTGGGTTATGACTTTGAAATAATCTACAGAAAAGGAAAGCTTAATGTTGTTGCAGATGCACTCTCAAGAAAGAATGAAGAGGTGGAAGCATTGCTTTGTGCCATTTCTATTATCAAACCAGATTGGATAAGAGAAGCAAGAGATGAATGGAAGAAGGAAAAATATGTATGGACACTCATTCAAAAATTGCAGCAAGATCCTAGTACATCTGATACATTTAGTTGGAAATATGATTCCTTATGGTACAAAGATCACTTATATATTTGTAAGAATTCCCAACTAAAACAAAAGATTCTTCTGGAATTGCACACTTCTCCTTTAGGAGGACACTCAGGATTTTTAAAAACTTACCACAGGGTGAAGAAAGAATTCTTTTGGGATGGCCTTAAATCTGATATTGAAATTTTTTTGGTGGAATGTTTGGTTTGCCAGCAGAATAAAGTGGAGACAATTAAGACCCCGGGACTTCTCCAACCTTTATCCATTCCAAGTCAACGTTGGGAGGAGATTTCAATGGATTTTATCACAGGTTTACCTAAGTCCAAAGGAAATAATGTCATCATGGTGGTAGTTGATAGACTTACCAAGTATGCACACTTTTGTGCATTATCTCATCCATTTAAAGCAAGTACAGTTGCTACTACATTTATGGACAGAATTCAAAAGCTACATAGAAGCCCAAGGGTTATTGTGAGCGACAGAGATCCCATTTTTACTGGAAATTTTTGGAAGGAGTTATTTTCTTGTTTGGGTACTCAATTAGCTCATAGCTCATCTTATCATCCTCAATCTGATGGTCAAACTGAGATAGTAAATAAATGTTTGGAAGGATATCTTCGTTGTTTTGTATCCAATAAACAAACACAATGGGTCAAGTGGTTACCTCTCGCTGAATGGTGGTATAACACTTCCTTCCATACTGCAGCAAAAATGACCCCATTTATGGCACTTTATGGATATCATCCACCATCGATCACATCATCTTTAAGGGAAAATTCCAAGGTTCAAGCAGTGGAAGATCACATCGAGCATCAACAAGAAGTTCTCCAACTCTTAAAGGATAACCTGAATTTGGCACAAAATCGAATGAAACAACAAGCAGATCAACATCGCAGCGAGAGAAGTTTTGATGTAGGAGATTGGGTATTTTTACGGCTACAACCATACAAACAAATGTCCTTCAAGCAAGCTAAGAAGGATAATAAATTATCGCCAAAGTACTATGGTCCTTACAAGGTGTTGCAAAAGATTGGTACTATGGCATACAAATTGGAGCTTCCTACTTCTTCACGAGTACATCCAGTTTTCCATGTTTCATAGTTGAAAATCTTCCAGTTCAAACAATATTGCCAGAACTTGATGAGGAAGGAAAAATCATATTGGAACCTGAAGCGGTCACGGAAACAAGAACTCGAAAACTACGAAATCGATCAATTTCAGAGTATCTCATCAAGTGGAAGAACTTACCCACTGAAGATTCTACATGGGAGGATGAGAATTTTATACAGAAGCACATAGAGCTACTCAAGCGTTGAGGACAACACTTTTTGGAAGGAGAGGGGCATGTTAGGTCCTTATATTACTAGTATAGTCCCTTATTGTTGTTAGTGTAAACCCCCTTATTGTTATTATTGTACCCTTGTAACCTCCATTTTTTTATTATTGTGCCCTTAAATTATTATTGTTAGGTTGGCTAGGATTACATTGTGGCCCACTAGGATTACATTATGGCCCAATGGACTCCTATATATAGAAAGGAGGTTTTGTAAATTGTATCATCCAAGAATTGTTCATTTATGTAATGTAATGGAGGTTCTCCCCTTGGAGTGGCTTATTTATAAGGCGTTCATATCTCTTTTCTTCTATTTTTGGAGCTGGTTACACAACATTTGGTATCAGAGCTTTGGATTCTAGGGTTTCGCTGCTCTAAACAGGTCATCGTGGAATTTTCGCTATAAATTTTGTTCTACAAAGTTTCAGAAGCTGAAATTTATACGGTACGAAGATGAGATCATTAGGAATATTTTCTAAAAATTTTAGAGCTTGGTTCGCGATATTTTCATAGATATCATCTGTGGAAGTTAGGTCTTTTTTCAAGCTCATAAACAGGTCATCGTGGCATTGTCGCTATAACTTTTTTTCTATGAAGGTTAATAATCTGATATTCATATGGTGTGAAGCTGAAATCTTGAGAAAATGCGTCAAAAAATTTCAGATCTTGTTTCATAACAGGTTTGGAGATATGATCTGTGGAATTTAGTGTTGTTTCAGGCTCCTGAATTTCATCTCAAAGAGGTGATCATGGGAAAATTTCATTAACTCTCTCTCTAGGAATTTGATTGGAGTGCCGTAAAAATTGGTCATAAGTACACGGAATGTAGTTTCTTGGCTATCACTTTTCGAGACAAAGGACGAAGCAGTGACACGTGGAAGGTCCTACAACTTCGCACTACTGAACGAGTCCAGAATTAGGTCATTGTGGGAGATTGGACACAACTTTGTATTGGAGAATCCAAATCAGGTCATACCTGTGGCATTAAAAAGAGAATTTATAGGGCTACTATAGGGCTGAACTTCAGATATTGAAGATCCCCAACTACAGAGATAATTCAATTTCAATATCGAGCTCCTAAAAAGGAAGTAAAAGGTGTGTATTTTTTTCCAAATTGCGTAAGTCTTGTTTGAATAATCAAGTTGAATTGATTCCAAGGGCATATTGTAGAATAGATATCAGTATTGGATAATAAAATGGCCCCTAAAAAGAATTCAAGGCCCATTAAGCCTTTATAAGGCTCTACTATGACTCATGAAGACGAAGAATGGCAACATGACATATCAAAAGTACAAGAGCAAGTGCAACAAATTTCTCTCTCGCAAAGAACAACAAAAAATGAAATGGAAGTTTTGAAGAAAGGCATGGAAACTAAGATGGATGGTTTGAAGAAAGGCATGGAAGCTAAGATGAATGGTTTGGAAGCTAAGATGGATGGCATGGAAGTGGGCGTGGAAGCTAAGATGGATGACATGAAACACAACATGGAAAACATGAAGAATGATCTAAAAGCATACATGGAAGGCTTGATGACAAGCTTAAAACAAGAAATTATTCCTAATGGTGGAAATATAGTAGAAGAAACTCATAATGAGAACAAAATAAATGTTAATCATGATTTCATAAACTCTAATGTTGGTGGGAAGAACCACCATATTCCAAAAATGGATATGAGGAAGTTTGATGGAAAGGATCCTGTAACATGGATACTACAGATGGAGCAATATTTTGATCTCCATAACGTGCAAAACACACAAAAGGTACGCATTGCAACTTTACATTTAGAACAAAATACACTTGTATGGTATCGATGGCTTTGCTCCCGTAAAAAAATTGTCACTTGGTCAATTTTTACGGAAGAAATGATAGCACATTATGAGGATACAAAGAGCAACACCTTCTTTAGCCAATCGATAAATCTCAAACAAAAGGGTTTAGTGGGGCAGCACATTGAGGACTTCCAAAAATTGAATATAAGGGTAACTGATATTCCAGAGGAACACAGGATTGATCTCTTCATAGGCACTTTAAAGGATAACATCCAACATGAAGTTCTCGTTTTGGAACCTGATTCATTGGAGAAGGCATTCAGGTTGGCAAGAAAAGTTGAATGTAAAATTATGGCGACAAGGAAGCCTACCACTCAATTCTATAAAGGAAGTGTTGCTACGCCTAGATTTCCACAACCTACAAGGTTGACACCACAACAATTGGAAGAAAAAAGAGCAAAAGGGCTTTGCTACAGTTGTGATAGAAAATACACTAAAGGTCATAAGTGTGCTGAGAAGAAATTATTTTACATAGATTGGGAAGAGGAAGAAGAAAATGAACAAGAAGAGGATATACACCAGGAACCAACCCAAGAAGAGGAATAAATGAGTCTGACCATATCGTGTAATGTATTGGCAGGAATTACCACTCCTCAAAATCTCAATATAGAAGGACATATCAAGAAGAAAAAGGTAATAGTGTTGATTGATTCAGGTAGTACCCATAATTTTATTCATTGTAAGGTAGCCAAGGAATTGAATTGTTTCCTATACCCAGCACCAGAATGTCAAGTGATGGCTGCAAATGGAGGAACTATAAATTTCTCTGGAAAATGCCATAATATCAAGCTAACCATGGGGGAATATGTATTGACTAGTCCAATGCTTTCCATTCCTATGGGAGGTGCTGATGTTGTACTAGGAGTACAATGGTTACAATCTTTGGGGACGGTAGCTTCTAATTTTCAAGAACTTTTCTTGAAATTTTTTTCAGAAGGAAAGGAAGTCGAATTACGGGGTATTGAAGGGAAGCCAGGAAGGATAATAAGCTCTAATGTCATGACAAATCTTCTAAAGAAAGAACAACGAGGCGTAATTGCACAATTATGTTCACTAGAAGTTCCGACATCAAAATCATCTATTTCTGCAGATCTCCAACAAGTCTTGGACAATCATTCCAAGGTGTTTGAAACTCCCAAAGGACTCCCACCTATTCGTGATCATGATCATGATATTAATTTGATTCCAGGAAGTGTTCCTCCAAACATCAGGCCTTATAGATATCCTTACTTCCAAAAGAGCGAAATTGAACGTATGATTGCAGAAATGTTAGAGGCAGGTATAATTCAACGTAGTCAAAGTTCTTTCTCTGCTCCTGTAGTATTGGTACACAAGAAGGATGGATCATGGCGAATGTGTCTGGATTATAGGGAGCTCAATAAGCTCACCATTAAAGATAAATTTCCCATTCCGGTGATTGATGAATTATTGGATGAATTACATGGAGCAATTTATTTTACCAAGTTGGATCTTCGTTCAGGATATCATCAAATTAGAATGAAGACCGAAGATATTCCAAAAACAGCATTTCGAACTCATGAGGGTCATTATGAATTTTTGGTCATGCCTTTTGGCCTTACCAATGCACCTTCTACATTTCAAGGGTTGATGAATTCCATTTTCAAACCCTTCCTTAGAAAATTTTTGCCAGTATTTTTTGATGATATACTAATCTACAGCAGGTCTTGGAAGGATCATGTTCAACATGTTGACAGGGTGCTCAAACTATTGCAGGAGAAACAATTATATGCAAAAACATCCAAATGTTTCTTTGGAGTACAAGAGGTGGAATATCTGGGTCATATTATATCTCATGAAGGTGTTAAAGTAGACCCTAACAAAATTAAAGCCATTAAGGAATGGAAAGTCCCCAAGACAATAAAGCAGTTGCGAGGATTTCTCGGGTTAACAGGCTATTATCGCAAGTTTGTTAAGAATTATGGGAGAATAGCAGCACCTCTAACAACATTATTGAAGAAAGATGCATTTTCATGGACTCCTCAAGCAACTAAGGCCTTTGAACATCTTAAAGAGGCAATGTGCCTAGCACCGGTCTTAGCTACGCCAGACTTCACAAAAACCTTTATTGTGGAATGTGATGCCTCAGGAAATGGAATTGGTGCAGTTTTAATGCAGGAAGGAAGACCCATTTCTTTTGAAAGCCATCCAATCAAAGGAAAGTATTTACAAAAACCTATTTATGAGAAGGAAATGTTAGCAATACTGCATGCACTAAAGAAATGGCGAACTTACCTAATGGGAAGACACTTCAAGGTAAAAACTGATCACGATAGTCTTAAACACTTTTTGGAACAAAGACTATCGTTAGAAGAGTAGCAGAAATGGGTCACAAAGATGTTGGGTTATGACTTTGAAATAATCTACAAAAAAGGAAAGCTTAATGTTGTTGCAGATGCACTCTCAAGAAAGAATGAAGAGGTGGAAGCATTGCTTTGTGCCATTTCTATTATCCAACCAGATTGGATAACAGAAGCAAGAGATGAATGGAAAAAGGACAAAGATGTATGGAAACTCATTCAAAAATTGCAGCAAGATCCTAGTAGATCTGATACATTTAGTTGGAAAAATGATTCCTTATGGTACAAAGATCGCTTATATCTTTGTAAGAATTCCCAACTAAAACAAAAGATTCTTCTGGAATTGCACACTTCTCCTTTAGGAGGACACTCAGGATTTTTAAAAACTTACCACAGGGTGAAGAAAGAATTTTTTTCGGATGGCCTTAAATCTGATATTCAAAAGTTTGTGGCGGAATGTTTGGTTTGCCAGCAGAATAAAGTGGAGACAATTAAGACCCCGGGACTTCTACAACATTTATCCATTCCAAGTCAACGTTGGGAGGAGATTTCAATGGATTTTATCATAGGTTTACCTAAGTCCGAAGGAAAGAGTGTCATCATGGTGGTAGTTGATAGACTTACCAAGTATGCACACTTTTGTGCATTATCTCGTCCATTTAAAGCAAGTACAGTTGCTACTACATTTATGGACAGAATTCAAAAGCTACATGGAAGCCCAAGGGTTATTGTGAGCGACAGAGATCCCATTTTTACTGGAAATTTTTGGATGGAGTTATTTTCTTGTTTGGGTACTCAATTAGCTCATAGCTCATCTTATCATCCTCAATCTGATGGTCAAACTGAGATAGTAAATAAATGTTTGGAAGGATATCTTCGTTTTTTTGTATCTGATAAAAAAACACAATGTGTCAAGTGGTTACCTCTCACTAAATGGTGGTATAACACTTCCTTCCATACTACAGCAAAAATGACCCCATTTATGGCACTTTATGGATATCATCCACCGTCGATCACATCATCTTTAAGGGAAAATTCGAAGGTTCAAGCAGTGGAAGATCACATCGAGCATCAGCAAGAAGTTCTCCAACTCTTAAAAGATAACCTGAATTTGGCACAAAATCGAATGAAACAACAGGCAGATCAACATCGCAGCGAGAGAAGTTTTGATGTAGGAGATTGGGTATTTTTACGGCTACAACCATATAAACAAATGTCCCTCAAGCAAGCTAAGAAGGAGAATAAATTATCGCCAAAGTACTATGGTCCTTACAAGGTGTTGCAAAAGATTGGTACTATGGCATACAAATTGGAGCTTCCTGCTTCTTCGCGAGTACATCCAGTTTTCCATGTTTCATGCTTAAAGAAGGTTATAGGTGAAAATCTTCCAATTCAAACAGTATTGCCAGAACTTGATGGGGAAGGGAAAATCATATTGGAACCTGAAGCAGTCATGGAAAAAAGAACTCGACAACTACGGAATCGATCAATTTCAGAGTATCTCATCAAGTGGAAGAACTTACCCACTGAAAATTCTACATGGGAGGATGAGAATTTTATACAGAAGCACCCAGAGCTACTCAAGCATTGAGGACAACACTTTTTTGAAGGAGAGGGGCATGTTAGGTCCCTATATTACTACTATAGTGCGTTATTGTTGTTAGTGTAAACCCCCTTATTGTTATTATTGTACCCTTGTAGCCCCCATTTTGTTATTATTGTGCCCTTAAATTATTATTTTTAGGTTGGCTAGGATTACATTGTGGCCCACTACGATTACATTATGGCCCCATGGACTCCTATATATAGAAAGGAGGTTTTTTAGATTGTATCATCCAAGAATTGTTCATTTATGTAATGTATTCAAGGTTTCCCCCTTAAAGTGGCTTATTTATAAGGCGTTCATATCTCTTTTCTTCTATTTTTGGAGCTGGTTACACAACATTTGGTATCAGAGCTTTGGATTCTAGGGTTTCGCTGCTCCAAACAGGTCATCGTGGAATTTTTGCTATAAATTTTTTTCTACGAAGTTTCAGAAGCTGAAATTTTTAGGGTACGAAGCCAAAATCATTGGGAATATTTTCTAAAATTTTCAAAGCTTGGTTCGCAATATTTTCGGAGATATCATCTGTGGAAGTTAGGTCTTTTTTCAAGCTCATAAACAGATCATCATGGAATTTTCGCTATAACATTTTTTCTACGAAGGTTCAGAATCTGAAATTTATATGGTGGGAAGCTGAAATACTGAGGAAATTCATCAAAAAATTTCAGAGCTTGGTTCGCAATAAGTGTGGAGATATGATCTGTGGAAGGTAGTGCTATTTCAGGCTCCTGAATTTCATCTCAAAGAGGTAATCGTGGGAAAAGTTCAATAACTCTCTCTCTGGGCATTGGATTGGAGTGCCGTAAAAATGGGTTGTAATTAAATAGACTTTAGTTTCTTTTCTATCACTTTCAAAGACAAAGGACGAAATAGTGACACGTGGAAAGTCCTACAGGTTCGCTCTACTGAACCTGTCAAGAATTAGGTCATTGTGGGAGATTGGACACAACGTTGTATTGGAGAATCCAAATCAGGTCATACCTGTGGTATTTAAAAGAGAATTTATAGGGCTACTAGAGGGACGAATTTCAGATATTGAAGATCCCCAACTACAGAGATAATTCAATTTCAATATCGAGCTCCTAAAAAGGAAGTAAAAGGTGTGTATTTGTTTTCCAAATTGCATAAGTCTTGTTTGAATAATCAAGTTGAATTGATTCCAAGGGCATATTGTAGAATAGATATCAGTATTGGATTCTGAAATGGCCCCTAAAAAGAATTCAACACCCATTAAGCCTTTATAAGGCTCTACTATGACTCATGAAGATGAAGAATGGAAACATGACATATCAAAAGTACAAGAGCAAGTGCAACAAATTTCACTTTCGCAAAGAACAACAAAAAATGAAATCGAAGTTTTGAAGAAAGGCATGGAAACTAAGATGGATGGTTTGAAGAAAGGCGTGGAAGCTAAGATGAATGGTTTGGAAGCTAAGATGGATGACATGAAAGACAACATGGAAAACATGAAGAATGATCTAAGAGAATACATGGAAGGCTTGATGAAAAGCTTAAAACAAGAAATTATTCCTAATGGTGGAAATATAGTAGAAGAAACTCATGATGAGAACAAAATAAATGTTAATCGTGATTTCATAAACTCTAATGTTGGTGGGAAGAACCACCATATTCCAAAAATGGATATGAGGAAGTTTAATGGAAAGTATCCTCAGAATATGGATACTGTTGCATGGAGCAATATTTCGATCTTCTACTGTAAAAGACACAAAAGGTACGCATTGCAACTTTACATTTTGAAAAAAATACATTTGTATGGTATCGATGGCGCCATTAAGAGGAAAACTCGCTACTGTCAATTCTTTAAGAAAAATGATAGCACATTATGAGGATACAAAGAGAAGCACCTTCTTTAGCCAATTGATAAATCTCAAACAAAAGGGTTTAGCGGGGCAGCACATTAAGGACTTCCAAAAATTGAAGAGGAAGAAATGAATCCGACCATATCGTGTAATACACTGGCAGGAATTACCACTCCTCAAACTCTCAAGATAGCAGGACAAATCAAGAAGAAAAAGGTAATAGTGTTGATTGATTTAGGTAGCACCCATAATTTTATTCATTGTAAGGTAGCCAAGGAATTAAATTGTTTCCTATACCCAGCACCAGAATGTCAAGTGATGGTTGCAAATGGAGGAACCATAAATTGCTCTGGAAAATGCCATAATATCAAGCTAACCATGGGGGAATATGTATTGACTAGTCCAATGCTTGCCATTCCTATGGGAGGTGCCGATGTTGTACTAGGAGTACAATGGTTACAATCTTTGGGGACGGTAGCTTTTAATTTTCAAGAAATTTTCTTGAAATTTTTTTCAGAAGGAAAGGAAGTCGAATTACGGGGTATTGAAGGGAAGTCGGGAAGGATAATAAGCTCTAATGTCATGAAAAATCTTCTAAAGAAATAACAATGAGGCGTAATTGCACAATTATGCTCACTAGAAGTTCCGACATCAAAATCATCTATTTCTGCAGATCTCCAACAAGTCTTGGACAATCATTCCAAGGTGTTTGAAACTCCCAAAGGACTCCCACCTATTCGTGATCATGATCATGCTATTCATTTGATTCCAGGAAGTGTTCCTCCAAACATCAGGCCTTATAGATATCCTTACTTCCAAAAGAGCGAAATTGAACGTATGATTGCAGAAATGTTAGAGGCGGGAATAATTCAACCTAGTCAAAGTCCTTTCTCTGCTCCTATAATATTGGTACACAAGAAGGATGGATCATGGTGAATGTGTCCGGATTATAGGGAGCTCAATAAGCTCACCATCAAAGATAAATTTCCCATTGCTGTGATTGATGAATTATTGGATGAATTACATGGAGCAATTTATTTTACCAAGTTGGATCTTCGTTAAGGATATCATCAAATTAGAATGAAGACTGAAGATATTCAAAAAACAACATTTCAAACTCATGAGGGTCATTACGAATTTTTTGTCATGCCTTTTGGCCTTACCAATGCACCTTCTACATTTCAAGGGTTGATGAATTCCATTTTCAAACCCTTCCTTAGAAAATTTGTGCTAGTATTTTTTGATGATATACTAATCTATATCAGGTCTTGAAGGATCATGTTGAACATGTTGACAGGGTGCTCAAACTATTGCAGGAGAAACAATTATATGCAAAAACATCCAAATGTTTCTTTGGAGTACAAGAGGTGGAATATCTGGGTCATATTATATCTCACGAGGTGTTAAAGTAGACCCTAACAAAATTAAAGCCATTAAGGAATGGAAAGTCCCCAAGACAATAAAGCAGTTGCGAGGATTTCTCGGGTTAACAGGCTATTATCGCAAGTTTGTTAAGAATTATGGGAGAATAGCAGCACCTCTAACAACATTATTGAAGAAAGATGCATTTTCATAGACTCCTGAAGCAACTAAGGCCTTTGAACGTCTTAAAGAGGCAATGTGCCTAGCACCGGTCTTAGCTACACCAGACTTCACAAAAACCTTTATTGTGGAATGTGATGCCTCAGAAAATGGAATTGGTGCAGTTTTAATGCAGGAAGGAAGACCCATTGCTTTTGAAAGTCGTCCAATCAAAGGAAAGTATTTACAAAAACCTATTTATGAGAAGGAAATGTTAGCAACACTGCATGCACTAAAGAAATGGCGAACTTACCTAATGGGAAGACACTTCAAGGTAAAAACTGATCATGATAGTCTTAAACACTTTTTGGAACAAAGACTATCTTTAGAAGAGCAGCAAAAATGGGTCACAAAGATGTTGGGTTATGACTTTGAAATAATCCACAAAAAAGGAAAGCTTAATGTTGTTGCAGATGCACTCTCAAGAAAGAATGAAGAGGTGGAAGCATTGCTTTGTGCCATTTCTATTATCCAACCAGATTGGATAACCGAAGCAAGAGATGAATGGAATAAGGACAAAGATGTATGGACACTCATTCAAAAGTTGCAGCAAGATCCTAGTACATCTGATACATTTAGTTGGAAAAATGATTTCTTATGGTACAAAGATCGCTTATATCTTTGTAAGAATTCCCAACTAAAACAAAATATTCTTTTGGAATTGCACACTTCTCCTTTAGGAGGACACTCAGGATTTTTAAAAACTTACCACAGGGTGAAGAAAGAATTTTTTTGGGATGGCCTTAAATCTGATATTCAAAAGTTTGTGGCACAATGTTTGGTTTTCCAGTAGAATAAAGTTGAGACAATTAAGACCCCGGGTCTTCTACAACCTTTATCCATTCCAAGTCAACGTTGGGAGGAGATTTCAATGGATTTTATCACAGGTTTACCTAAGTCCGAAGGAAAGAGTGTCATCATGGTGGTAGTTGATAGACTTACCAAGTATGCATACTTTTGTGCATTATCTCATCCATTTAAAGAAAGTACAGTTGCTACTACATTTATGGACAGAATTCAAAAGCTACATGGAAGCCCAAGGGTTATTGTGAGCGACAGAGATCCCATTTTTACTGGAAATTTTTGGACGAAGTTATTTTCTTGTTTGGGCACTCAATTAGCTCATAGCTCATCTTATCATCCTCAATCTGATGGTCAAACTGAGATAGTAAATAAATGTTTGGAAGGATATCTTCGTTGTTTTGTATCTGATAAACAAACACAATGGGTCAAGTGGTTACCTCTCACCGAATGGTGGTATAACACTTCCTTCCATACTGCAGCAAAAATGACCCCATTTATGGCACTTTATGGATATCATCCACCATCCATCACATCATCTTTAAGAGAAAATTCTAAGGTTCAAACAGTGGAATATCACATCGAGCATCAGCAAGAAGTTCTGCAACTCTTAAAGGATAGCCGGAATTTGGCACAAAATCGAATGAAACAACAAGCAGATCAACATCGCAGCGAGAGAAGTTTTGATGTAGGAGATTGGGTATTTTTACGGCTACAACCATACAAACAAATGTCCCTCAAGCAAGCTAAGAAGGATAATAAATTATCTCCAAAGTACTATGGCCCTTACAAGGTGTTGCAAAAGATTGGTACTATGGCATACAAATTGGAGCTTCCTGCTTCTTCGCGAGTACATCCAGTTTTCCATGTTTCATGCTTAAAGAAGGTTATAGGTGAAAATCTTCCAGTTCAAACAGTATTGCCAGAACTTGATGGGGAAAGGAAAATCATATTGGAACCTGAAGCAGTCATGGAAAAAAGAACTCGACAACTACGGAATCGATCAATTTCAGAGTATCTCATCAAGTGGAAGAACTTACCCACTGAAGATTCTACATGGGAGGATGAGAATTTTATACAGAAGCACCCGGAGCTACTCAAGTGTCGAGGACAACACTTTTTTGAAGGAGAGGGGCATGTTAGGTCCCTATATCACTAGTATAGCCCCTTATTATTGTTAGTGTAAACCCCTTATTGTTATTATTGTACCCTTGTAACCCCCATTTTGTTATTATTGTGCCCTTAAATTATTATCGTTAGGTCGGCTAGGATTACATTGTGGCCCACTAGGATTACATTATGGCCCCATGGACTCCTATATATAGAAAGGAGGTTTTGTAAATTGTATCATCCAAGAATTGTTCATTTATGTAATGTATTGGAGGTTGCCCCCTCGAAGTGGCTTATTTATAAGGTGTTCATATCTCTTTTCTTCTATTTTTGGAGCTGGTTACACAACATTCCCCCCTATCCCCGATGGTTGCTAATATTTTCATGGAATACTTTGAATCAAGGGCCCTCTCCTCCTCCCTCTTTCAACCTAAGCTTTGGAAAAGGTTTGTTGATGACACCTGTGTGGTGTGGCCTCATGGAAAAGAGAATTTGGAACTTTTCTTCCGTCATCTTAATGATCAATATGATTTCATTAAGTTTACAATAGAATTTGAGGTGGATGGTAGCCTACCCTTTCTTCATGTTATTATTTCTAGAAATGATGAAGGTTCTTTCTCTCATCAAGTTTTTAGAAAGAAGACGGACATTGAGTAGTATTTACATGCGAGTTCTCAACACTTCCTTGCTCAGAAGTTAGGGGTTCTCAGTAGCCACTAGAGAATTTAGAATTGCTGATGAACACCACCTTGAAGATGAGAAATCTCATCTCCTTAAGGTTTTCCTTAAAAACGGTTATAGCAAGGTTCATTTTCTTAGAGCTTTTCAAAAAGCTGAAAAAGGTCGTAAGGTCAAAAAGGATCAATGTGATAGGTTATCCGGGTTCACCTTCCTTTTTTCCAAGCAACGACTGATAAAATCGCTAGGATCCTAAGGAGGCATAAATTTCCCTCAACCTTCAAGCCCCTCCACACCATTTGGAGTTCGCTTAGATCAATTAACGACCCGATCTGCCCTAAAGATGGTAAGGGTGTTTACTTGATTCCGTGCTCCTGTGGGACACCTTACATCGATGAAACTGGTTGATCCATCAGTTAAAGAATTCATGAACATGCCACTGACCTTAAACATAATAGATCTCGCTCCTCTACCTTAGCAGAACATACGGAAAAGAAAAAGCATCAAATTTTCATTGAAGATGCAAAAGTTATTGCAAGGATTGACCATTTCCACCACTGAAAGTTGAGGGAGGCCTTAGAAACAAAAAAGAGGCTAGTCAACCTTAACAGGGATGATGGGTGGAGTGTTAGCAGATGGTGGATCCCTACTCTTCATTCTTAGTTATTGGTTTTCTTCCCTTCAGTTCTCCCTCGTATTCTTTCCTCTCCTCTATTCCCAAGTTTATTTCTCCCTTTCTATTCTTTATTAATTAATTTATTTTTATTTATTTATTATTATTAATTATTTATTCTTTTATTATTTATTTCTTTATTGATTTATCATCAATATTATTATTATTTATTTAATATTATTATTTTTCATTTATTTATTTTCATTTTATTTATTTATTTTTATTTTATTTATTTATTTATTTTAATTGTTTAATTTTTATTTTTATTTTTATTCGTATTTTTCATTTATATTTTATATTTTATTTATTTATTTTTTTTTAATTTTTTTTTATATTACTATTAGGTAAGAATATATGAATGTTTTATTATATTGAAATCTTCTAATTATTAACGTAAAATATAATAATAATAATTCAACTATTATTTTATCTTTGTATGTTCTTATTCCAGTCAAACTAGTCGTTATTCCACAACGGCTAGGTGGAGTTTCCTATCTATTTATACTGGGTCCTAGATCATATTTCTCATCTTATTCTGATGATGAACCACACTGGCTGGTTTGAAAAGTGTCGACAAAATCTGTTTGAATGTGATTTTCATCGAAAGATTTTATACACAATTTTATGGATCACAGAAGCCAAATTCCTAACAATATGCCCTTACGTTTATGTGAACATGGGTGATCCAAATTTCTGACTTTGCTTTGATTGAATGAGATTTAGTACATATAAAGGGGAGGGGAGTAGAAACAGGGATTTGGAGGTGCCACATCCTTACATTTGTGGGCATCTATTAGACATAAACAGGTAATTCCTCACGACTGCACTGCTTCCACTGTGTCCACGTCCTCAACCTACTGAAGTTTGTGTTAAAATAGTTAATTAATAGAGGTTTAATTATATTTAGAGGCTGATTTAAGTGAGGGTTGAGTAAATCCAAGTGATATTAGGTGAGAAGTTAGTATAAAAGGTTAAATAGGTTAATATCAAGTTAGAAGTTTATTGTGATTAATGAAATTTGTATGTGAATTATTTGTGTCATTTTGTTCTTTTAATATTCTCATTTTCCAAAAAATTGATATGAGAGTGAGATTACATAGAGGGAAAATAATAAGGATCAACAATAATCAGTGACCAATAATCATTGTGTAATAGGAGAAATTTTATTTCTCACTTATTTAAGCTCTAACACATTTCACAGTTATATTCATAGTGTTATAACAATTGTCTATTAAACAAATAACCACATTTTTTAGACATGACAGCTCCTTTTAATTTCCCTGTGTTAGTGCCCTAACGCCTGTACATAATAACTTACAAAACATTATCACGATAACAACATTATTTTGGACAGCGTTAATCACACATGCTTGATAAGTCGAGAACGTGTTAACATAATTAACAAAGGACGTTTGAGTGTTAGTATCACCCTTTTTTTTTGAAAGGTTTGATTTTTAAACATGGAGGTTCTTGAATATAGAATGGCTTCATACCTTATTAAAATGAGATTTTTAAAGGATTTTTAAATTTTTTTGAAAAGTATTATATTAAGTTTTGAAAAAGGCTTTAATATAAAAAGTTTATTTTATATATAAAAGATTTGTTTTTTTTCTAAATATTTCTTTTATATAAAAATAAAAATGAGGGTTTTATTATAAGGGTTTGTTTTTTAGTTTTGTAAATCTCATAAAAAATAAATTTAGGGTTTCATAAGAGTACTGAAATTTTTGAAGCAACAAGCAGGGTCTACTCACAACTTCTTTCTTTCACACGGAAGGATTATGATGTGTGGGTCATTAAGATGGACACCATGTTAAAATATTATGAAGTTTTGGATCATGTAAAGTTTTCGTTTTCAGAATCTCGGAGTGAAGGAGAAGAACTAGATATCACTAATATAGAGAGGGAACAATGGAAGAAATACAGAAGGAAGAATGCACAAGCGTTGCTTCTTATCTAGGAGGGAGTGGACCGAAGAGTGTTCCAAAATATTATGATCACGTCTTCAGAAAATGAAGCATGGTAAACTTTGGCGACAAGCTATCAAGCTATGACCAAAGTCAATATTGTTAAATTTCAGAATGCGAGGAGAGATTTCTAAATTTTGCAGATGAAGGACACATAAGACATCAATTTTTTCTTGAATCAAGTCATGTCTATCAAAAATCATTTAAAAATTTATGGTGAATAAATTAAATATCGAACAATGATTCAGAAGGTCCTTAGATCTTTGTCGCCCAAGTTTGATGTTGTGGTAGGAGTCATAGAAGAAGATAAGGATTTGGAAAAAATAACAGTTGATGAAATGATGGGATCACCTCTATCACATGAGGCAAGGATAGATATAAATAAACAATCCACTTTATAGAGTGCTTTCAAAAGTCAAGTTTCTATTTCAAGAGGTCGAGACAGAGGTAGATTGAGAGGCAGAGTACAAGGCAAAAGATATGGTGGAGAAGAGCATGAATATGAAAGTGGAAGCAACAATAGAGGCTTCAAAAATAATAAATTATCTCACAAATCAAAGGTGAGATGTTATTATTGCAATAAATTTGGAGAGTATTCCCGTGAATGTAGGAAGAAGATCGTTGATCAAGTAAATGAGAGAGCTAATGTTAGTATAGAAAATACTAACTCGATGTTCCTAGATTGCAACACCATGAATCAAAAATATGATAATCTATGGCTTTTAGATAGTGGTTGTAGTAACCATATGCCATGCAACAAGAGTTTGGTTGCAAATTTCAATCAATATTTGAAGACAAATGTAAATCTAGGGACTCACAAGACTATGGATGTAGATGGAAAAGGAGTGGTCAACATTATAGCCAAGCAAGGGGAGCCAAAGGTAATATCATAGATATATTATGTTCCTGGTCTCAAACACAATATGGTAAGTGTTGGTCAATTAACATAGAAAGGATACAAATTTATCTTTGGAGGACAAGAGTGTGTTATTTATGACAAGCCCCCAAGCAAGCAACTGATATAAAACATGTTTATGAGGAGGAAGAAACCCTTTCATCTGATCATGAATTACAGTGATGAGGTTATTTGTCTTAGAGTTGCATGTTCCAATGATTATTGGTTATGACATTGTCAGTTTGGACACTTGCGCTTTTTGGTTTAAGATTGTTGCAGCAAAAATAGATGGTCAGAGGATTACCTCCCATCAAAGAACTTGCTAGTACTTGTGAGTGTTGCATCTTAGGAAAGAAATACCATGAAATTTTTCGAAAGGTATTTTCATATAGAGAAAAGAAACCTCTTGAGTTGGGGAATACAGGATTTTGTAGACCTATGAGGACACAGTTGATTGGCGGAAGTTGTTACTTCATCACTTTTATTGATGACTATAGCAGAAATACTTGGGTTTAATTTTTGAATCAGAGGTTTGAAACTTTTGCAAAGTTAAGAGAATCAAAAGCATTAGCAAAGAACCAAAGTGATCGAAAGATCAAGGTGTTAGGTCCCCATATTACTAGTGTAATCCCTTATTGTTATAAATGTAGCCCCCTCATTGTTATTTTTGTACCCCTGTAACCCCCATATTGTTATTATTCTTCACTTACATTATTATTGTTATGTCGACTCGGATTATGTTGTGACCCCATGGACCCCTACATATAGGAGGAGGTTTTTTATTTTTATCATCCAAGAATTTTTCATTTATGTAATGTATTGGAGGTTTCGGCATTGAAGTGGCTGATTTATAAGGCGTTGATCTCTCTTTTCTTCTATTTTTGGAGCTGGTTTCATAACATTTGGTATAAGAGCTTTGGATTCTATGGTTTTGCTACTCTAAACAGGTCATCGTAGAATTTTATCTATAACATTTTTTTCTACTAAGGTTGAAAAGCTGAAAAATTAATATATTGAAGCCGAAGTCTTGAGGAATGTTTTGTACACATTTCAGAACTTTTTTCATAATATTTTCGGAGATATGATCTGTGGAAGTTATAGTTTTCTTCAGGCTTCTGAATCTTACCTAAACATGCCATCATGGAATTTTCGCTATAAATTTTTGTATACAAAGTTTCATAAGCTGAATTTTTCACAGAGTGAAGCCAAAATCTGGAGGAATTTCCACATAAAAAATTCAGATCCTGGTTCACAATATTTTAGGAGATATTATCTGTGGAATTTAGGGTTTTCTCAGGCTCCTGAATTTCATTTCAAAGAGCTGACCTTGGTAAAATTGTCATAACCCTCTCTCTAACCATCGGATTTGAATTATGTAAAATGTGGCCACAAGAACAGGGATTGTAGTTTCCTGTATATCAATTTCAGAGTTGAAGGAGGAAAGAGTGAAATGTACTACATCGTACAACTGTGCTCTACTAAAATAGTCCATAATTAGGTCATTGTGGGAGATTCGACATAAATTTGTCTTGAAGTATTGAAATCGGGTCAAACCTATGGCATACGAAGGAAGATTTAGAGGGCTGCTATAGGACCAAATTTCAGATATTGAAGATCCACAATTATAGAGATAATTTAATTTCAATATCGAGCTCCTCAAAAGCATGAAAAATGTGTGTGTTTTCTTCAAATTGCATAAGTGTTGTTTGAAAAGTCATTTTTAAGTGATTCCAAGGGCCTATTGAGCATAGATATCAATATTGAGTTCTAAAATTCCCACTAAAAATAATTCAACAACCATTAAGCCCTCATAATACTCTACTATGACTCATGAATATGAAGAATTGCAACATGATCTATCAAAGTTACAAGAACAAGTGCACCAAATTTCGGTCTCAGAAAGAGCAACAAAAAATGAAATGGAAGTTTTGAAGAAAGGCATGGAAGCAAAGATGGATGGTTTGAAGAATAATATGGATGGTTTTAAGAAAGGCATGGAAGCTAAGATGGATGGCATAGAAGCTAAGATGGATGACATGGAAGAAAAAATTAAAGACAACATAAAAAACATGAATAATGATCTAAAAGTAGAGATAGAAGGTTTGACAAATTTGATACAAGATATGTTTCCTAATGGAAAAAATATAGTTTATGAAACTCACGATGAGAACAAAATAATTTTTAATTGTGATTTCATAAAATCTAATTTTAGATGGAAGAATGACCATATTCCAAGGATTGATATGAGGAAGTTTGATGGGAAGGATCTCGTAACATGGATACTACAGATGGACCAATATTTTGATCTCAATAATGTGCAAAATACACAAAAGGTACACATTGTGACTTTACATTTAGAACAAAATACATTTTTATGGTATCAATGGCTTTGATCCCGTAAAAAATTGTCACTTGTTCAATTTTTATGGAGGAAATGATAGAAAATTATGAGGATACAAAGAGCGACACCTTCTTTAGCCAATTGATAAATCTCAAAAAAAAGTGTTCAATGGTGGATCACATTGAGGACTTCCAAAAATTGAATATAAGGGTAACTGATATTCCAGAGGAACACATAATTGATGTCTTCATAGGGACTTTAAAGGATAACATCCAACATGAAGTTCGTGGTTAAGAACCCGATTCATTGGAGAAGGCATTTGGGTTGGAAAGAAAAACTGAATGTAAAATTATGGCGATAAGGAAGCCTACCACTCACATTTATAAAGATGGAAGTGTTGTTACTCCTAGACTTCCACAACCTAAAAGGTTGACACCACAACAATTGGAAGAAAAAAGAGTAAAAGGGCTTTTCTACAGTAGTGATAGCAAATACACTAAATGTCATAAGTGTGCTGAGGAGAAATTATTTTACATACATTGTGAAGAGGAGGAAGAAAATGAACAAGAAACTTCAAACGAAGAGGATATACACTAGGAACCAACCCTAGAAGAAGAAGAAATTAGTCCTACCATATCATGTAATGCATTGGCAAGAATTACCACTGCTCAAACTCCCATGATAGAAGGATATATCAAGAATAAAAATTTAATAGTGTTGGTTGATTCAGCTAGTACCGATAATTTTATTCATTGTAAGGTAGCTAAGGAATTGACTCTTGTTTCCTATACCTAGCACCAGAATGTCAAGTGATGGTTTCAAATGGAGGAACTATAAATTTCTCTAGAAAATACCATAATATCAAGCTAACCATGGGGGAATATGCATTGAATAGTCCAATGCTTTCCATTCCAATGGGAGGTGTTGATGTTGTACTAGTAGTACAATGGTTAAAATCTTTAGGGACGGTATCTTTTAATTTTCAAGAACTTTTCTTGAAAAAAAAATTGGAAAGAAAGGAAATAAAATTACAGGGAATCCCAGGGAAGTCGGGAAAGAAAATAAACTCTAATGTCATGACAAAACTTCTGAAGAAATAACAATGAGGCGTAATTGCACAATTATGCTCACTAGAAGTTCCAACATCAAAATCATCTATTTCTCCATATCTCCAAAAATTCTTGGACAATCATTCTAAGGTGTTTGAAACTCCCAAAGGACTTCCACCTATTCACGATCATGATCATGATATTCATTTGATTCCGGGAATTTTTCCTCCAAAATCAAGCCTTACAAATATACTTATGTCCAAAAGAGTGAAATTGAACGTTGATTGTAGAAAAGTTTGAGGCTGCTATAATTCAACCTAGTCAAAGTTATTTCTCTTCTCCAGTAGTATTGGTGCACAAGAAGGATGGATCATGGTGCATGTGTTTGGATTATAGGGAGCTCAATAAGCTCACTATTAAAGATAAATTTCTGATTCCTGTGATTGATGGATTATTGGATGAATTACATGGTGGAATTTATTTTACCAAGTTGGATCTCCATTTAGGATGTCATAAAATTAGAATGAATACTGAAGATATTCCGAAAAAAAACATTTTCAACTCATGACGGTCATTATGAATTTTTGTTCATGCCTTTTGGCCTTACCAGTGCACCTTCTACATTTCAAGGGTTGATGAATCCCATTTTCAAACCCTTCCTTAGAAAAGTTGTGCTAGTATTTTTTAATGACATAGTAATCTACAGCAGGTCTTGGAACGATCATGTTCAACATGTTGACAGGGTGATCAAACTATTTGAGTAGAAACAATTATATTCAAAAACATCCAAATGTTTCTTTGGAGTAAAAGAGGTAGAATATCTGGGTCATATTGTATCTCACGAGGGTGTTAAGGTAGACCCTAAAAAAATTAAATCCATTAAGGAATGGAAAGTCCCCACAACCATGAAGAAGTTGCAAGGATTTCTCTGGTTAATGAGGTATTATCACAAGTTTGTTAAGAATTATGGGAGAGTAGCAGCACCTCTAATAGCATTATTGAAGAAAGATGAATTTTCATGGACTCCTAAAGCAACCAAAGCCTTTGAACATCTTAAAGAGGCAATGTACCTAGCACCGGTCTTAGCTACGCTAGACTTCACAAAAACCTTTGTTGTGGAATGTGAGGCCTCAGGAAATGAAATTGGTTTTGTTTTAATGCAAGAAGGAAGACCCATTTCTTTGGAAAGTCCTCCAATCAAAGGAAAGTATTTACAAAAAATTATTTATGAGAAGGAAATTTTGGAAATACTACATACACTAAAGAAATAGTGATGTTACCTAATGGGAAGGAACTTCAAGGTAAAAACTGATCATGATAGTCTTAAACACTTTTTGGAACAAAGACTATCTTCACAAGAGCAGAAAAAATGGGTTGCAAATATGTTGGGTTATGACTTTGAAATCATCTACAAAAAGGGGAAGCTAAATGTTGTTGTAGATGCACTCTCAAGAAAGGATGAAGAGGTGGAAGAATTGCTTTGTGAAATTTCTATTATCCAACCATATTGGATAACCGAAGCAAGGGATCAATGGAAGAAGAACAAAGAAGTGTGGAGACTCGTTCAAATGTTGAAGCAAGATCCTAGTACATTTGGTACATTTAGTTGGAAAAATGACTCGTTATGGTACAAATATCACTTATATATTTGTAAGAATTCCAAACTAAAACAAATCCCTCTAAACTCATTTCCCTTGTAAAAATACCCTCTTCCTTTCATATTTTTTTTCTTCCCCTTGCTTCACTCATTTTCCCTACATAAATACCCTTTCCCTAGTTCAAAACACATTTATCCTTTAGAAATTAATTTTACCCTTACTAATTTCCCTTTCATTTCAAAAAAAACCCACCAAATACCCTCATCCTAATTCTAAATAATTAAATTTATATATCAGGTCCCACATTGAAAATCCCTCCCCGATATAATTTTTTACATTAAAATCTAAGTGTATTTTATAAAGTCCTACACATGTTATAATCCTGCATTATATTCATGTTAATCCCTCCCTTTACATTAATCATTTGATTAACTTTATTTGATCAACTCCCGCATATAAAACACATGTACCACATATTATATTAATCCCCTCCTATATTTACATCCCAACCCCTTATATTTTTATAACATATAGTTGTAATTCTCCCAATGATATATCCTAGGCCCACCTTATAATTCCACTACATATTAACCCTTCTACATATCCCATCGCATGACGTTATTCCCCGTGCCCCGCCTATCAAATCCCCGATGAAAGCGTCTCATTTTACCATTCATCCAATCGCGATTGAGCATATCAAATGGCCAATAAGCCTTGGTGCAACCACAATAGTGACCTCGAGGCCTTGCAAAAATATTTGTTTTAAGAACCCCACTCCTAGCTACATGGAACCATTTGATTGCATTGCATCCCTCTAAAAAATACCACCCACCTGATTTTGTTGATGCGAAAACCACTCAGCTGTATTCCTCACCGTTGCAACAAAACCGTCCTCCCTTTTGAATCAACCCACACCCAAAGTTTAATTAATGCTGGTTAGAAATCCATAATATCACCCTTTGCAGGCTTTTTCCACAATTTTCTATTATAAATTGTGGAGAAGAAGACTGACGACCTATCCTAGAGCTAATACACCGGTGCGAACCTGTTATTAAGATAATTCAACTAGAATTGAGGTCTTTTTATAGCAGAATTCAACAATCTTGCTACTAAAGAAATTGTAGAACTAATCTGAAGCCTTATAAAGACCAGTGAAGCCTCAAAAAACTTGCGCGGGCCTCCAGAACCTCCTCTACATACCAAAATCTTCATTTTCTACAAGTATTCCTGGAAATACTAAGGCCTGTACTTATAGAAAGAAATTAACAAGTAATTGAATTAGTTTAGGATCCCTTGCAAACCAAAAGAAATCCCCTATTTCTTCCCAATCCTTTTCTGCAGACTCTAGGCATCTTTTCACATAATTCCCAAGGCCTAAGACTATTCTTGACCATATAGAGTAATATTTGATCGATTGGTTTCCGCAAACCCTTCTGCAGACTATGAATATCTTTCACAAGTGCTCCTAAAGACCTGAAAATATTTTTCTAAACCAGAAGAGTAATCAATTGAATTAAATTAATAAATATTGCTTCCCAAGGTATTGTAACTGTCAATCCCCTGCAACCTCCATTTCTAGGTGTGGAACACATAGCCTTGGCAGACATAGATTTTAAAATTAGTGACCCTGTCACTGAGTTTAACCTTCTTGAGCTCCACTGTTGGAGCCATGACAAATCAATTGACCAAGCTGATGAAGTTTTCATTTGGGAGTCTGATCTGGCCAAATATGTAGTTCCACAGACCTTCCAATGTAGAGAGGTTGTTATACTTTGACAAACTTGTTATTTCCCTGATCAAAGAGCCATTGTAACCCCTGGTAAAGAGATTTTTCTCACTATCACAACTGAATCAATTAACCAAATGCTACAAATTCCACCTAGACCTCATGAAACCCCTGTATCTATAAATACCCTTACACAATTATATCTGAATTTGGTCTTCCCCAAGAGGTTCCGGATATTCCATACATTCATTCCCTCATCAGTAGAGACTCCCAAGACCAATCCACCTTATCATTAGGGGAATCTTGAGGTCTAAAATGAGCCTCCTAATGAAATAATAAAATAATAGCTAAACCAATAAACTAACATTTATGAATTTTCAATTCACTTTTTGCACCGCAACCCATGTAACCATAGTTAAATTCAATTCAAAATTTATACCAAAATATAATTAATAAAAAAATTGTATTGATGTGACTATAAATAAGAATGAACTTTAAAAAAAAATTCATTATCATTGAACAACTAATGCAATTGTCCTTTGTTCCTAAATAACTTAAAATAAAATACAAATATAAATTTATAAATTCTTAATTATATTATATGCTATTAATTAAAATTTATATTATTTAAATTGTATAATAACATGTAATTAATATACTTTATAAAAATAATATAATATAATATAATATAATATAATAAATGCAGAGGGATACACATTGTTTATTTTAAGAAATATGAAATGACAATAATATATTTTTATTCAAAAAGTGTGAAATGACATTTATTATGAGTACTTTACTTGACTTTAAAAGTACTTAGGGCAGTACCATAGTTAACCATGAGTTTTTATCCACCATTGAGAATTTCACAAGTAGGTACCTTTAACTCAAGCAATGCCACCTCAACCATTAGCGATAATGTCATCCCCTAAAATGTGGTTGGTTCTCATAAAGTGAATTTTGATTGTACATTTTCCTTAGGAGGCCCATTTTAGACCTCATAATTCCCCTAATGCCAGTATATTTTTTCTTTGACAGATCCAGACATATCATTAAAATGATGTCTTCTATTTTGGGTTATTTAACTCATGAGCATGTTGATGCTTCAGTCCTAGGGTTTCTTTTTATTTTCTCCCCTAGTTAGCCTCCTGCTACCATATTCAATTTTTCCCAGTACCTTGCTGATACAATGAATGAACAACTTTTTAAAATGCCTGAAGAAGGTGCCTTCAAGTATTCCTATGTTCTCTTTCACATGTTCATATATTTCCAAGCTAAAATATTTGCAATAAACCTTCAAAAATTGGATGTTGAAGGTAATACATAGTCATTTATCTTTTGGAATTCCTTAGTCAGGAAGTATTCAGCAAAATTCACCTACACAGACTTTATTGACTCATTCATCCACCCAATTGTCAACCTGCTGAACAACAACATTCAACCAAGAGTCCGTGAGGAGATTAAAAGGGTCTTGCAATTATCAGAACACAGTAGTACTAGAGATTGGTACCTTTACCAAAACCACACAGAGATTAGGGTATATGGATCTAATCTATTGCCATATAAGCTACCCAAATACCTCCCAATGAGGTTATTTCCACTTGAGTATATCAGGAAAATCCTTAATTCTGATGGAATCAATTTCTTGGTAGCCAAAAAGAAGACACAGTTTAAGATAAATAATCAAGTTGGTCCTTTTATTTGGAACAGTAGAGATGCAAATCTACAAGAAGAAAAATATTTGCAAGAATTTAAGTTTAGTCAGAGTTTCCAGTGGTATTATGATCCTTTAGGAGTAATAAGAAATTTAAGAGTCAAATGTAAATTAACTCCTTATGTACATGAGTCTAGTTCAGATATAGAGAAGTACTCCAATTAGTCTGAATTGTTGGAGAACACTTTGAAAGAGCTAGAGAAGCCAGTAGAAACCAGTGCAATCATACAGACTCCAGCCCCACGGGATAGGAACTTCTAGAGAGGCAGAGAAGAAGGGTCCTATACAACTGAAACTAAGTTCAAGTTTATGTACGGGAAGAAGCCAAAACTAAACCCTGTAGAATAACAAGTTTAAATTATTGAAATCCTTGATATTGATGCAATGCTAAAAGACAATGCACCTCCTCCAGTTTCTGTAGAAACTCACCAACCTTCAACATCAAAAACTCAGGTTATTCAAAAGATACATAGCGTTGAAGTGTCCTCTTGAAGTAAAACAATAGAAAAATAGATGGATATTATGTAGAAGTATAAGGAAATCAATATCAAAATGAAGCATTGAAAGTAGACACTTATACTCAATACTGGAAGCAATCACCTAGTGACCAAATAATATTGCCTTTTGCATTTGACTACAAGACTAGGAAGATGCAAATGACCTTCCTACATCCAACAGTGAAGCATCCTAAAACATCAACAGATTATAAAAATACATCATATGAAGTTGAGGCCTAGGATCTTCATCCTATAGACCAAATATAATTTCACAAGCAAGCTGGTCAAATGGTGTACTCTACCATGACTAATAAAGCCATGAGTGTTCAGAAGCTGCAAAAAACTCTAGGGAACATCAAAGATAAAATAAAGCTATGAAAGGCTTCCTCAAAAGCGAAAGACAACATGATTAAATCTCTATAAGAACTAGTCATAGAAGTGGGATATGATCCCACTAACATCAAAGTTACTGTTGAAGTGATAAAGAAAAATAATGCAGACATTGTTGCATTAAAGAAGCAACTCAAATTTCCTCCTACTGAACACCCATAGGCCAAATAATTATTATAGGATGCAAACCAAAAATATGAGATGATGAATCTCATTCTTCAGTTAACTTCCTAGTTGAAAGAAATGAAAAATGAAATGGACAAGTTAATGTAGGACAAATAAGCCAGAAAGGAAGTAGTCCGTGTCACCATTATTCCTACAGTCACTACAATTTTTCCTTCTACTCTAGCAGAGTCATTAGATACATCAGTTCCAATAGCTACATCAACAACCACTTCAGCAATAGAATCATCTACAACATCAGTACAGCCAAGAGATGAGGAAAGTAAACTAGTAAAATAAATTCAAGAAATTTCCATCTAGACAAATGAAATAAACCGACTAAAATAAAAAATCAAAATTTTGGAGGATGAAAAGAAACTAGTCCAAATCATGCAGAAGAATGAAGTGCAGAAGACAGATATATTGACCGAGAAAGTGCAGAAGCTAGAAAAAGAATTGACATTAAAAGATCCAGTTTCTCTAGCCAAGCAACAACTATGGTCCAATATCATTGACCATGTCAATGATATTTGGCCATCAATTCAAGCTATATTTGAGCAAAAGGATTTAATAAAAGTAGAAAATGAATCCATCCACAAAATCAAGGAAAAACTTGGTCAGAAGTTGGAGGAAGCAAATGAAATCATTAAGTTTCTCAATTCCAAGAACAAGAAGGAATTAGAGGAAATTAGCATTAGTCATAGAACAAATACAATCCTAGAAGTCAGGAAGGTGATTTCTAAGAGAAACTTAATGGTACAAATGGAAGAAAAGTGCCAGAACACGAAGCTTTCCATTACTGGATTTATGGTAAAACTTGATGTTTTGAGGCAGAAAGGTCTGCCCAATCCTCTGGTTATCAATGACAGGTTAATGAAACATGAGGATTATGATAAGAAAATCAAAGAAGTGGCAAAGGAACAAATCAACAATTCAGCCATGAAGGGAATTCAAACTGGAAAGGTCCTTTCTCATAGTTTTGAGAACCTTTTTTACCTCTAGCATGAAGTAAAACATTTGTTTCTTAAAAACCTACTTTTTCAAAGTATACAAAGGTTCATGAGATATTCAAAATAATTGTAAAGATCAAATTACCATATGTAGAAAATTGGCAGAAATTGATTGATTTAATTTGAAAATTAAAATAGTAAAAAATGGCAGTCACATTAAAGAGTATCAGAGTTAAAGTCTATCAGATGAAATTCAGATGCTTAAACTCAAAACAGAGTTGACAAAGCATAGTGAAAGATATCCAACATAAAGGACACTCAACATCAGCCGATGTTGAGAAAACATTCAGAGAGAAATCAAAAAAAATATCAATAAATCAAACAACAAATCAATAAAAGTAGGGACAGATTGCATTAGATAGATAGTTGTCTCTAACTTCTTACATGAAGATATTTATTTTCCTTGAATAATTCCTAAGTTTTTTTTAGGATATTTTGTAAAAGCTTTTGTATAAATACTTCACAACTCAAATTAGTGAGGGTGTATTGTGGATTACTGAACACTTCTATAGATGTATTGATCTCAACCAGAGGTTTCTTTGTACCATTTTCAAGTGAGGAAACTAGATTGAGCAATAAAGCCATTATATTACTGGATTCATGTGTTGAGCCACTTTTAGTGAAGTATTTTCAACTATTCTTTGTTATTCTCTTAATTTTTCACATACTCAAATGTTTTCTGAATCTTAATGTATAGTAAGACTTTCATTTCAGGTTTTTTTAAAAAACACTCTTTCTTGAACTGTTATTTAATTTACATGTTTTCTCTTGATATCCAGAGTAAGGAATTTTTAATTTCTCCCTAGTTTCGATTGACTTCTCTCATTTCACTCATTATCTGGATCTGAGAATCCTTAACTTCTCTCTCATCCCAATTGAAACCATTTCACCTTTTAGCCTGAAGATCTAAATAACCTCAGTTATCTTGCCTAGTGAAAACTTTTCTTTAGACCTTGATCCTAATTTTGTTTATTGATACATTGATTTCATTAGCCCAATGGTAAGCAGACCTTCATCTATCCATATGAATTAGTGATTCCACCACCAAACCAGATCAAAACCAAAATCCAATTAATCCTACATAACTAGCCTAAAATGAACTAAAATCAACCAAGTTAAATCATAAAGAGAGAGGCCTCTCGAGCATTAGGAAGGCTAGATCCTAAAGCTTATAATTAGGTTTGTGGTTACCTCTAAAATTATGTTACCTAAAAAGCTTAACAACCCAGGGAAATTATTGGAGTGATAAAATACTGCCGACCATACTAGGGAAGGAACCAATCCTCAATTAAATAAACCTTAAAGGAAACTTTTATACTTATCTTTTCACCTTATGTTTTATTTAGGGTTATTGCAATTTTTCTTTAATAAATTAAAATTCTGGCTTCGAAAAGAATATACTGCACCAGGTCTCATCCTAATCCACAGCCTGCTATAATTGTGGATGACCTTGATAGAATTTTAAAGAAAAACAAAAAATTAGAAAGTTTAGGAAGTACTAGCAAATTAATCAAAGCTAATTCACTACCCAAAGAATTATCTAGCTTGCAAGACATTGAATTTGATATAGGTTTTGAGAAATCTTTGTTTAGAACTAAATCAGAAAGTTCCATCTATGTTAGTGTAATATATGGTGATTTCATTTCATTCATTGAAAATAATAAGGAAATTGTTCCACTTATTTCAGATTAGCAAGCTTTAGAAGCTTTTGATAAACTTGATGCTTTGGCTGCAACATTGATTAAGGAAATTGATGAAGCCTACCTTCAACATTATTTTGAGTTAACTGCTTTATCTGATTATACCCCTAGGCCTTCTACCTATCATTTAGAATGTGTAGATTTATTTTTGTTTATTACCACTTCATCTATTATTTCCACCACACTTCATTCCACATAATCATTCATTCCAAAGATTCTCCTTCAACCTAGAATTTTATTTCCATACCCAAATACTGCAAGTTAATCCTCTGGCATTTCTGTTGCATTTTCCAATACTTCAACCTCATTTCCAAGCACCTCTTTTAGCATCTCAGCTACATCATCTAGTGTTCCACCTCATCGAAAAGTACTTGAAGCACATCTCCGAGTTCTATCACTTTACCTCCTAGCCAAACAAGCATCTTAGCCATGGTAGCCAGATATGCTCCTTTGGTCCTCTCAGCTCAAATACATGCTATTCCCCAAGAATATCAAAGTAAGATCTTTCAATTTGATGGAACTGGCCAATACACTACACAACAACATGTCAAAAAAATGATTGACTACTTTGAGCTGCATGAAATTGACTTAATCTGATGTTCAATTGAGACTGTTTGCCCAAAATTTAGCTGCTGATGTAATTAAATGGTTTAAAGATTTATCTGCCAATCATATTACTAATTGAGAAACATTTCCATAGATTGTTTATCAATATATGGGAGAAAAATAGTGGAAAAAGATGAATCCTTTACAATTTTGTTTCCGAATATGAGAACATAAAAAGAGTACCTAATGAACCAGTTCAGGACTATTGTAATAGATTCAAAAGTATTTATAATGATATTTTACCAAACAATAAACCTCCACCAGATTTAGTTTTAATCAAATTCTGTGATGGTTTTGACACTGACATGTCATACCAACTGAGGTAAAGAAACCATGAAACCTTAGAGTAGATGCAAAGTAATGTTGTTACTTTAGAAGCCAATTTGTTAGCTAGAAGAGCTAGATTAAGAAATAAAAGAAGAGTAACAATGAAGGATGAACCCTCCACCTCAGATAATAAGATAGATAGCTTGGAAAAAGCCATGGAAAGAATGATGGATAGGTTAGAAAATATGGAAAGGAAACCAAAGTGGGACAATCAACAACAAGGTACTCAAATAAGAAATCAAAAATTTATAAAGAATCCCAACACTAGTAAAGCTAGAGAATCAACACATGATCAAACAATAAGAACACATTTCCAAGAGAATTATGTTGAAAGTTATCACAAAAATGAAGAAGATGAAGACATTCAGACTAAATTAATGGGAATTAATGATGATAATACTATTTTTCTTACACAAGAAGAACATGAATTATACATGCTACAACAAATACAGTTAGTGTCTGAAGAGTATTTTGACTACAAGTAAGGTTATGAATATGCCATCAATAAAGTTCATAAGCAATATAACCTTAGCAGAAAGAAAAATGTAGAAGCACCTACTAAGAAAACTACCCAAACTCAAAATAAGAAAACAATAGAAGCTCCTACAAACAGAGTACTGCAAATTATTCCTAGAAAAAACTAGCAAAACTCTAGTGTAAATCAGAAAATTTCCAGTCCAAAAATTGCACCGAGTCCTAAAATTGTAGATATTATAGACATTGTTGTTCAAACATCAACTGATCCTAAAAAAATTACTTCTGATCCTAAAAAATTAGTTGATCATGAAACATATGTAGCTGCTAAAACAACAGTTGATCCTAAAAAATCAGTTGTTACTGAAGCAACTACTACCAAAACCATAGCTGCCACCCAAACTGTCCTTGAAAAGAATATTCAAAACAAAAAAACTGTGGAAAGACAGACTGAAAAACCAACTGTAGATACATAAGAGAAACATACTCAAGATACAGTTACTAGAGAAGATATTATTCAGTTAGGAAAAACACAAATTCCATTCAATATCCAAAATGAAATTGTGAAACTGAAAAGACCAATTCCTTTGAAAGAATTGGTAAAACATGATTTATATAAATCACAAATCACAAAAACACTAAACATTAATGAAGGAGAAGAATTTGTTAATCTAAATGATGACCAATCAGAGTTACTTTTTGATCTTGAGGTAAATGGGAAACATCAATAAGGTGGTGTTCCTCCTTTCTACATTAGCTTGATTATACATGATCAAATTTTACACAATACTATGTTAGATTCAGAAGCATCCCACAATTTAATGCCAAAGACCATTATGGAAACATTGGATTTAGACATCACTAGAGCATATAAAAATATTTTCTCCTTTGATTCTAGCAAAGTTAAATGTGTTGGCCTAATAAAAGACATGTGTGTCACTCTAGTCCAGTACCCTAGTAAGAGTATTTTCATCGATATTGTAGTTGCTAATATCCCTCCTATGTATGGAATGTTATTATCTTACTCATGGGGAGAAAAATTGCAGGGATCTCTACAGTTAGACATGTCATATGTTAGGTTCCTATATTATTAGTATATTCCCTTATTGTTGTTAGTGTAACCCCCTTATTGTTACTAAAGTACACTTGTAACCCCCATATTTTTATTATTGTGCCCTTACATTATTATTGTTAGGTTAGATAGGATTACATTATGGCCTCACTAGGATTACATTGTGGCCCCATGGACTCCTATATATAGAAGGGAGGTTTTGTCATTTGTATCATCCAATAATTGTTCATTTATGTAATGTATTTGAGGTTGCCCCATCGAAGTAGCTGATTTCTAAGGCGTTTATCTCTCTTTTATTCTATTTTTGGAGTTGGTTTCATAACATTTGGTATCAGAGCTTTGGATTCTAGGGTTTAGCTGCTCCAAACAGGTCATCATGGAATTTTCACTATACCTTTTTTTCTACAAAGGTTCAGAAGATAAAAATTTTAGAGAGTGAAGCCAAAAACCTGAGGGACGTCATGGAAAAAATTTTAGATCTTGATTCACAATATTTTCAGAGATATGATCTATGCAAGTTAGGGATTTTTGCAGGCTCTTGAATTTAACCTAAACAGGTCATCGTTGCATTTTCACTATAAAATTTTTTCTACAAGGGTTCAGAAGATGATATTTTCATAGAGAAAAGACAAAAACTTGATGAACGTCGTGGAAAAATTTCAGAGCTGGATTCACAACATTTGGTATCAGAGAACAAGAAAATGAACAAGAAACTTCAAAAGCACCTAGAGCTACTCAAGAGTTGAGGACAACAATATTTTGAAGGAGAGGAGCATGTTAGGTCCCTATATTATTAGTATACTCCCTTATTGTTGTTAGTGTAACCCATTTATTGTTACTGTTGTACCCATGTAACCCCCATATTGTTATTATTGTGCCCTTACATTATTATTGTTAGGTTGGCTAGGATTACATTGTGGCCCCATGGACTCCTATATATAGAAGGGAGGTTTTGTCATTTGTATCATCCAAGAATTGTTCATTTATATAATGTATTAGAGGTTTCCCCTCAAAGTGGTTGATTTCTAAGGCGTTTATCTCTCTTTTCTTCTATTTTTGGAGCTGGTTTCATAATATCATATGCCACAATTTCAATATTTTGTCAGCCCAAGAAACTTTATAGAGAAACATTAATGAAATACATGTTCAGTAGTGTATAAAAACCAGTAAACTGTTCTATTTATTTTGTACCTTATTATATGGATTCTTTCATTTTATGTAACTCAGAAACTAGAATAGACAAAAACACAGTTGTCAAACAGAAAAAGAAAGAAGTTGACAGTGATAATATATTTCATGAATCAATCTGGCACCTAAACTTTGATGTTTCATTAAACAAATTAGGAGGAGGAGCAAGAGTTTGGATTCATAACATGGAAAAGAATCATTCTAAAGGTCATTCCTTTAGATTAAAATTTAAATGCACCAATAACATGGTTGAGTATGAAGCTTTAACCTTAGGGCTGCAAATTGTTAGAAATTTCAGAGGCAAAAGAGTTTCTATCATTCGAGACTCTACCTTAATTGTTAAACAAATTAGAGGAGAATATTCTGTGTATAATATTAGATTGAGCCAATATAGAGAAACAATTTGAGATATGATTAAGGAGTTTCTTGAAATTGACTTTGCTATAATTCTTAGAAAATAGAACATGCAGACACATATTTTAGCAACTTTTTCTAGCACCTACAATATTCATTTTCAACCAAATCACCAATATAGATCAGAGGTAAGACACATGCCTACTATACCAGAAAACTTGAAATATTGGCAAATTTTTACACAGGATAATCAAATCTATCACTTTATGAATGCTGAGGGAGAATTCCATAATTGTAACATAGACAAAGATTGTATAGTAGATGATACTTTAGATAGTGAGGTAAATGTAAATAATTTAGATTTAACAGAACCCACTAAATTCACTCAAGTAGAAATAGATAAATTAGAGAAAGTAGAAATATAAGAACTAGCAGATGATGCCCCATTAGAAGATCTTTTTGATTCAAATGGTGTTGCAAGAAAACCAAAAATGGAACCATTAATATCAAATATAGAAGAGTGTAATCTAATAACAGAACAAAAACCTAAGCTTATCAAACTTTCCAAAGCTTTACCTTTAGAAGAAAAATTGAAATACATAGCTTTGTTTAAAGAATTTCAATATGTGTTTGCATGGAGTTATGAAGATCTTAAATCCTATAACACCGACATCATTCAACACAAAATACCTATCAAAGAGGATCAAAAACCGTTTAAAAAAAAGCTTAGGAGAATAAATCATGTTCTTATTCCTTTGATTGAAAAGGAGGTAAACTGGATGTATGAAGGACAGATCATTGCACCTATCAAATATTATGATTGGGTTTCAAACTTAGTTCCCACTAAGAAGAAAACAAGGGAGATCATAATTTTTGTTGATTTCCGGAACTTAAACAAGGTGTCCTTAAAAGATAACTATCCTCTCCCCAAAATGGATCATATTTTACAGAGTGGTAGGATCATCTAGGATTTCATTACTTGATGGATTCTCTGGATATAATAAAATCTTAGTTCAGCCGAAAGACTAACCAAAGACAACATTTACTACTCCTTGGGGTACTTTCATGTATGTGAAAATGCCTTTTGGATTAATGAATGTAGGAGCTACATTTCAGAGAGCTATGGACATAGATTTTTCCAAATAAATTCATTAGTTTCTTGTAATTTATCTAGATGATATTAATATATTCTCAAAAATAGATAATGAACATTTAGATCATCTAAGACAAGTGTTTATTAAATGTAGAAAATTTGGCATTTCTCTGAATCCTAAAGAGACACTCTTTGGATTTGAAGAAGGTAAACTTTTAGGACATATTCTTTCAAAAGAGGGAATTAGAATAGACACTACTAGAATAGAGGGAATTCTGAACATAAGTCATCCTAGAAATATCAAGGAATTACAAGATTTCTTAGGTAAGATTAACTTTCTTAGGAGATTCATTTCAAATTTAGCAGAATTAATTAGAGAACTAAATAACATGTTGAAGAAAGATTCAACACTTAAATGGAAAATAGAGGACAAACAATCCTTTGAATCAATCAAACAAGCCCTTACAAAAAAACCAGTCCTAATAAGTCCTAATTTCAAAAAGATTTTATTATTTTTTCTTTTGCTTCAGAACATACAATTGCTGCAGTCTTATTGCAGAAGAATGATCACGGTTATGAACAGCCCATTAATTTTTTCAGAAAATCCTTAAGAGACACTAGGCTAAAGTATAACATCATGGAGAAACAAGCACTCTTTTTAGTGAAGGCTATCAAAGAATTTATAGCATACATCTTATATTCACACATTATTTTATATGTTTCGAATTTAGTAGTTAAGGACATTCTGACTCAGAATGGGCCTGATGGAAAGAGAGGAAAGTGGATTGCCACTATTTTGGAATATGACATAGAAATAAAGCCTACTAAACTAATTAAAGTTTTGGGAAAAATACTAAGAGGGGGTGGGGGGGGGGGTGAATAAGTATTTAGATATTAATAAAAAGATTTTTCTTTACAAAATTCCATACGCATATTTGACGAACCCAACTCGCGTATACACATGCGTATAGTAAAAGAAACTAGCGTATACTGATATAATTTTACTAATTAGAAAAACTTTTCAGGAAAAATCTTTAGCTCAGTTTATCAGTATTACATATGTTACATAATCAGTAAATATGTGTAGTAATAGCAGTATAAATCATCACACAAGTGCAACACAAATGAACACAAATATTTAAGGTGGAAACCCAATTTGGGAGAAAACTACCATTGTTGTCGTCTCTGTCTTCAATATTTATTATATGGAAAACTATTTACAATATTGTATTGATGCATACTCATATCAGTATGCAGGCATCTACTTGCAGAAGGCTGCTACCTTCTCTTGTTCTGCAACTACTACTGGAAGGGAGCTACAACCCCCTAATCTCGTTTACCAGTCACTACTGGAAGGGAGCTTCAACCCCCTAATTAGAACACCAACTTCTACTGGAAGGAAGCTTCTACTTCCCTTAGCATCACTACAGACCACGTTTCATCAATTTTCATACTGGATCAAACAGCTTCACTAAAACTCTTCATAAGAATAATAATAATAATCTTCACCCAATAGTTCAATCAGAACAGTGATATCACTGTAACCAGAACTTAGAAATAACCCAGACTTTAGAATGAATATTCAAAATCAAACTTAACCCTAAACATTCATCATATTCAAATGCATAAGCTAATTTTCTTCACTGAAACCGCATGTATATGCATTTTTCTTCACACGAAATTGCGTATAGATCCGTGAATACTGTTTTTAAAAATGTGATCAGTCTCAGATCCAGATTTGAGGTTTTCAGTAGACATATTTTCATAAATTCAGAACTCTTAAATAGTGAGTCATCATCAACCATGTTTATTCACTCATTGATCAGATTTTTACATATTCAACTTAGCAGCATGTTCAATATTCAAGTAACCTAGATCTACATGAAGACTTCATTGACATACAATAGAAATACAGCAGGAATAAACATATAACCTCTGCAATAGCCTTCAGAAAACCCTGACTTCCATACACGCTTTTTCTAAGACAAAGATGCGTATATACGCATTTTTACCAAGATGAACTAGTGTATAGATCTGTGGACAGTAAATTTGTAGTTTGCTTCAGATCTATAGAACTTATCCAGATTTCTTCACTTTACTTTAGCAAGCATGCGCCAGGTCATAGCTCTAATCATTTATTCAATGGATCATACAAGAGCATAGTAATTTCAGGTCTAGAGATCCTAAACCATCATTGTATCCATGTATGCATCATAGATTCAGATATATCAATTAAAAATAGAGTTCATCCCATGCAGATATACCTTAGAGAAAGGTATTTAGTAATATCCCTTACATATGCAACCATTGCACTATGATCTTATCTCCTTATATAGATTTAGCCATTACAAATACCATTATTCAAAACCACACAACCGCCGATAGTATTCTTGGATGGAATAAAATAGACGACACAATGCTTAATACTGTGCACTAATACCATGGTAATGCCCCTTGCTATCACAAATTTAGAGCACAAAAAGGTGTACGCAACTTGGATCATACTTATCTATGTATACACGTGATTTCTCTTCATAAAAACTACATATATACTAATTCTAGATGTATACACAGGTTGCCTTCATAAAGGTAGCATATACATTGCCTCCATACGCGGGTTGCCTTCATCAAACTTGCATATACATTGAGAAATATTTCCTGTTTCATTTTTTTGGCACTTACTGGAATTCCTTTCTCTGTCACATCTAAATTGACCGGTAGAAACATCATTTCTACATCTTTAACACAAAGGCTTCTTATAAAAAAGGTAACTCATAAAGTAAGTTTCCATCAAGGACAAATTCATCAAGTAGGTTGCCATTAAGGACAACATATTGCATCATATTGTCAACAATCTCTCCCTTTAGACTTGATGTCAACCATGATGGTGTTTGATAACCTCAACAGATAAATACATTAATCATAACCATTATTAAAACACCAAAATATTTTCCCCATTGACATCAAGGGCAAAGAGCGGATAAAAACCAAGGTTTCTCTTTCCTTGTGCTCCCCCTGAGTTCATGCTTTAATCTTCAGACAAATTTTTCAATGAAGTGCATGACTCTATAACTCAACTGAATTTGACCTTTCCTAGCACCAAGGACTCATACTTACATCAATGATCCAACAGAGTGGAATTACATATTTGAATCAACTTCCTAATGAAGTGGGTTTACAAATTTGAACAAGTCCTTACATGACTGAATATAAAAATTTTACATCATAGGTTGCAAACATGACCTTTTCATCAAATTAAAAATATGACTATTTATAACCAAAAACAAATAATCTCAATCATTAGATCATAACAAAAAAATGAATAAGAATGCCAACAATGCATCCTTTTCCACAAGACAGGTGCTCCCCCTAAGCTTGTGCATCCTGAACACCTTCAACAACCAATTCATCAACTCATCTTCATCAAGGAGATAAATATCATAGAATGATACAGAAAGATGAATACTGGTACAAAAACATAGATTACCCAATAGCACCACAAATGTTCTGAATACTGACCCATAGAATTTTTGTCATCAAAACCCATACGCGGTTTTATGCACAAAAACGTGCATATACTAAAAGAAATTAGTGTATACTGATATAATTTTATTGATTAGAAAAAAATTTCAGGAAGAATATTTAAATCAATTTATTAGTCATATAGTTGTTAGATAATTAGTAAATATGTGTTGTAACAGCAGTATAAATCATCACAGAAGTGAAACACACATGAACACAAATATTTAAGGTGGAAACCCAATTCGGGATAAAACCACTGTTATTGTCGTCGTGTCTTCAATACTTATTATATGGAAAACTGTTTACAATATTGTACTGATGCAGACTCATATCAGTACACAAGAATCTACCCAGAGAAGGCTGCTACCTTCTCTCATTCTCCAGCTGCTACTAGAAGGGAGCTACAACCACCTAATCTCGTTTACCAGTCACTACTAGAAGGGAGCATCAACCCCCTGATTAGAACACCAACTCCTACTCGCAATAAGCTTCTACTTCCCTTAGAATCACTACAAACCATGTTTCATCAATTTTCATACTAGATCAAATAGCTTCACCACAACTCTTCATAAAGACAATAATAATAATCTTCACCCAATACTTCAATCAGAACAGTGAAATCACTGTAACCAAAACTCAGATAAAACCCAGACTTCAAAATCAATATGAAAAATCAAACTTAACCCTGAACATTCATCATATTAAAATGCATACACTACTTTGCTTCACTAAACCCGCGTGTATACGAATTTTTCTTCACACCAACCTGCGTATAGATCTGTGAATACTGTTTTTGAAAATGTGATCAGTCTCAGATCCAGATCTGAAGTTTTCAGTCAGACATATTTTCAGAAATGAAGAACCCTTAAAGAGTTAGTCATCATTAACCATGTTTATTCACTCATTGATAAGATTTGTACATATTCAACTTAGCATCATGTTCAGTATTCAAGTAACCCATATCTACATGAAGACTTCATTGACAAACAACAGAAATACATCAGGAATAAATAGATAACCTCTACAATAGGCTTCTAAAAACCCTGAATTCCATACGCGCTTTCTCTGAGACAAAGTCACGTATATACGCACTTTTACCAAGATGAAATAGCATATAGATCTATGAATAATAAGTTTGCAGATTGTTTTAGATCTATAGAACTCACCAAAATTTCTTCACTTTACTTCAGCAAGCATGTTCCAGGTCATAGATCTAATCATTTCTTCAATGGATCATCCAAGAGCATAGTCATTTCAAGTCTAGAGATCCTGAACTGTCATTGTATCCATGTGTGCATCATAGATTCAGATATATCAATTAAAAATAGAGTTCATCCCATGCAAATATACCTCAGAGAAAGGTATTCAGTAATAGCCCTTACATATGCAACCATTGCACTATGATCTTCTTCTCCTTATATGGATTTATCCATTACCAATACCATGAGTTTAAACCACACAAATGTCGATGGTATTCTTGGATGGAATCAAATAGATAACACAATGCTCAATACTGTGGGCTAATACCATGGTAATGCCCATTGGTATCAAAAATTTAGAGCATAAAAAGCGATACACGACTTGTATTGTACTTATCTACATATATACATGACTTCTCTTCATAAAAAATGTGTATATACTAATTTTGGATGTATATGCGGGTTTCCTTCATAAAAGTAGCATATAAATTGCCTCCATACACGGGTTGCCTTGATCAAACCTGCGTATACTTTGAGAAATATTTTTTGTTTCATTTTTTTGGCACATATTGGAATTCCTTTCTCTGTCACATCTGAACTAAATTGTAGACATCATTTTTACATCTTTAACACAAAGTTTTCTTATCAAAAAGGAAACTCATCAAGTAGGTTTCCATCAAGGAAAAATTCATCAAGTAGATTGCCATCAAGGACAATATATTGCATCATATTGCCAACAATCTCCCCATTTGGACTTGATGGAAACCATGATGGTGTTTGATCACCTCAACAGATAAATACATTAATCATAACCATTATTCCAACACCAAAATACTGTCCCCCTTTGACATCAAGGGCAAAGGGTAGATCAAAAACAAGGTTTCTCTTTCCTTATGCTTCCCCTGAGTTCATGCTTGAATCTTCAGACAAATTTTTCAATGAATTACATGACTCTATAGCTCAACCAAGTATGACCTTTCCTAGCACCAAGGACTCATACTTACATCAGTGATCCAACCATGTGGAATTACATATTTTACTCAACTTCCCAACCAAGTGGGTTTAAAAATTTGAACAAGTCCTTACATGACTGAATAAAACAATTTTACATCATGGGTCACAAACATGAACTTTTCATCAAATTATAGATATGACTATTTATAACCAAAACCAAAGAATCTCGTTCATGATATCATAACACAACAACCAATCAGAATGCCAAAAATGCATCCTTTTCCACAAGGAAAGTGCTCCCCCTAAGCTTGTGCATCCTCAACACCTTCAACAACCAATTCTTCAAAGCATCTTCATCAAGGAGATAAATATCAGAGAATGATACAGAAATATGAATACTGGTACAACAAAAAATATTACCCAACAACACCACATATGTTCTGAACGTTCACCTAGAGAATTTCTGTCAGCAAAACCCATACATGGTTTTATGCATAGAAACTCGCGTATTTACGCGATTTTCCTTTACCAAACCAGCGTATCGAATTTAATATTCTAAAATTAAGCAGATTTGATTAGAGAGGTAGAGACAAATCCCAGCTTCTGTCTGAGATATTCGAATGCTTCCCTAGGAAGAGGTTTAGTAAATATATCAGGAACTTGTTCTTTGGAGGGAACATACTCCAATTTAACCTTTTTTTCAAGCACTTGTTCATGTAGGAAGTGATACTTGATAGGAGTGTGCTTGGTCATAGAGTGCATAAGAAAATTATTTGAGATGCTAATGGCACTTGTATTATCACATAAAATGGAGATGGGAGGTGAACATTTGATTTGAATGTCTTGTTAAGACTGCATCATCCAAAGTAGTTGTGTGCAACCTGATGCGGCAGCCACATATTCTGCTTCTACTGTAGATAAGGAAATAGAACTTTATTTATTACTGAACCAAGATACTAATCGAGGTACCATATCGAATGCACCACCACTAGTGCTTTTTCAATCATCAACATTTCTAGCCCAATCCGCATCTCTGTAAGCATAAAGAGTGAGATCATCATTCTTTGGATACCATAGAACAAAGTCTTGAGTCCCTTGTATATATTTGAATATTATTTTAACAACCTGAAGGTGAGACTCTTTAAGATTAGCTTGGAATCGTCCAACAATCCTAACTGCATGCATAATGTCTAGTCTTGTCCTGGTTAGATAAAGCAGACTTCCAATAATGGATCTATATTCTGGTTGATTCACCATGGGAGAATCATCATGAGAACTGAGGCTACATCCCGTAACCATTGGTGTACTCACATGTTTGCATTCTTCCATCCCATACTTCTTCAGAATTTTCTTAAGATATTTTGCTTGTGATAAAAATATTCCATCTCCTGCTTGTTGCACTTGTAAGCCAAGAAAAAATGTTAGTTCCCCAAGTAAAGACATTTCAAATTCTTGCTGCATGACAGAAGAAAATTTTTGACTCATGGAGTCTTCATTACTTCCAAAAATGATGTCATCAACATATACAACTGCAATAAATAGTTTATCATTCTCAATTTTAGTGTATAAGTTACTACCAGCAGATCCCTTTGAAAAACCTTGTTGATGAAGATATTTGTGAAGATGATAACCCTTGGTGCTTGTTTGAGACCATAAAAAGCCTTTTTAATTTTGCAAACAATTTTTTCATTGTTTCCGAGAATCAATCCTTCTGGTTTTTCTATATAAACTTCTTCTTCTAGATCACCATTGAGGAAACGATATTTAACATCCATTTGATAAAATTTGAATGTTGAAAGCTGGAAAAATCAAGAAACATTCGTATGGCTTCAAGTCTAGCTACAGGAGAAAATTTTTCTTCAAAGTCTATGTTGGGAAAAATACTAAGAGGGGGGGGTGAATCAGTATTTACTGCAAAATCAAATCTTTTTACTTTTTCATTCCTTAAAACCCATACGCTACTTTCCTTTAGTAAACTAGCGTATATACGTGGATCCCCTTTATGAAACTAGCGTATACACAAAGATCTAGATCAGTCATTAAACCTTTACTTACATTATTCCATCATTCATTCATTGGGTGCTCAATAAACAATAAACAGGTGTAGAAAGAACAGAATAAACCACCACACAAAGCATCACACATGAACACGAGGATTTTTAGGTGGAAACCCAAATCGGGATAAAACCACCGCTGCAGTTTCTCAGCCTTCAATATTTTATTATAGAGAAAACATCTTACAACATATGTGCTGGCGCAGACTTGACCAGCACGGAGGCACCCACCTGCGCTCGTTTACCAGCCTCTCCTGGAAGGGAGCTACGACCCCCTGACTCGTTTACCAGCCTCTCTGGAAGAGAGCTACGAGGGAGCTACGACCCCCACGATCTCGTTTACCGGCCCTCACGGAAGGGAGCTACGACCCCACGGCCAGAAGGCTACAACCTTCAGCACCACCTTGGACCACGTTTCATCAATTTTCCCACTGGATCCAACCACTTCAATAGAACACAACTTGCAGACCGCAATTCATCATATTTCCAGACGGAACCCTTTCCATATTTTTAAGCACGAACATACATCATCAACAGATACATATCAACACAGATCAGATAACAGAAACATAGCAGATCAGATCAGATATTTCATACCCTTTGCTTCAGCAAGCCCTAGTTTGCATACGCGCTTTTACTTCACTGATGTCGCGTATATACGCGCTTCCGTCCACACAAACCAGCGTATACCTCAGTGTATATTTTATTGCGCATACGCGCTTTCTCTTCGCTGAAGCTGCGTATATACGCGCTTCCTCCGCGGCGAAGTAGCGTATAGATCTTCAAACATTACAGAGCAGCATACTTCATCAGATCAGATATTCAGTTCGGTTACCCTTTTACTTCGGACGGATGTTCGCACAGGTGTTAAGCACTCATCACAGATCTAGGCCTGCCATAAGCAGATCTAGCAGATACACGTGCATTTCAGATCTAGATCCCCTTCTTCATCATTGGTGCATCATACCTTTAGATTTGTCTTCAAGTGTAACCCTTTCATTCAGATCTACTTCAGAGAGAAGTATTCATTCAAGCTCAGACATCTTGCACCCACACTCATGATTTGCACAATGAATTTCTTCTCCTTATATAGGTTTATCCTTTTTCAATACCACGTTCAATACCACGAGCCAAACCAATACCACGAGCCCAAAACTACCTGGACGGGGTCAATTAGGCGGATCATTACCCAATACAATGGGTCAATACCATGGTGGTTACCCTTGGTTTTGCACTTTTTGAGCGCTTTTTCCCATACGCGACTTGGAATGTTCCTTTCCGCGTGCATACGCGACTTCCCCTAGGCAAATCCGCGTATACAAAGAGACATACTCTTTTCATCATATTTTGAGCACATTCTGAATTCCTTTCTTCATTGCCTTCTGTACACACTGTAGAAACATCATATTTTCTTTATCAGGAACATATTCTCTCAAGCACAACTTCATCAAGTGGGTTGCCTTTCAAGGACAACACTCAGCATCATATTGTCAACAAACATCAGATTTACATCATTTACCAAGTCCATCAAGTCAAGAATAACTTCATCAGGTGGTTTGCCATCAAGAACAACACATGTCAACAGTCGCATGTCTTCATCTTCATTTAGTGGGTTGCCATCAAGGAAAACACTCTGCATCATATTTCCAACAATCTCCCCCTTTGGACTTGATGGCAACCACGATGGTGTTTGGTTACCACAGCAGATAGATACTATGTCACTCTCCTAAATATGTCACATCATTATCTTCTCTTTATTCAAACACCATGTCACTCTCCCCCTTTGACATCAAGGGCAAAGGGCGGATCAAAAACCAACATTCTCCCCCTTTTCTCCTCATGTGGAAGAAACGTGCTGCAGATCTGATATGTGCTGAAGTGGCCAAGCTCCCCCTGAGTTCATGCTGAATCTTCAAACATATTTTTCAATAAAGTACATGACTCTTCCTATCACCAAAGACTCATACTTACATCAAATATCCAACCAAGTGGATTTACATATGAGACTCAAGTACCCAACCAAGTGGGTTTACATATTTCAATTCAGCTACCCAACCAAGTGGGTTTACAAAAATTGACTCAGCTGCCCAAACAAGTGGGTTTACAAATTTGACAAGTTCATACATGACTGAATATTACAGATTTTACATCAAGGGTCTCAACATGACCTTTTCATCAAAAATACAAATATGACTTTTCATGACCAATACCAAGAAGACCTCAAGAGAGATCATATAACAGAACCATCATAATGCCAAAAATGCATTATACTCAGCAACGCTAATGCTCCCCCTGAATCTGTGCATCCATGCATCCTTTTCATATGACTAAGGCTCCCCCTTAGTTCATGCATCCTGAACATTTTCACCAACAAATCATCAAGGCATCTTCATCAAAACATTAGAAAGAGATTTATGAGAACTGGAACACCACCAGAGATACCAAACAGCACTGCAGCTGTGCTGAAGAGAGCTGAACCAACCAAAAAATGTCAGCAATCAGTCATACGCGGTTTTCTGTGCATGAACTCGCGTGTATACGCGACTGTGTTTCAGGAAATCCGCGTATCTCAAGCCATCTTCTAAAATTATGCAGATTTGTTCTTTTGATTGGAAAATAACACTCCCAGCTTCTGTCTTAGATACTCGAACGCTTCCCTGGGCAGAGGTTTGGTAAAAATATCAGCAATTTGTTCTTTGGAGGGAACATACTCCAACTTCACTGTTTTCTCAAGCACTTGTTCACGTAAGAAGTGATACTTGATGGGAATGTGCTTGGTCTTTGAATGCATAACAGGATTCTTTGAAATACTGATGGCACTTGTATTGTCACACTTAATGGAGATAGGAGTTGCACATTTGATTTGAAAATATTGCAAGGTTTGCATCATCCATAGGAGTTGAGTGCAACAAGATGCGGCAGCTACATACTCTGCTTCAGCTGTTGATAAGGCAATAGAATTTTGCTTCTTGCTGAACCAAGATACTAACCGGGGTCCCATATAGAATGCACCACCACTAGTGCTTTTCCGATCATCAACACTTCCAGCCCAATCTGCATCAGTGTAAGCATGAAGAGTAAGATTGGCATTCTTCGGATACCATAGACCAAAATCTTGAGTTCCTTGTAGATATTTGAAAATTCTTTTGACAGCCTGAAGATGAGACTCTTTTAGATTAGCTTGGAATCTTCCTACAATCCCAACTGCATGCATAATGTCTGGTCTAGTCCCAGTGAGATAAAGCAGACTTCCTATCATCGATCCGTATTCTGGTTGATTCACTGTGGGAGAATCATCATTAGAACTGAGACTGCATCCGGTTATCATTGGTGTACTTACAGGTTTGCATTCTTCCATGCCATACTTCTTCATAATTTGCTTAAGATATTTTGTTTGTGACAGAAATATACCATCTGCAACTTGTTGCACTTGCAAGCCAAGAAAGAATGTTAGTTCCCCAAGTAGAGACATTTCAAATTCTTGCTGCATGACAGAGGCAAATTTTTGACTCATATATTCTTCGTTACTCCCAAAAATGATGTCATCAACATATACAACCACAATCAATAGTTTGTCATTTTCAACTTTTGTGTATAAGTTGCTATCAGCAGACCCTTTTGAAAATCCTTGTTGATGAAGATATTTGTCAAGACGATAATACCAAGCCCTTGGAGCTTGTTTGAGACCATATAGTGCATTTTTGAGTCTACAAACAAGATTTGCATCATTTCCCAAAATCAATCCTTCTGGTTGTTCTATATATACTTCTTCTTCAAGATCACCATTAAGAAAAGCAGATTTAACATCCATTTGAAAAACTTTGATGTGTTGATAACTTGAAAAAGCAAGAAACATTCTTATGGCTTCAAGTCTAGCTACAGGAGCAAAAGTTTCTTCAAAGTCTATACCTCCTTGTTGAGTATACCCTTTGCAAACCAGTCTACCTTTGTTTCTTACAACATCCCCATTCTCGTTTAACTTATTCTTGAAAATCCATTTAGTTCCAATGACATTTTTGTCATGAGGTCTTGGAACCAAATCCCAAGTGTCATTTTTTTCAATTTGAACAAGTTCGTCATCCATGGCTTGCCTCCAACATTCATATTTGCTAGCTTCATTAACACTGTGTGGTTCAATTGTGGATATGAGTGCCAAATGATTAGAAGATCCTACAAGAGTTCTCCTTGTTCGTACACCAGATTCTTTGTCACCCAAAATTTGAGATTTAGGATGATTCTTTTGAACATATCTGGATGGAGCTTTTTCAGATAGATCATCTTCAGGTTCTTCATTGGATTCATTGTCTATATCATTTCCATCTGATGTAAAAGGCCATATGTCGTTATCATCTTCTTTTGTTGTTTGTTTTTCTTCTTTAGGAGCTGCAGGAGACTCATCAATAACAACATCAATACATTCAACAACCTTTTGAAGCATTTTATTGTAACATATGTATGCTTTTCTTGAAGATGTGTAACCAAGAAATATTCCTTCATCTGATCTAGGTTCAAACTTGCCAAGCTTTTCATCATTATTTTTGATAAATCATTTACTTCCAAAAACTTTAAAATGCTTCACAGTGGGAGAATTACCATACCAGAGTTCATATGGAGTTTTGTCACTATTTACCCGAACATGAGCCTTGTTGAGAATGTTAACAGCTGTAAATGCTGCTTCACTCTAGAACATGTTAGAAATGCCAGAATCAGCTAGCATAGCTCTAGCCATTTGAACAATTGTTCTATTCATCCTTTCTGCTACACCATTTTGTTGAGGAGTGCCTGCTACAGAGAATTGTCTTTTTATGCCATGTTGTTCACAAAATTCAAAGAATTCATTTGATGAATATTCTCCTCCTCGATCAGATCTAAGACACTTGATTTTTAGATCTAATTCATTTTCTGCCAATGCTTTGAAGCTCTGAAATTTTTCAAATGCTTGATCTTTGAGTTTAATGAACCCGATCCAACACATTCTAGAGTAGTCATCAATAAATAAGATATAGTATTCATCCCCATGTAATGACTTTTTCCTCATAGGTCCACAGATGTCAGTATGAATGAGTTCAAGAGGCTTACTTGATGATCCTTCTTTGGCATTGAATCGTACTCTGGTCTGCTTACCAAACTAACAAGATTTTCATATGATACTTTCTGAAAGACTGACCTTGGGAAGATCACGAACAGCTTGAAGTCTGCTTGCTTTGTTGATTTGAGAGAAACTCAGATGCCCCAGCCTTCTATGCCATAGCCAATTTTCTGAATATTTTCTCAAGTAACATTGATCTATGCCGTTTAGTACATACAGGTTGCTTGGATTTCTTTTTCCTTTTATAATGATTCTACCTGTATCAAGATCACGAACCACACATTCTTTGGAATTGAAGACCACTTCTGCACCTTGATCACACATTTGACTAACACTTAACAGGTTATGCCTTAATCCATCAACATACATGACATCTTTAGCCTTCATTTTTTCTTTTAGAAATACTGACCCTTTTCCTTTAATAACAGCAGGAGTATCATTACCAAAAGTAACTTTCTTTTCCTTTTCTAGAGCATTATAAGTATGAAGTTTGCTTTTGTCACCTGTCATGTGTCTTGAGCACCCACTATCGATGTACCATTGATTTTCTTCACCTTCTGCAAATAATGCTATCCCACAATTTTCAACTGGCGGTTCTTTCTTTTTCCACACTTTAGAGTTTGAGGGAACATGTTCTTTTGGCTGGATCTTGTTCCTGCATTCAGATTCTTCATGGCCAAAGTTATTACAATAAGTACATTCAACTTCACTTTGAAGAGGAGAAAAATTGTTATAGGTATTCTTCTTTGGTTCAGTATCCAACATTTTCTTTCTTGCTTCTCTTGTCATGATGGTTTTATATGCAACACATTGAATAGCTTTATGACCAAAATTGTGACAAGTGAAACATTTCCCATTGAAGTAGAAATTTCTGCGATCATGGAATCTTCTATTTGAATTTACCTGTTGGTTGTAGTGTCTTTGAAAGCTATCCCTGTTAGTGTACCTTGAATTGAGATGGTCCTACTTTCCCTGTAGAGATCCTTCATTCGCTTGCTGAGTGACTGAATGATGTAAACCACCTGTAACTGCTTTTAGATAGTTTGGTGCTGAAGTTTGAGAAGATTCTCCGGTATATCCAAGACCTGTCTTTATAAGAGGAGAACGTTGTACCTTGATGATCTCATCTAAGGTTTCATATCCTTTAGCAAATCTAAGATTCAAGGTTTTTTCTTTCTCAACTTCTTTTCTTTGACTTACCACTTCACATTCTAGTTTTTCAATATGTTTCTTTGCTTCTTCAAGCTGTTTTTCAATGGTCTCTCTGATTATCTTTTGTTCTTCTAAGCGAAGTTTGAGTTGATTATTTTCTTCAAGAAAATCGTTTTCCTCTAGAGCATCCATAAAAGTATCCTTTTCTTCCTTTTGTTCAAATGCCATGAGAAGTCTAAGATCTTCTTCACATTCTTCCTCACTATTAGATGACCCATCACTATCTTCATTAGTATAGTAACTTTTCTTAGAGCTAGATCGGTTCTTATTTCTTCTTACTACTTCTTTTCCTTTATAAGGACATTTTGCAGCATAATGACCAAATTTTCCACACTCAAAACATTTGAAGGGAAGCTTACCTTTGAATCTTCCAGTACCTAGTTGGAGCTTTCTCACGAAATTTGCTTCTTCTTCATCGGATATATAGCTGGAATCTTTGACAACTTCCTTTTCCTTCCCTTTTGTAGATGCCTTAAAAGCAGCTTCTCTTATTTGAGAAGGACCTCCTTGTCTCATTTCAAAAGCAGTCAGAGTACCATGTAATTGAAAAATAGTAAGCGTTTGCAGATCTTGCCTTTCTTCAATAGCTGAAACTTTAGAGTCAAATTTTGAAGTCAATGATCTTAAGACCTTTTCCACCAGAGTAGTATCAGTTATGGTTTCACCCAAATTTCTCATTCGATTTACAATATCATCCAGATGAAGAAAGAAACTGGCAACACTCTCATCACTATGCATCTTTAAATTTTCATATTCAATTCTAAGAGTTTGGAGTTTTGCACTTTTTACCTTTGTGTCTCCTTCATAGCTCAGAATGATTTTGTCCCATATTTCTTTTGCTGAATGTAGCCGCATCACTTTAGCAAATTCTGATTCAGACATGCTTCCTAGCAAGACATTTACTGCTTTGGCATTGGTTTCATACTTCTTCCTTTCTGCTGCATCAGTAGGAATGCTTGCCGGGTATTGATAACCTTCTTCCACGATTTCCCATACATCCGCACCAAGACTTTGCAGATATGATTTTTTACGTACCTTCCAGAATATCAGATTGCTTCCATTGAATAGAGGTGGCTTTATAGACATTACTCCTTCTTGACTTCCCATTGCGACGGATCTCCTTTAAGCGATCAAGCTTCTGCACAAGGACCCGCTCTGAAACCAATTGTTGGGAAAAATACTGAGAGGGGGGGGTGAATCAGTATTTACTGCGTAATCAAATCTTTTTACTTTTTCATTCCTTAAAACCCATACGCTACTTTCCTTCAGTAAACTAGCGTATATACGCGGATCCCCTTTATAAAACTAGCGTATACACAAAGATCTAGATATGTCATTAAATCTTCACTCCTATTATTCCATCATTCATTCATCGGATGTTTAATAAACAGTAAACATGTGCAGTAAGAACAGAATAAGCCATCACACAAAGCATCACACATGAACACCAGGATTTTTAGGTGGAAACCCAAATCGGGAGAAAACCACCGCTGCAGTTGCTCAGCCTTCAATATTTTGTTATAGAGAAAACATCTTACAACATATGTGCTGGCGCAGACTTGACCAGCACGCAGGCACCCACCTGCGCTCGTTTACCAGCCTCTCCTGGAAGGGAGCTCCAACCCCCTGACTCGTTTACCAGCCTCACCCGGAAGGGAGCTACGACCCCCCGATCTCGTTTACCAGCCTCACCTGGAAGGGAGCTACGACCCCCTGACTGAAGGCTACAACCCTCAGCACCTCTTTGGACCACGTTTCATCAATTTTCACACTGGATCCAACAACTTCAATAGAACAACACTTGCAGGCCACCTTTCATCATATTTTCACACTTGGACCCTTTCCATACTTTTAAGCACATACATACATCACCAACAGATACTTATCAATACAGATCAGATAGCAGAAACACAACAGAACAGATTAGATATTTCATACCCCTTGCTTCAGCAAACCCTAGTTTGCATACGCGCTTTCCCTTTACTGATGTCACGTATATACGCGCTTCCGTCCACACAAACCAGCGTATACCTCAGTGTATATTTTAGTGCGCATACGCGCTTTATCTTCAGCGAAGCCGCGTATATACGCGCTTCCTCCGCGTCGAAGTAGCGTATAGATCTTCAAACATTACAGAGCAGCATACTTCATCAGATCAGATCTTTAGTTCAGATTTACCCTTTTACTTCAGACAGATGTTCGCCTAGGTGTTCGCCTCATCACAGATCTAGGCCTTCCATAAGCAGATCTAGTAGATACAAGTGCATTTCAGATCTAGATCCCCTTCTTCATCATTGGTGCATCATACCTTCAGATTTGTCTTCAAGTGTAACCCTTCCATTCAGATCTACTTCAGAGAGAAGTATTTATTCAAGCTCAGACATCTTGCACCCACACTCATGATTTGCACAATGAATTTCTTCTCCTTATATAGGTTTATCCTTTTTCAATACCACGGGCCCCTTTTTCAATACCACGAGCCAAACCAATACCACGAGCCCAAAACTACCTGGACGGGGTCAATACCATGGTGGTTACCCTTGGTTTTGCACTTTTTGAGCACTTTTTCCCATACGCGACCTGGAACGTTCCTTTCCACATGCATATGCGACTTCCCCTAGGCAAATCCGCGTATACAAAGAGACATACTCTTTTCATCATATTTTGAGCACATTCTGAATTCCTTTCTTCATTGCCTTCTGTACACATTGTAGAAACATCATATTTTCTTTATCAGGAAGATATTCTCTCAAGAACAACTTCATCAAGTGGGTTGCCTTTCAAGGACAACACTCAGCCTCATATTGTCAACAAACATCAGATTTACATCATTTACCAAGTCCATCAAGTCAAGAATAACTTCATCAGGTGGTTTGCCATCAAGAACAACACATGTCAACAGTCGCATGTCTTCATCTTCATTTAGTGGGTTGCCATCAAGGACAACACTCTGCATCATATTTCCAACAGTCTATACCTTCTTGTTGAGCATACCCTTTACAAAGAAGCCTAGCTTTGTTTCTAATAACATCTCCATTCTATTTTAACTTATTTTTGAATATCCATTTTGTTCCAATAACATTTTTATCATTAGGTCTTGGGACCAATTCCCAAGTATGATTCTTTTCAATATGATCAAGCTCTTCATTCATGGCTTGAATCCAAAATTCATCTTTAATAGCTTGATTTACATTCTGTGGTTCAATAGTGGATAACAATGCTAGATAGCTAGGGGATCCTACAAGTGTTCTTCTTGCTTGGACACCTAATACTTTTTCTCCCAAAATTTGAGATTATGGAAGATTATTTTGAACATACTTGGATGGAGCCTTTTGAAATAGATCTTCTTATGGTGCTTCATTGGGTTCACCTTCTATATTGTTTCTGTTTGATGAAGGAAAATATATATCATCATCATCTTCATTTGTTGTTGATATTTCCCTTTTAGGAGGTAAGAGAGACTTGTTAATTAGAACATCAATAAATTCAATGATATTCTGAAGTATTTTATTGTAACACTTATATGCTTTAATTCTTGAAGAGTAGCTAAGAAATATTCCTTCATCTACTCTAGGTTCAAATTTACCAAGTTTTTCATCATTGTTCTTGATGAACATTTGCTTCCAAAAACTCTAGAATGTTTTACAGTGGGAAGATTACCATACCAGCGCTCATAAGGAGTTTTTTCACTGTTCACACGAACATGAGCCTTGTTAAGAATATTTACTACAATATGTGTTGCTTGTCCCCAAAAGGTAACAAGAGTTCTAGAATCATCAAGCATTGGACAAGATGTATGTTGAAATATTCTATTCATTCTTTCTGCCACGCCATTTTGTTGTGGGGTTCTACCTATAGAAAACTATATTTTTATGCCATTTTGTTCACATAAATAAAAGAATTCATCTGATATACATTCCCCTCCTCAGTTAGATCTACGAAATTTGATTTTTAGATCTAATTCATTTTCAAAAAGGGCTTTGAAGATCTGAAATTTTTCAAATGCTTCTTCTTTGTGTTTTAGTAAACCAATCCAACACATTCTAGAGAAGTCATCAATAAATATAATATAGTATTGTTATCCATGGGGATAATTTTTTCTCATAGGTCCACATAAATCAGTATGTATGAGTTCAAGATGCTTACTTGTTGATCCTTCTTTGTCATTGAATTTCATTCTGTTTTTCTTACCAAATTGGCAAGATTTTCATATGGTAATTTCAAGAAGAGTGATGTCGGGAAGATCACGAACAACTTTAAGTCTGCTAAATTTGTTGATTTGAGAGAAAATAAAATCTCCCAATCTTCTATGCCATAACCAATTTTCTGAAGATTTACCCGAGCAGCATTGTTCTTGGCCACCTTTTAATACATACAAATTGATTGGTGTTCTAGTTCCTTTTATTATTGTTTTTCCCGTGTCGAGTTCACACACCACACATTCTTTTGAACTAAAGACAACTTCATTTCCTTGATCACACATTTGAATCACACTTAACAGATTATGCTTTAATTCATCCACATACATAACATTATTAGCTTTCACCTTTTATTTTATAAAAATAGACCCTTTTCCTTTAATGACAACAGGAGTATGATTTCCAAAGGTAACATTCTTTTCCTTTTCTAGAGCATTGTATGAAAGGAATTTATTTTCATCACCTGTCATGTGTTTTGAACATCCGCTATCAATGTGCCATTGATTTTCTTCCCCTTCAACAAATAAATCTATGCCAGAATTTGAAGGTGTATACTCTTATGGCTGGAGTTTGCTCCTGCATTCATATTCTTCATGACAAAATTTATTGCAATAAGAAAATTCAATTTCATTCTGAAGAGGAGCAAAGTTGTTATAATTATTCTTCTTTATTCCAATCTCATTTCTTTTTATTCTTGCTTCTCTGGTCATAATAGTTTTTTATGCAACACATTGAGCAACTTTATGACCAAAATTATGACATGAGAAACATCTTCCATTAAAGAAATTTATGTCATCTTGAAACCTTCTATTTGGGTTTACCTATTGATTGATATTTCTATTATTTTTCTTCCTTGTATTGAAGTGATCATGATTTACCTCTGTAGTCTCTTTGTTCTTTTGCTGAGTGTCAAATGTTGCAGACTGGATTTGGCAGCATTTAGATAGCTTGGTGTAGAATATTGAGAGGATTCTCCGATATATCCAAAACCTTTCTTTACAAGAGGAGAGCATTGAACCTTGATAATTACATCTAAGGTTTTAGTTCCTTTAGAAAATATAAGATTTAAAGTTTTCTCTAACTAAATTTCCTTTCTTAGACACTATTTCACATTCTAATTTCTCATTGTGCTTCTCCTTTTCTATAAGCTGATTCTTTAGAGTATCTATGGAAATTTTGTTTTCTTCCAAACATATTTTGAGCTGATTTATTTCTTCAAGAAAATAATTTTCTACTATTGCATCCATAAAGGTATATTTAGCCTCACTGGAATCCTTTTCAAAATCCATGAGTATTCTAACATCTTGACCAGATTCTCCTTCTTCACTATTTGATAGTCCATCACTATATTCACGAGTATAATAACTTTTTCTATTGATAAACCGATTCTTATTTCCTTTTGCCACCTCCTTTCCTTTTTAATGTTTTTATTTATGAGGACACTTAGTAGCATAATGACCAACTCTTCCGCAAGAAAAAAATTTAAAGGGAATCTTACCTCTGAACCTTCCAATGCCAAGTTGTAGCTTCGTTACAAAATTTATCTCATATTCTTCTGAAACATACCCTGATCCTTCTTTTCCTTATACATCTTTTCCTTTTGTAGCAACTCTAAAGAAAACTTCTTTGACTTCTATGGACCTCATTTTCTCATTTCACAAGCAGTTAGAATACCATGAAGTTGAACAATAGTAAGAGTTTGTAGATCCTGCTTCTCTTTAATAACAGACACTTTTGACTTGAAATTGGGAGTTAGAGATCTTAAAACCTTTTCTACCAGAGTAGTGTCAGTTATGGTTTCACCCAGATTTCTCATACGATTTACAATATCATCTAGACATAAAAAGAAACTAGAAATGCTTTCCTCATTATGCATCCTGAGATTTTCATATTGAATTTTGAGATTTTGGAGTTTATCACTTTTTACCTTGGTATCACCTTCATAGCTTAGAATTATTTTGTCCCATATATCCTTTGCTGCATTCAACTGCATGAATTTGAGAAATTCAAATTTATTCATACTTCAAAATAATGCATTGGCCGCCTTTGCATTGGCCTCATAGTTCTTTCTTGTTTTTGCATCTGTTGGAACTGATGCTGGATATTGATAACCTCCTTCAACTATAGCCCATACATCTACTCCAAGAGACTGAAGATAGGATATTTTCCTTGTCTTCCATAATATTAAATTATTTCCATTGAAGAGAGGAAGCTTGATAGATGCTGTCGCATCTTGATTGCTCATCTTAGCTGATCTTCCTTCTAACTATTAAGCTTATTTAAAAGGACCTACTCTGATATCAATTGTTGGGAAAAATACTAAGAGGGGTCAGGGTGGGGGGGAATCAATACCTAGAGCTTACTAAAAATATTTTTTCTTTACATAATTCTATACGTGGCTTTGATAAACCCAACTTTCGTATACACATGCATATACTAAAAGAAACTAGTGTATATTTATGTAGTTTTACTAATTAGAAAAACGTTTTAGGAACAACCTTTAACTCAATTTATCAGTCGTACATCTATTAGATAATCAGTAAATATGTGTAGTAACAACAGTATAAATCATCACACAAGTGCAACACACATGAACACAAATCTTTAAGGTGGAAACCGAATTCGGGAGAAAACCATCGCTACTGTCGTCTATGTCTTCAATATTTTTTATAGGGAAAATTGTCTATAACATTGTATTGATGCAGACTCATATCAGTAGGCAAGCATCTACCTATAGAAGGCTACTATGTTCTCTTGTTCTCTAGCTACTACTGGAAGGGAGCTACAACCCCTAATATCGTTTACTAGCCACTACTAGAAGGGAGCTTCAACCCCCTGATCAAAGCACCAACTTCTACTGACAGGAAGTTTCTACTTCCCTTAGAATCACTACAGACCACGTTTCATCAATTTTCATACTGGATCAAACAGCGTCACCACAAATCTTCATAAGAAAAATAATAATAATCTTCACCCAATACTTCAATCAGAATAGTGATATCACTATAAATAGAACTCAGAAATAACCCAGACTCCAGAATAAATATGCAAAATAAAACTTAACCCTTAACATTCATCAACTGAAAATGCATATGCTAGTTTTCTTCACTGAACCCACGTGTATACGTGTTTTTCTTCATGCCAACCTGCGTATAGATCTGAGAATACTGTTTTTCAAAATGTGATCAGTCTCAGATCCAAATCTGAGGTTTTTAGTCATACATATTTTTAGAAATGCAGAACCCTTAAACAGTCAGTCATCATCAACCATGTTTATTCACTCATTGATCAGATTTGTAAATATTCAACTTAGGAGCATGTTCAGTATTCAAGTAACCCAGATCTACATGAAGACTTCATTGACAGAAAACATAAATACAACATAAATAAACATATAAGCTTTATAATAGGCTTCAGAAAAACCTAACTTCCATATGCGCTTTTTCTGAGACAAAGCTGCGTATATACATGCTTTTACTAAGACAAACTAGCGTATTGATCTGTGAATAATAAATTTGTAGATTTTTTTAGATCTATATAACTTACCCAAATTTCTTCACTTTACTTCAGCAAGCATGCACTAGGTCATAGATCTAATCACTTCTTCAATGGATCATACAAGATCATCTTCATTTTAGGTCTAGAGATCTTGAACCATAATTATATCCATGTGTGCAGCATAGATTCAGATATATCAATTAAAAACAGAGTTCATCCCATGCAGATATACCTCAGAGAAAGGTATTCAGTAATATCCCTTACATATGCACCCATTGCACTATGATCTTCTTCTCCTTATATATATTTAGCCATTACCAATACCATTAGTCAAAACCACACAACTCCCAATGGTATTCTTGGATGGAATCAAATAGACAACACAACGCTAAATACTTTTGGATAATACCATGGTAATGCCCCTTGGTATCATAAATTTAGAGCACAAAAAGGCATAGGAGACTTGGATCATACTTTTCTATGCATATACGCGATTTGTCTTCATAAAAACTGTGTATATACTAATTCTGGATGTATACATGAATTTCCTTCATAAAAGTAGCATATACATTGCCTCCATATGCAGGTTGCCTTCATCAAACCTGCATATACATTGAGAAATATTTCATGTTTCATTTCTATGGCACTTACTGGAATTCCTTTCTCTGACACATCTGAACTGACCTGTAGAAACATCATTTTTACATCTTTAACACAAATTTTTCTTATAAAAAAGGTAACTCATCAAATAGGTTTCCATCAAGGAAAAATTCATCAACTAGGTTGCGATCAAGGACAACATATTGCATCATATTGCCAACATAAAGGCCAAGGTTTAGCCAAGATCATGGTTGAATCAAACTTTCAGGCCTTGGATATAAATTTTATTGCTCAATTAGATGATCAGGAAGAGATGGAGACTCCATATATTAGTGAAGCTTTCATTGATTCACCTTGGTATGCATATATCATATTTTTTTTAGTAAATTTACAAGCTCCTCCTGGTTTATCTAGAACTAAATCTAGATTTTTGAAAATGCAAGCAATAAAGTATTGTATCATAGATAGTGCTTTGTTTTGGAAAGATCATGGTGGTGTACTAATTTTAGTTGTTTACGTAAAGATGAAGCTGGCAAAGTTATGCAAGAGTTTCATGCGGGTGAATGTGGAGGACATATTTACTGGAAGTTGACAGCTGATAAAATATTGAGGGTAGGTTTTTACTGACCCACTCCTTTTGTAGATGTAAAAAAGTATGTGACCTCCTGTCACAAATGCCAAATCTTTGAAGGGAAGAAAAAAAAGTTACCATTACCCCTCAAATCCATCTCCATAGAAATGCCATTTTCGCAATGGGGTTTAGACTTCATTGGTGAAATTCACCCACCCTCCTCAGCCCAGTACAAATGGATTTTGACAAATACTGATTATTTCACCAAGTGGATAGAATCCATTCCTTCTAGACAAGCCATTGATTCTGTCATAATATCATTCCTAGAAAACAATATATTGTCTACATTTGGATGCCCTCAAAATTTCATTACTGATAATGTAGCTACTTTCAAGTCTAAGAAAACGATTGATTTATTTAACAAATACCACATTAAACTTGGTCATTCCACTGCATATTATCCTGAAGGTAATGGACTTGTCGAATCCTCCAACAAAATCTTAGTAGATATCATCAAGAAACTATTAGAAGACAATAAAATGTCTTGGAATAAAATTTTGGTCAATGTCTTATGGGTAGACATATTGAATACAAATAAAACCATTGGTACATCCCTTATCAGCTTGTATATGGGATGGATGATGTTTTTCCATCCTCTTTAGGATCACAAGTGATGAAGATGATCCAAGTACTGTAGGTTGAACCAAATGATATCCAGAGAAGGATAAATCAAACCATACACTTGCAACAGACCAGGGAAGAGATTTATGTCAAATCACAAGTTATTCATGATAAAATTAAGAATATTTTTTAGAGGAAAACCAAAGCTAATTATTTTTACATAGGTGATAAAGTGCTTAAGTGGAATTCTAGGAGAGAATAAAAGGGTAAACATGGAAAATTTGATTTCCTATGGAAAGGCCCCTATATCATTTATGGTTACAGAGGCAACAATGCATTATTTTTGAAGGGAATAGATGGATCAAATAAACCAGGAGGACCAGTCAATGGTAGGATGTTGAAGCATTATTTTACTCCAGATTAGAATTAGATCACTTTGTTTACTTTGCTCTTTGCACATAACATTGTAGAGTTTAGATTTGATTGGATGTTTTTCTTACAAAGTTGAAGCCCAGAGAGAAGGCCCTAAACTTTTAAAGACAAAATATTATAAGTATGAATAAAGTAGAAATCAGAAAACAATTTCAAGGAAAGCATATTCAAGGTTCAAAGGCTACTGATCTCAAAGTTCTTGACATTTCACTAGGAAATTCCATCCCCATGTGGAGCCATTGTTAGGGTCCTATAATAACAGGATTCATAATTTTGAATTGACTATGATTAGTATTGTAATATGTACATACTTTTTCTTTCTGCAAAATTGTTTTCCCATATAAAAAATTAAAAAAATGTAAAGAGGGTAAAAGTCCTAAAAGAAAAATCAAAGGACTAATAAAAGAAAAATATCAAAAAGAATATAAAAAAGGAACCCCAACAAAAAGGAGATAAAATAGATCCTGAAAGTGATGCAAATTCAAATGCCACTACTTTTTACTTTAATTTTCAAAATAATATTGTGTGAAGCTCGTCAAAAATTCCACAATCCATGATAGTCAAATAGCTTAAACATGAATTTTTCATGTTTTAAATTTTATGCTGATAGATAAAGAATAACGATCTAGCCAAACTGTTTAACCTTGGAAGATCAATATTTAGGTAGAGAATGATAAATGAGCTCAACAATTTAATCTGATCGAATGGATGTAATAAGGTTAAAATTATATAGTTTTCTTATTGAAAAGAAAAAATAAAGTGTTTGCAAGCTCAAATGTTACGGTAGATGATGGGTAGGCGGAAATATTTTTCACAAGGCATGCATAACAGAAATTGGTCATTTCATATTTACTAATTTCCCTTTATACTCATTTCCCTTGTAAAGATACCCACTCCCCTTCATATTTATCTTTTTCCCCTTACTTCACTCATTTTCCCTCCATAAATACCCTTTCCCTTGTTCACAACACATTTATCCTTCAGAAAGTAATTTTCCCCTTACTAATTTCTCTTTCATTTAAAACAAAACCCCTAACATGCACTTATCCTATGTCTAAATGATTAAATTTATATATCAGGTCCCACATTGAAAATCCCTCCCCAATATAAGTTTTTACATTAAAATCTAAGTGTATTTTATAAAGTCCTGCACATGTTATAATCCCACATTATATTCATGTTAATCCCTTCATTTACATTAATCATTTGATTAACTTTATTTTATTAACTCCCGCATATAAAACACATGTACCCTATATTATATTAATCCCCTCCTATATTTACATCCCTAACCCTTTATATTTTTATAACATATAGTTGTAATTCTCCCACATGTGATATATCATGGGCCCACCTTATAACTCCACTACATATTAACCCTTCTATATATCCCATCACATGACGTTATTCCCCATGCTCCGCTTGTGAAATCCCCGATGAAATCCTCTCACTTTCCCATCCATCCAATTGTGATTGAGCATATCCAATGGCCAATAAGACTTGTCGTATTCCCAATAGAAAATTATTTAGCAACCCCGTGGACTTATGAAGAGAGTTTTTTTCTAAGCCCCGGTCCTCGCTACGTGGTACCATTTGATTGCATCACATCCCTCCAAAAAATATTGCCTACCCGCTCTTTACGATGCGAAAACCACTCAGCTATTTTCCTGACTATTGCAACAAAACTGTCTTGCCTTTTGAAATTAACCCGCGCCAAAAGTTTAATTAATGCTGGTTAGAAATCCATAAAATTTCCCTTTGCAACCTTTTTTCACCATTTTTTGTTATAATTTCCAGAGAAGAATACTGCTGACCTATCCTAGAGCTAATACACTGGTGCTGACCTATTATTAAGCTAATTCAACCAAAATTTAGGCCTTTTTAAACATGAATTCAACAATCTTGGTGCTAAAGACACTACAGAGCCAATCCAAAGCTCTATAAAGACTAGTGAAGACTCAAAAAACTTGCACCTACCTCCAGAACCTCCTCTACATACCAAAAGCTTGATTTTCTCCAGGTATTCCTAAAAATGCTAAGGCTTGTACTTACAGCAAGAAACTAACAAGTAATTGAATCAGTTTAGGAGCCCTTGCAGAGCAAAAGAAAGCCCCTATTGCTTCCCAATACTTTTCTGCAGATCCTAGGCATATTTTCACAGAATTCCCAAGATTTGAGACTATTCTTCATCACAAAGAGTAATATTTGATCAATTGGTTTCTCCAAACCCTTATGGAGACTGTAAATATCTTTCACAACTACTCCTAAAGATCTGGAACTATTTTTCTAAACTAGAAGAGTAATCAATTGATTAAAATTATCAAATATGGCTTCCCAAGGTATTGTAATTGTCAATCCCCTGCAACCTCCAGTTGTGGATGTGGAACACACACCTTTGGCAGATAGAGATTTTAAAATTAGTGACCCTGTCACTGAGTTTAACCTTCTTGAGCTCCACTGCTAGAGCCATGACAAATCAATTGACCAAGCTGATGAATTTTCCACATTAGAGTCTAGTATTCCTAAATATGTAGTCCGACAGACCTTCCCATGTCCATAGGTTGTTAGAATTTGCCAAACTTGTTATTTCCCTGATCAAAGAGCCATTTTAACCCCTGTTAAAAATATTCTATTCATTATCACAGCTGAGTCAATTAAGCAAATGCTGCAAATTCAAACTAGACCTAATGAAATCCCTCTGTCTATAGAGACCCTTACATAATTATATATGAATATGGACTTCCCAAAGAGCTTCCAAATATTCCTGACATTCATTACCTCATCTATAGAGACACTCAAGACTAATCCACCTTATCCAATATCTATTTTCTTTGAGAGATCTAGACATATCATTACAATGTTGTCTTCTATTTTGGGTTATTACACTTATGAGCATGTTGATGCTTCAGTCCTAGAGTTTATTTCTATTTTCTCCCCTTCTCAACATCCTACTACCATTCAATTTTTCCCAGTACCTTTCTGATACAATTCATTAACAACTTGTTAAATAGCATGAAGAAGGCTTATTCAAGTATTCCTTTGTTCTGATTCACATGTTCTTATATTTGCAAGCTGAAAGATTTGCAATAAACCTTCAAAAATTGGATGTTGAATGTAGTCCATAGTCAGTTATCTTTTGGAATTCCTTAATTAGGAAGGATTCAACATAATTCACCTACACAGACTTTATTGAATCATTCATCCACCCGATTTTCAACATGTTGAACAATGACATTCAACCAAGAGTGAGTGAGGAGATTAAAAGGGTCATGTAGTTATCAGAACATAGTAGGACTGGATATTAGTACATTTACCAAAACCACACAGATATTAGGGTATATGGATCTAATCTATTTCCCTATAAGCTTCCTAAATACCTCCCAATGAGGTTATTTGTACTTGAGTATATCAGACAGATCCTTAATTTCGATGGAATCAATTTCTTGGCAGTTAAAAGGAAGACACATTTTAAGATAAAGAATCAAGTTGGTGCTTTTATTTGAAACAGTAGAGATGTAGGTCTACAAGCAGAAAAATATTTGCAGGAATTTAAGTTCAGTTAGAGTTTCCAGTGGTATTATGATCCTTTAGGAGTAATAAGCAAGTTAAGAACCAAATGTAAATTAACTCCTTATGTACATGAGTATAGGCCAGATATAGAGAAGTACTGCAATCAGTCTGAATGGTTGGAGAACACTTTCAAAGAGCTAGAGAAACCAACATAAACCAGTGCAATCATGCAGAGTCCAGCCCGTGAGGATAGGAACTCTACGAGAGATAGAGAAGAAGGGTCCTATATAGCTGAAAATACCACTGAAACTAAGTTCAAGTTGATGTATAGGAAGAAGCCAAAATGAAATCCTATAGAATAACAAGCTGAAACTTTTGAAATACTTGATACTGATGTAGTGGTGAAATAAAATGCACCTCCTGCAGTGTCTAAAGAAACTCACCAACCTTCAACATCAAAAACTCGGATTATTCAAAAGTAGCATAGTGTTGAAGTGTCCTCTTCAAGTAAAACAGTAGACAAAGAGGTGGATATTATGTAGAAATATAAGGAAATCAAGATCATAAATGAAGCATTGAAAGGAGACACTTATACTCAATACATGAAGTAGTCACCTAGTGACCAAAGTAGATTGCTTTCTGTATTTGAGTACAAGACTAGGAAGATGAAGATGACCTTCCTACAACCAACAATGAATAATCCTAAAACATATACAGATTATAAAAATAGATCATATGAAGTTCAGGCCCAGGATCTTCATCCTATAAACCAGATAGAATTTCACAAGAAAGCTAGTGAAATGATGTACACTACCATGACTAATAAGGCCCTGAGTGTTCAGAAGTTGAAAAACACTCTAGGGAACATTAAATATCAACTAAAGCTAGAAAAATATTCCTCACAAGCCAAAGACAATAGGATTAAATCTCTAGAAGAGCTGGTTATAAAAGTGGGATATGATCCCACTAACATCAAAGTTGCAGATGAATTGATAAAGAAAAATAATGCAAACATTGTTGCATCAAATAAGAAACTCAAATTTCCTCCTACTAGACAGCCATAGGCCAAAGAAGTATTACAAGATGCAAATGAAAAATATGAGATAATGAAACTCATTCTTTAGTTAACTTCCCAGTTGAAAGAAATGAAAAATGAAATGTAAAAGTTAATATAGGAGAAAGAATCCAGCAAGGAAGTAGTGCCTGTTACTATTTTTACTACAATCACTATATTTTCCTTATACTCTAGCAAAGTCATTAGCTCCATCAGTTCCAATAGCTACAACACCGCCTATTACATCAATAACCACTTCAACAACAAAATCATCTACAGCATCATTACAACCAACTGATGAGGAAGGTAAAATAGTAAAAGAAATGCAGGAAATGTCCATCCAGACAAATCAAATAAATTGACTTAAATAACAAATCAAAATTTTTGAGGATGAAAAGAAACTAGTTCAAATCATGGAGAAGAATTAAGTGCAGAAGACAAACAGATTAACAGTGAAAGTGTAGAAGCTAGAAAAAGAATTGAAATTGAAAGAACCACTTTCTCAAGCCAAGAAGTAGCTATGGTCGAATATCGTTGACTCTATCAATGATATTTGGCCATCAATTCAGGTTATATTTGAGAAAAAGTATTTAATCAAAGCAGCGAATGAATCCATTTAGAAAATCAAGGAAGAAATTGGTAAGAAGCCTGAGGAAGCAAATGAAATCATTAAGTTTCTCAATTCCAAGAACAAGCAAGAATTAGAGGAAATTGGCATTATTGATAGAAAAAAGGCAATCCTAGAAGTCAGGAAGGTGATTTCTAAGAGAAACTTGAAGGTAGAGCTGGAAGAAAAGTGCCAGAACATGGAGCTTTCCATTACTAGATTTATGATAAAATTCGATGTTTTTAGGCACAAAGGTTTGACCAATCCTTTGATTATCAATGACAGGTTGATGAAACATGAGGATTATGATAAGAAAATCATAGAAGTGGAAAAGGAAAAAATCAACAATTCAACCATGAAGGGAATTCCAACTATAAATGTCCTTTATCAGAGTTTTGAGAACATTTTTTACCTCCAGCATGAGGTAAAAAATTTATTTATTAACGAGCCTACTTTTTCAAAGTATAGAAAGGGGGATGAGATATTCAGAAGAATCGTAAAGATCAAATTACCAGATGCATAAGATTGGCATAAATTTACTGATTTGCTTTGGAAAGTAAAACAGTAAAATAGGGTAGTCACAGTAAAGAGTATCAGAGTTAAAGTGTATCAAATGAAAGTCAGATGGCTAAAGTCAAAACAGAGTTGACAAAGCATAGTGAAATGCAGCCAACGTAAAGGACACTGAACAACAGGCAGCGTTGAGAAAACAGTTAGAGAGAAATCAACAAAAATATCAATAAATCAAACAACAAATCAATAAAGAAGGGATAGATTTCATTAGTTAGATAACTGTCTCTATCTTCTTACATGAAGATATTTATTTTCCTTGAATAATTCCTAAGTTTATTTTAGGATATTTTGTAAAAAAATTTGTATAAATACTTCACAACTCGAAGTAGTGAGGGTTGATTTTGGATTACTGAATACTTCTATAGATGTATTGATCGAAACCAAAGGTTTCTTTGTACGATTTTCAAGTCAGAAGACTAGATTTACCATTAAAGACATTATATTACTGGATTAATGTGTTGAGCCATTTTTAGTGAAGTATTTTCAAATGTTTTTTGTTATTATCTTAAGTTTTCACATACTTAAATTTTTTCTAAATATAAATGTATAACTAGAGTTTTATTTGAGAATTTGTTTAAAAAACTCTATCTTGAACTATTATTTCATTTACATGTTTTCTTCTGATATCTAGAGTAGGGAATTCTTAATTGCTCCCCAGTTTTGATTGACCTCTGTAATTTCACTCATTATACAAATATAATAATCCTTAACTTCTCTCTCATCCTGATTGAAACCATTTCACCTTTCAGCCTGAAGATCTAAATCAGCTCAGCTACCTTGTCCAGTGAAAAATTTTCTTTAGACCTTGATCCTGCTTCTGTTACCTGATACATTAACTCCATTAGCCCAATGGTAAGCAGACCTTAATCTATCCATATGAATTAGTGATTCCACCACCAAACCAAATAAAAAAAAAAATCCAATTAATCCTTCATAACTAGCCTAAAATCAACTAAAATCAACCAATTTAAATCATAAAGAGAGATCCCTCTCTGAGCATTTGGAAGGCTAGATCCTAAAGCTTAAAATTAGGTTTGTGGCTACCTCTAAAATTTCCTTAACTAAAAATTTGAACCACCCTAGGAAATTATTGTAGTGATAACACATCACATCATATTTAAGAGAAACTTCTAAGGTGCCAGCAGTGGAAGATCACATCAAGCATCAACATTAAGTTCTCCAACTCTTAAAGGATAACCTTTATTTGCAACAAAATCGAATGAAACAACAAGCAGATCAACATTGTAATGAGAGAATTTTTGATGTAGGAGACTGGGTATTTCTATGACTGCAACCATACAAACAAATGTCCCTCAAGCAAGCTAAGAAGGATAATAAATTATTGCCAAAATACTATGGTCCTTACAAGGTGTTGCCAAAGATTGGTACTATGGAATATAAATTGGAGCTTCCCACTTCTTCGCTAGTGCATCTAGTTTTCCATGTTTCATGCTTAAGTAAGGTTATAGGTGACAAAATTCCAATTCAAAAAATATTTCCAGAACTTGATGAGGAATTAAAAATCATTTGGAACCTGAAATAGTCAGGGAAACAAGAACTCGACAGCTATGGAATTGATCAATTTCAAAGTATCTCATCAAGTGGAAGAACTTACCCACTGAAGATTCTACATGGGAGGATGAGAATTTTATACAAAAGCATCCAGATCTACTCAAGCGTTGAGGACAACACTTTTTTGAAGGAGAGGGGCATGTTAGGTCCCCATATTACTAGTATAGTCCCTTATTGTTATTAGTGTAACCCCCTTATTGTTATCACTGTACCCTTGTAACCCCCATATTGTTATTATTGTTTCCTTACATTATTATTGTTAGGTCGGCTATGATTATAGTGTGACCCCATGGACCCCTATATATAGGAGGTTTTTTCATTTGTATCAGACAATAATTGTTCATTTATGTAATGTATTGGAGGTTTCCCCCTCAAAGTGGATGATTTCTAAGGCGTTGAACTCGTGGTGGAGAATATTATTCAAAGACATTCCATGATTACTAAAATAAAAATGGAATCAAAAGAAAATTTACAACAAGGTGCACACGGCAACAGAATTGTGTAGCAGAGAGAAAGGAAAAAACCATTATGAACATGACAAGGAGCATGTTGAAAGAAATAAACTTGTCTAATGAGTATTGGGAAGAATAATTTTCATGTATTGTTTATGTGATAAACATATTTTCTACAAATAGTGTGATAAACAAAGTTCTAGAAGAAGCATGGTGAGGTATGTCATGGAATGTATCTCATTTCACAGTTTTTGTATGTGTAGCATATAAACATGTACCTAAGAAGATAAGAGGAAAATTTGATGATGAAAGTGAAAAATTCATATTTATTGGTTATAGTGAGTAGTCAAAAGTGTAAAAATTGTATAACCCTATCACGAAGAAGATCATAATCAATAGAGATGTTGTGTTCAAAGAAAAAGAGTCATGGAATGAGATTGTAGAAAAAAAAATTTATGCATAAGCACCATTGATGGAAGAAGATGATGTAGCATAAAAAGAGTAACATGAATGAAAAGAAAACACCGAAAAAAGTCACACCGACAAGGACTCCAATATTTTCACAGCAGCATGTTTCTTCAAGTAGATCAATAGACCATAATTATCCAAGAAGAAAATTTGGTGATGAATCAAGCAATGGTAAGAAAAATATGAGAAGTTTTAAATATATTTGTGATGATTTGGATGTTAGTTCAAATTTTTCATTGTTTTCATTCCAACCTTCTTTGTTTGAAGAATAAAAGAAAGATGGAAATTCAGTGCACACCATGGATGAAGAAATTGACGCTATTTAAAAAAATGATACATGAGATTTGGTTAATTTTAAGAAGGATAAAATTCTCATTGGTGTGAAATGAGGGTGCAAGAATAAGTTGAATGAGAAAGGTGAAATTGACAGATTTAAAGAAATACTTTTAGAAAAAATATTCTCACAACAACTAGGAATAGTCTTTGGAGAAACATTTTCTCTGGTAGCCAGATTGGATACTGTAAGAGAAATTCTAGCTACAAAAACTCAAAAAAAGTGGAAAGTATATCAAATGGATGTAAAATAAACCTTATTTAATATAATTCTAGTAGAATAAATTTATGTGTAGAAGCCTCCAGGTTATTAAGTTGAAGGTAAAGAAGTAAAAGTTTACATGATGAAGAAAGCGCTCTATGGACATAAGCAAGCACCAAGAGCTTGATATAGAAGAATTGACAACTACATGATTAAGAATGGATTTTGGAGATGCAACATTGAGCCTATCTTATACACAAAGGTAAATGAGCATGGACATATTTTGATTGTTTTCTTATATGTTAATGACATGATTTTTACAGGTGATATTGAGTTATCTGAATTTAAAGCAGCCATAATGAAAGAATTTGACATGAAAAATATTGGTATTGTGAAATATTTTCTTGGCATAGGAGTTGAGAAATCTGAAAAATGGATTTTTATTTGCAAAAATAAATATGCTAGAGATTTTCTAGAAAAAAACAGGATGGAAAATTGCAAACTTGTCCCTACACCAATTGCAATAGGTACAAAGTTAAGAAAGTATGATGAAGGATCATATGCCAATCCAACTCTATTTTAAATATGAGTTGGAAACCTCATTTATCTCACAGCTACAAGAACAGATATTATTCAAGGAGTGTGTTTGATTTCCATGTTTATGGAGACTCCAAAAGACACACATTAGAGTGCGGGAAAAACAATTTTGAGATACATAGTAGGAACTATGTATTGTCGCATAATGTATGCAGGTACAAAAAAGAAATATTTGATTGGATTTACAGATAGTAATTTTGCAGGTCATTTGGATGATAGGAAGATAACTTCTGGTTATGTGTTCCATCTTAGTTCAAGTGTGATTTCATGGGCATCTCAGAAGTAGCCTACTGTGAAACTATCATTAGCAGAAGCATAATATGTAGCAACAACATCAACAACATGTCAAGTAGCAGGGTTAAGAAAAGTATTGGATGGACTCAAACATAAATAATAAGGATAAAAAAATATATATTGTGAAAACACCTTAGCGATTTTTGTATCCAAAAATAGTATGTTTCATCAAAAGAGAAAGCATATTGATACTAGATATCACTTTATTAGAGAACTTGTGAGAAATGGAGAAGTTCACTTGAAGCCATGTAACTCTAGTGGTAAATTTACTTGTATATTTACAAAGCCATTAGAAAAATATGTGTTTGAGTTTCACAAAAGGAACTAGGGTGTTTTAAGCCTACCTGAGACATGTACCAACAACCATGTTTGAGTTTAGTGGTCGTAATTAAGGGGGGTGTTTAAATAGCTAATTAACTCTCGCATGGAGATTTAACTACATTTAGGGAGTTAGTTAAGTGATCCTTGAGTCAAGTCAAGTTATGTGATGTAAATTCAAGTTATGTGATAGATTAGTTTGGTAAGTGTGTGCATGTCAAGTTATATTACGTGAGTTGTTAGCCGAAAAGGATAAATATTGTCCACCAGGGTCATTATAATCAATCATGATTGTGTGATCAATAGAAGAGCCGCAACTCGTGTGTGTTTTGTGTGTGAATTATTTGTGTGATTTTGTGCCTTTACTCTTCTGCCTTTCCAATAGTTTTAAGGTCCAAATCCATCTAGACTCGTCGAAACTTAGAGAGGAAAAAATAATCCATGTAACCAATTAATATTTTGTAAAATATGGGTGCTCAACAAAGTTGGAGATTCCAGTTTGCATTGAGATCCGTTTGTTTAATTTAACAACTGTAGTTATGTTGTGTTTAACAAATTCAATTTTTTTTTTTACTATTCTCTTGCTTAACCATTACTAGTCCCCTTAACACAATGTCGTCATGACATATATGTTATTTCTCTAGTGATATGGTTTCATTTTAAATTTAATTAAAATGAGGTATGGTTCGCATAAATATCTGAAAGTCACTTTAAATGAAGTGGATCTGGTTCAACATGAGCTATATTTCCATCTAGATTTAGATCTTTGTTTCTACGTAGTATACTTTCCAGAATTTCTTATTTAAAATTTTCCAATGTTATTGTATTCGGAATATTTTTTCATCTACTGTTATAGATTTGAATTCTTCAACCCTTAATTCTGAAAGGGTTTTGGACTTTTTAGAATATTCAATCCTTTTACTTTTATATGCATTCATACAACATAATAGAAAATCGATTTTCTTCTCTATGCATTCATGAAGTTGCATATGAAAGATTTTACTTCTACATATATTAATTTTTTTTCATATGTAAATCTATCTTTAACTTCTCTATGCATTGATACTCACTGGAGTTTACTGACTATATTACTTCATGTAAATCTCCCATGCATTTACACTTAGTAATACTTATCAAAATAAGACCCTTCCCTGGGTTTATATCAATTCTGATTTTTTTATCTACTATCATTTATTTGAGTCTGTGTAACATAAACAGAGACTTCACTGTATTTAATTATAGAGAGGACACTCTACAATACACATGGAAAAAATAAATTGTATAATACATAAAATTACCTACCAAATAATTTAATAAACATCTACAGGTTAACAGTACATAATAGCACTTTAACCTCTTCTCTAATATGACATGTACATTTACCTTCATATCCAATCATGTCTACCAGACATAATTCTATTTGTAACTTAGGACCAATTATAATATCTACAACAATTCTATAGCATCATAACTTAATTAGAAAACCAAATTAGGTACATACCAATGTGTAAAGATGAATTTTTCCCCCGACCACGAGCTTCTCCTCAACTCTCCCCCGTGGAGAGACCAATATTCCCTAATGCGGACAACCCCTTTTTCACTCTAGTGATGGCTCTTTTAAGCCTTTTTTCCCTCTGTATTTTTCCATAGTGGCATCCCATTATTATGGAATGTTGTTTCCCATAGCCTAGGATTTTCTTTCTGTTTTTTCCACAAAAGCTTTATTTAAAACTTTCTTTTCCTGAGATCAGTTTTTCTTACCTTTTCTCAGTAACTTTACTCTTTAATGAGGATTTTATTAGATATTTTCTCACATCTAATAATATTATTTATTTAATTTTCTCCAAGGATTTACTGGACAGTTTTGGGAAAGTTTAGAATTGTAGTCCATCCTCATGGATAAAAATTTCCTGGTCTCCATTACTCTATCTTTACCAGATTAACATTTAATATATAATTATTTATTAATTTAAAAATAAATCAGTTCATACATAATTGTTCCATAGGTCCACCTTCACCATGGGTTTATTTACACACCATAAAAGTTGTAAATAACGGGTATTACATAGTCCCACCCCCCTAAAACAAAAACAACATCCTCGATGTTGCAGATTAGTCTTCTTAATATCTGAACAATGTTGGATACACTTCATTCATACTTTGTTCCCTCTCCAAAGTAGCTTCTTCAGGTGCAAAGTTTTTCCATTACACTTTCACCCGAGCTACTAGTCTATTATGGAGCACAGTTTCTTCCCGTTCCAATATACGAACTGGTTATGGAAGAAATTCCACTTCTGTTTCCACCTGTATCAAAGTCTAGCGAACCATATGAGAAGTTTCATGCACATATTTCTTCAACAGTGATATATGAAGAACATTATGAACTTTAATATGACTAGGTAGAGCTAATTTGTAAGCTATTGGGCCCACTCATTCCAAAACCTCAAAGGGCCAATAGAATTGAGTTTCTAACTTAGTACACATACCGGTATGGAAGGTAATTTTGTGGGGTTTTATCCTCAAGTACACATGGTATCCAATCTTGAATTCCCTGTGAATTCTTTTCTTATCCTCATAACTCTTCTAGCGGTTTGGATCTGCTTTGATATTCTGTTGGATTTATTTTATTTTCTGCTCCATATCATGTCGTGTGTTTCGTCCAAGTACCATTTTTTCCTCTGGTTGACCCTAGATAAGTGGAGTGTGGCACTTTCTACCATACAAAGTTTCAAATGGACTCATTTTAATAGAGGTCTAGTAACTATTGTTGTAAGAAAATTCTTCCAAATGTAAAAAGTCTTCCCACTTGATTGGTATGTCCATCACATACATGTGAAGCATGTCCTCTAATATTTGTTTTGTTATTTTGTCTACCCATCTATTTGAGGATGATAAGCTGTGATAAAGTTAAGCTTCATTCCCATTCATCCAAACATGTTTTTTCAAAATGCAGAGGTAAAATTTGCATCCCTATTAGAGATAATCATCTTTGGTATTATGTGAAGTTTAAATATTTCTTTCATGAATACATTGGCCATTTGGGATATCCCAAAATTTGATTTTACAAGAAGAAAATGAATTTCCTTAGTTAATTTGTGCACCACCACCATAATGGGGTCATGTTCATATTTAGTACGTGGAAGTCTAGTAATAAAACCCATGGATTCCACTTCCCACTTCTATTCTGGAATAGGAAGAGGGTTCAATAAAATGGTGGGATGTTGATGCTCTACCTTTATGTTTTGGCACTCCAAACACCTTGCCAAGTAATCTTCTATTTCCTTCTTCATTCCTAGACAAAATATTTTTTTTCTGCAAGGTTTTCACCATATTTTGATAACCTGGATGACCAGAATAAGGTCTCTTATGGTATTCATATAAAATCACTTGTTTCAAGGTAGATACATTTGGAACGTACCACCTTTTGTTATAACTTATTACTCCTTTTAGATTAATGTTGTATCCTGGAATTTTAGTTTGCTGTAATTTTTCCTCTAATTTCAAATATTCAGGATCTTATGACAACACTTATTGGATTTGTTCCTCCACATCAAATTTTACACTACTACCTATATATGACAAAAATTCATGATATTGTTTACTTAAGGCATCTGAAATTCTCTTTTTCTTTCCTTTTATATGTTTGATATCCATATAAAATTTAATAAGGAAAGATAGCCATCTTACTTGCCTTGCATTTAAATCTAGTTGAGTAAAGAAATATTTTAGACTGATATGATGAGTCATCAACAAAAATTTCTTACACAATATATAGTTTCACCACATTTTTAATGCATGTATGATAATAGCTAATTCCAAGCCATACATTGCATAATTTTTCTCATGTTTCTTCAATTTTCAGGACTCATAGGCTATCACTGTATTATCTTGTAGCAATACTTCTCCCAAACCTTCTATATAAGCATCAATGCACAAAACAAACTCTTTTGTTGGATCATCAATTTTTAGGATAGGTGTAGTAGGTAATTTTTGTTTTAGCTATTCAAAACCCTATTGGCACTTGGATGTCCATTCAAACTTCACACCTTTTTTCTGCAATGAGGTGATGGGGCAAGCCAATGAAAAAAATCATTCTACAAATTTGCGGTAATATCTGTTAGTATGAATCTTAATTCCAAGAGTACGAAAAAATACCATTTTAGCTATGCATAACAAACAACCCTAACAACAAAGATGGCTGACAATACCCTCATATCTACAATTAGGTGATCAAGATAAATGCTACAAAAATCTAGATCTATGCATTAGAAGACATTAAGTAGTGGAAAAAACAAGATTTACTCCATGCATCCAATAGAGAAGACAATAATATGTTAAATGAATTTTGTATTAATGGCACCTGGGAGGAAAAGAAAAAAGGGTGTTACTAGTTCTCCTCAATGGAATGGATTCTTGTAAGTCCTCAGCACTTCAGATCTAAAATTCCTCTCTCTTGATGGTGTAGAAAACCCAAACAGAAATTGTAGCAAAATATGACTATGATGGTGGATCAAAGTCAGACCAAAAGTATAGATCCAGAGTGATCTTTAGGCAGCAAAATGTGGTAAATGAATGGGAAAACCCTTCTATTTATAACAAAATATTGATTTAGTCTAGATATTGGTGCATAGTTAAAATATTATTAATCAAATCAAGATCCAAATTTTATGTAATATTTTATTATATTTGTTGGAGGGAAAAGGAATTTGACTTGGGTCAAATCCCTTTATTTGTAAATAATAAATAAATAAATGATTTATTTATCATTTTAGGGATGTGGTTGAGTAATAATAAAATAAATAATGATTTATTTTATTATTTAACAGTGATTTAGTCATATTTAACAAATAATATTATTTAAATAAAGTTTAAATAATTATTCTTAGAAAAGCATAAGATAAATAATGATTTATCTAATTAATTTCCTTGTTTTGGGTTAAATATAACCAGGAATATTAATTAAACTATTTTTTAACTAATTATTCCTTGAGTAAAATCAAACAAATGTAGATTTATTTAGTATTTCCTCATGGGGTTTCCTATTTAGACCATAAACAACTTAATAAAGGTGGTTTACTAAGTTATTCTCATAGTGAAAGAAATTTTACTTAGGGTAAAATTGGTCCTACATGGTGTACTTGGGTCCATCTAATGATAAAAAGTTAGATGACCAAAAAATCGTGTAACATATTGCCCCCCAGCGTGCCAGTGTTAGAAGCTAATTGTATGAACGAAGTACATTGTAAGAATTCAATCACTACACTGAAGGGGAAGTCAAAGAGAGAGAAGTATAAGGTAGACCAAAGTGCTGAAAGGACTAGACCCTGAGGAGGTGAGACTTATAGGTGCAACGAGTCTCCTTTATGAGTGAGTACCTGTGCTATAGGCGGCAGGGGAGGCATACCTATGCCCGCCGAGACAAAGTACAAAGAATAAGGCATCTAGTAAACAAGGGACTGAACAATATAGTAAATGCAGGCATAAACATGAGCCAGATAAACAACATGATAATGAATGCAACATGCATATTGTGCATGGGATAACAACCAAGACTTGTACAATAATATCTGAGTACATGAGATATAAATACAACCCAGTTGCCCCTATAAATAGGAAAGGGCCCTGAAAATCTGATTGATACATGCAATCAAAAGGGCGCTGCAAGCGGCTGAGGTTGACATCATCAAATCCATGGAGCTACATCGAAGGATGAAAGGAAGAGGTCATCCGGGAATGTGGGGGGCTACCTGAAGGGCCACCTCCTCATGAGGGCTGAGACATCTCACACACACCCGGGAATCACTGATATCAGCTGCTACATCACTGGACCATCAATTATACGAATCTCGATCATGCTGAAAAGAGCTAGAGCTGAGAAACGATCAAGTAAAAGGGAAATAAGGAGTCCATTTTCCTGATCCGAGGCGTCAAACAAGAGTGGAAGTTGAAACCAAGGGACACCACCCTCTAGACCTATCTCCTGGAATGAATTAGCTGATGTCGACAGAAGGAGGGCCACCATAAGTGAGGCAATAAGTGATCCTTAACTAAGGCACGAGAGAAAATAGTAGAGCGACTGACAGACTGAAACCAGGGATGATGATGAAATTGGTGGTACTAAGTAGCGGATGGATGACTTCCCTTGTTAGAGCATAAATGGCATGGATGACTTGGCAAAAATTGACACAATATCATGAGGGATAGGGGACAGTGGGACTGAAGGACATAATGTGTGACACGAGAGACGAACCAAGAAATGAAGGATGAAGGACTAAAATGGGATATAAAGGGATTCGGGATAGACTCCATGAATGCAATGATGACTCAACTTGGATGCTCTAAACAAGGGCGACTCGATGGTGCTTCCACATAGAAAAAAGTTCCAATGGGGACCATAAAAACATGAGTACATGATGCTTACTCACGATAATGATCGACACAAGCATGGACAAGTATGAAGGCAAAGGCGTGCCCCTAAGTACAAGTGTGGCAGGTGAAGAAATTTGATTTTGAGGAGTGGTGAAGTGACCCTTCTTGGACAAAATGTGTCCCAGTGAAGTATCAAATCATGAAAAACTAACAGATACCCATTTGAGGGCTCGATGAGAGCTTTCCAACAGTACAGATGGTTTGGAAAAATGAACTACGGGTTGGCCACAGCAGGCAAAATAAAAAAAATGGGTTTCTCTTTTAATAAGGAATTTTTCCTCCAAATTTACTCATTTGTATGTGGAGCTATGGTGAATGTAGAGAGGAGAGAAGGCCCTAAATCTTACGGCGATCGTAGCGGACAAACCAACCATTGGAATTGAGATCCGTCAGTTGCAGGTAAGAGGCCTAACTCTACTCTTTCTTTTCAGTGGATTGAAAGTTCAGATTAGGTCCCTAGGGCTTAGGAACAGACCCCTGCTCCTCTTCATGGCTGGGTCACACTTTTTGGGGCAAAAAGTGTGACCTGGGTAGTAGGTTTTGAGCAAAAAAATGTGACCTATCCAAGGTTTGGGCCTGAAAAGTGCGACCTCTGAGGGAGGGGATTTTCTGTGTTGTTTTTTGGCTAAGCACTAGGTTTTAATGTTGAGATACAGTCTTTCCTATCTTTACACTGACAAATATGATGGTTTTGTGCAGATATGGCAGGATTACAGATCAACTAGAGAGAGAGAGACCTAGGCGCATTACGGTCGGAGATCCTTGAGGATCAAGGTGTCCGCAGTGCATTGGCTAGGTTTGGGGTTCTAAATTTTGTGGAGAACCATTTGATGAGAGCTGGAGAGCCCTTATTGGCCCGAATTTTCAGCTATTGGGATCTGGACCATGAGGTATTTATATTGCAGGGGCACCAAATCAAGTTGACGGTCCAGGATATATATTTCCTGACTGGTGTCCCACCATTTGGGATGGTAGGGAATACTCAACCAGTGTTACTACGAGGGCGGAATATCATAGAGTTTGTAAAGCACCATTTTTGACTAGGTCTCCAAGTCAAGGGGACTCAGATACCCATCGGGGATTTGGAGAGGTTAGAGACCTGTGTTGTGGCCGCAATGGTGCTACAGATCCTAAGCAACCAGGCACTCCACCACATCACCGGAGGGCAGATGATGCTTGCGGAGATTGTTTTGAGTGGGACCTACTACGGGTGGGCCCAGATGATGCTGTCATCATTGAAATGAAAATTGTCGCTATGAAAGTGGCAAGTGAACCATGATTATGCATATGGTACAGTTTTGTGCTCATTATTATTTGAGAATATCCTGACACTTCGACCTCAAATACAACTCCAAGATGGGGGCTCGAGAGAGCCTTGGATGCGTCGGTGTGGGTGACTAATATGTAGAGGAGGAGGTGGGGCGGTTGGATAGGTGTTTTGACCCAAGTTCTTTGTACATTGGGATCAGATGCCATTGTATATAGACGACTATTCCTATAGTGGGATGAGTTATTATGGAGACTCGAATATTCCACTGCCACCTTGTCGAATATGGGGGCCCAATGGTAACTGACAAATTGATAATATTTTATGTGCATGTAAAGTTCTAAAATATTGTATGTGGTGCTGATTCTTGCACTTTTTGTATGCATATACAGCACCGGTAAAACCAGCTGGGTATATGGGATGAAATACAGTATCAGGGACCACAGGACCTAGTGGACCGACGGAACAACAAAATGAGGATGGAGCAGCCCTCCTGGAGGACATATGACGTAGATGTGACAGGCTTCTAACCAGTGTTTCAGAGCGTGGCTGGAAAGACTTAGAGGACTAGTACATAGAGCCATGTATTGGTCTACCCTCGGAGTGGTGAGGGGTCATGTGGTGCATGGCGATGGCCGGACAGGGTATGCATGATCTACGAGCTGTGGGAGTAGAGCCATTGGCTTGGGATCCTCCAGATAGTGATTAGTGTGTAGGGGCAGGTGGTGCCCCCAGTTTTGAGTTTTTGTAATATGCGATGGACATGTCATATGTATCAGAGTTGATGGATTCTAAAACATTTTATACAACATATATTATGGATATGCATCATTTTGATATTTTTATGTTATTGTCTTCTATTAAATGGATGTGCTAAATTCCAATCTAGAATATGGTTTGCAATGCTATCTACAGATTGATTTTTTTCTCTAGGTACATGACTGAATGTGATGATTTCAAACTCATGCATCAAAAGTTTCACTCATAAATATCTTCTAAAAAGGATAGGATTATGCACACGATAGACACCATTCAATTGCATGACAAGAAGTAGAGAATATAAATGAACATGAAGGTGGAGGATGTGATGTGAAAGGGCATTGGATAATAAACCTTGCACCGCATCATATTCGGCCTGATTATTGGTAGCAATACCAATTCATACACTGTTTGAGAGAACAAGGGAGTGCAAGGGGGTAAATATGGCCCAACCTGCCGAGGATAGATTCTTGGAGTAGCGACTTGCACCATCAACAAAACCGATATAAGGTGTGGATGGGAGGTCCATCTGAAAGGTACCACAAGAAAATAAATGGTAGGATGATGAACAATGCTGAAAACCTGAGCGCAAAGTAGAAATCGAACGCACTTTGCGGGACGGAGCGATCTGGGTAGGATGTCTGCTACTCACATGCCGAAGGTGAGGTGGACTGTGGGAGCTACCGAAGGTGTAGCTTGTGCTGAGGCTACAAAAGTCACCATAGGCATGGATGGTGCCATCCCATTTATGGGCAGGAAGGATGAAGTCAGGGGTGGACATGGCTTCCATGATGTCATCATCACAATAGAAGATGGAGTGACTGGAGGAAGCGAGACCACATGATGTGGCGAAGCTACCTGGCTCATCATCATGAGAATACAGGTTCACATGTGCATCGTCACGGGGATGATGTAAGAATAAGAAGATAAGGGATCTACTAATGTTGTGCCGAGGGTGATCGCTGAAGGGAGGTCAAGCAAAACAACAGGGGAATATTTAGAGGGAGCTTCCACCGAGGGTCTCATGGATGATGATAGGTAGACGATGGTGGCCGCAATCTCCGTCATCTTGACATCACGAGGGGGAATGTCAATGGGAGCGGGTAAATCCTCATTTTGGCCTATAGAATACTGCGCAAGTACGGGAGAGGCAGATTGGTTCTGTTAAATCTCGCATTCCTAAACTACCTCTAAAGAGGTGCGGTAATGCGTAAGGCAGGGAAAATGGTGGGAATAATGGCCATGGATATCAAACAATGCACAAGGTTGGTTGGTGTGAATATCTTTAGGATTCTTGGCTACAGTCGAGGAAGAAACAGAGGCTTCAGGGACCGTAGACTCATGGAACACAACTTTAAATATGGGCTTGATATGGGGCAGTTCAAGACAGTTATGGGTGGCATGGCCAATGACATCACACAAAGCACAGGGCTTTGTGGGTGGGGGAGGTGTAGGGTCTGTGAAGACAGCCTTGTCCTTCGAGGCCCTCTTGCAAGCTTTTCCCTTCTTACCCGAAGTGGTCGCAATAGGAGGTGGTTCCTGTTGAGGTGGTTGAGGGACTGTTGCAACGGGAGAAGTCATGGTAACCGGTTGAACCGAGGTCAAAGAAAGATAAGGCTTAGGTTGGCCAAGCGAGGTAGTGGCTGGAGGATCAAGGTACCAGGCAGGAATCCCAAGGGTCAAATTAGGAAGAGAGAGGGTGGCCATGACAGGTGTCGTATAAACTTCTGGTGGGGGAGCTAGGAACGGTATCTGACCAAAGGGGTAATGGCCAGGCAGGACAGCTCATAAATGGTTAAGGCCTGGAGGAACCATTCTAGGAGGGTGGAGAGGCTCATGGATACCAGCTGAAGGGTTAGGAGGAGGAGGTCTAAAAGGCTGAATCGAAGGGATAGGAGTAGGTTGTAGAGGGCTAGGAGGTTGCTGACTAGCTGAGGTGGGTCGCTTGAGAGCAGCCTGAGATGATTGCATCATGCAAAAATTTGATGAGCTAGGATCAGAGACAGGAGAAGGAAGACCAGAGAATGTAGCAAGAAATGAGGAATATTTGTAGACTCCAGGTGAGACACTAGTCAAAGGATTGACGGTTTTCTTGTTAGCCACCGAAGAGATGGACTCAGGGGAGGTCTACGACTTCAGCTCGTAATACGTCAACTTCTCAATGGTGACTATATTTCTGTTATGAGGGAAGGACATCTTGCTATGGACCATAGAATGGACAACAGACATCGCATAAGTGTAGCTACGACCCAATAGAATGTTGTAATCTAAGGGGGCATCTATGACTTCTACGTCAACACAAACAATCTTGCCCGCAAGAGTAATAGGACAATTGCAGAATAATCCAATGGGATGGGAGGCATGGCCATCCCATGCTCGGAGAGTGATCATGGAAGGAGCCAACTCAGGTGATCCAAGTTTCTTCCAAACCAAAGTGGACATCACACAGGTGGATGCCCCCTCATTAATAATGCACCGGGAAAGATTGGCGTTCCGGATCTTGACTGGGATTTGGAAGGCGATGGAAGAAGGGAGAGGAGGATGTTTTGACTGGTCAACATCAAAGAAAATCAATCGATCGTCGAAAGGATCTATAGTGCCCATGATAGGTAGTAGAGCTTTTCGTTGTGAAGGGCACGACTAGAGGAGTTCCAGCGTTGAAATGGCAGCAGGAGATTGTGCCAAATCATCTACTATGCTATACGAATGGGCAGCTTTGCCAGAAGCAACATTTCTGCATAGTGGTCCCTTACGAATCTTGGTATGAACCTCTGCCTTAGGCTGATGGATCTGCAAGGGACCATTAGCTGTCAAAAGAAGCTCTATAGAGATTGAAGGAGGTAGCTCAAAAGCAGACGTAGCAGGAGGCTTATTGTACTGATGGGATTGAGTCTAAAGATTGATGTCTACGGTTGGAGGTTGATAAAAGTTCATCATGCGAATCTAGTAATCGGAGGTACCAGATGGAAGAGGTTTAGTGGCCACCTAACCTTTAGGTGGTTGGGTAGCCACAAATCCTTGCTGAGGGAAAGGAACAGTAAGCACAACCGGTTGAGTAGGTGCAGCAGTGGGAGTGATGTAAGGGGAGGCTTGTTGTCCTCGCAATGTTTCTTGAGACTCCCACAGCTACCGCATCTGTGGTAAAAGAGGAAAATCATGTGTGAAATTACAATAAACACCACAAAAATAATAGGACTTTTTCATGCGAACAGGCCTCTCCTGCTTGGGCTAAGTGCCCTGTTGCTGGTTAGTAGTGTTAGGAGCATTATTTTGAGGATTAGGTCCAGGATACTAGGAGCAGACTGATTTTTGAGTGCCTTTCCTCTTCTTTTTGGAGGGAGGAGGATTAGTTACACCCTGTTGTGCATACACCTACCCCTAAGGGGGTGGTGCCTGCTGTTGCGAGGGTTGAGAAGGCAAGTGAGGAGGTGGTTCTAATGTTGGAGGAGCTGGAGCACCAGGCTGTGGATATGGATAATAAGGAGGTTGGGTAATAGTGTGTTAAATAGGAGGTTGGGAAAAAAGAGGAGGCATGTCATATCCTAGATATGTGCTATTGGGAGGGGGAAAGGTGTAGGAGATGCTGGCCCCCCCCTTGAGGAAATCCATTTCCCATGGGAGGTTGAGTGTATGGATTAGAGAGAGCTCCAACGATACCACCGACAACGTGAGATTCCCCCGGTGTGTTGGCACCACCAGGTCTGGGAAGATAAGGTAGAATGGTATAAACATAACCTGACTGAGCATAGATCAGGTCATATTTTAACACAATTTGGGGAGCCGCTTCTTCGGATCGAGGAAAGTGCGATGATACATCTTTCCCGATAGGTGGAAAAAGAGATCAAGGGAACCAGTCCATGTAGAGATAGTCTTCGAAGGTAGGGGCTTGACATAGGCTCTTTCTTCTCCGCCATTCTTGGACATGGTCAGATAGGCGGGTCGCAGACGATTGATGGAAAGAAGTCAAGAGTTCGATACCAGTGTCATAATGAAGGTGAGGCTGGATATAAGAAAGAAAAGCCCGGGCAATATTTGCAAAGGTGGTATGGGAGGAAGGGGACTGATCAACATACCACTTAGAAATTTCACCTGTAAGTGTATGTTCGAACAACCAAAGATGGATAGATACATCAGTAATGGAGTTAGATTAACACCACATGTGGAAAGATCAAACATGATTTGTAGGATCTTCTCCAACAAGGCCTTAAAACTTTGAGATGTCAGAAGGGAGCTTTGTCAGCATAACAGGCCAACTAGCGTCATGGTGTATAGGGTCATTTATCAACTGGTCAAAATTGGGAAGGCTGAGGCCTGCCATGAAGGGGAGCAAGGGATAAGTCGGGGTAGTGTCCATTGCGGTCCCACTAGTGGTATTCCGAGCATGAGGGCTAGGGTTACCACCAGCATTAGGTCCTGCACTAGACATGGTGAAGGTGACAAGGGGAGAATAGAAGGCAGAATGAGAAGGAGAACCCAATGGACCAGAAGAAGAGTCAGAGTTCGGACTCGGTGGAGGACTAACTTGAATCCTACGTTGAGGAGTAAATATTCCTAACGAAAACTAAGGATGAAGGCCAAGAAGTCTCCAGGATAAATGCCTTGGTGGCGCAATGATGATGACACAAACATGACAGAAAGGAAAAAGAGACTGACAAGGGTAGGAAGGTGCAAGATCAACTAATTACAATGTCAAAACAAGGGCAAAGAGGTGCAGGATCAATTGATTTTAATGTTTTAGTATTTTCTTGGCGGTGTTAACCAAGCCCTTTTTCACTTAGGGTGTGTGTGCAAAGTGTGTAAATTTTAATTTTTAAACCCAGACGTTTGTGGAGAAGAAGAAAAAGTGTTTTGTGTAACTGAAAATAAACTTGTAGATAACAGTATATGAAACTGAAATAACAGTAAATAAACATCTAATAATGAAATAATCAAAACCCAAGGAGGCAGGCCTCTCAACAAGTAGTCTCTAGGCAGGTAAAAAAATAATCAAAACACACTAAAATAGCCAATAGATCTAAGGTCAAGAGGGACAGGGATCTAAAGGAGAACTTTGCTGGAAAGTGGTGCAGAAAACAACAACAAATTAGAGGAAAAATTGTTGTAAATGAGGTGGGGAAAGGCTATCTCTTGGAGGGAAATGGAGTGAACCCTAGAGGAAAACCCAAACAAAGCTAAATGAGGTGATTTGGATGGATAACAAGTGGATCTGACATAGATCTGAAGGTGAGGTATCAGATCTGAAAAATGGATGAAGACTCTAAAATTTCAGACAACCTACAACAGCAAAAACTCTTCCACAAGAGGTGGAGCGTACTGAAGCCCTAGGGGGCTAGGTTCCCACTTATTTGAGAAAAATAGAGCAAGTACAGGTCCAAAAATAGTAGAGATGGAGGTCAGAAAACCATCAACAGAGGCTCAGACAAACACATAAAACTTTCAGAAAAATTCCAGCAAAAAGTCCATGTCGCAATTTTTGACCTGTTTTCAACAGAGGTCGTAGTTTTTCAGTTGAAAGGTGCATCCTAAGGGTCCAGGTTTCTTTTTTTGGGCCAAAAAGTGCAACCTGCACTTTTGGCACTCTCGGTGGAAGATTTCATAAAAAATTGTCGTCTCAAATGCGGTTTATGTCTGTCACCTGTGCAATAGGTCCAAAAATGCATGGATGGATGCATCCACTGGTAGTAGTATAACATGATCAATATGAGGTGCAATAGTAGTGGAGGCAGCCTGCTCAATCAATAGTATTACAGCCTCGGTGGTTGATGGTCCAGCCTGCTCGTGATGATCGTGACTAGTACTCATGATGGATGTTGCAGGCAGCTCACTAGATGTGGCCGAGGGTCCAGCCTCATCTCCATGATGACTAGTGTCAGATGCTGGTAGTGGAGCCTCATGCTAATCATCAGGCCCACTGCGAGCTGAATTATCATGAGATTCATTTGAGTCGCTGCTAGCGGACTGTCCATCATGTGCTGTAGCTCGAATACGCCTATAGCTACAAACAATCCTCCTCAATTGCGTAACAATTGTTGTAGCTACTACGACATGCCACATTAGGCCATACATATCACGTGGCATTCCTATCCACATCCATAACAATATATCATCGCCCTGCATCTCTCTGTAATGAGCGGGCCTGATGCCCACATCTGAAATCAATCCACAGAGTTGGTTGCCCAACTCCATCCAGTATCTAGTCTCAAGTCGACCACTCCTAGCAAAAGGCAGTACCGGTGCACCATGAGGCACATGAGGATCAATATGTCTCTCTGCTGTGCCACCAGCCTCATCCTTCGGCAGCGCATCAACCATTTCCTGATCGTAATCATTAGGATCGACAGCTGGATCATGTGGTGGATCCAGCATCTCATTTCCATCAAAAGAGCCAATGTGTGAAAAATATATACAAGTAAACAACAATAATTAGACAATTTCATTACACAATTTAATAAAAACAAGTTAAAGAACATGTTAGAATAAATATAAATAAAACAATAATATTACCTCTATCATATGGCGGCTCATCAGGAGTGAAGAGGATGTTGGGACACCCTCTCTAATCTAGTCCAGCATAAGGACATGGGACAATAATGAAGGGATGAATCCCGCCAACGCTGGCTAGTAAGTCCAGTGAATCATGTGATATCCTCGATGGAAACATAGTGTCTCCCCTCTTGGGCATCATCTTCCCCCACATGCGCATCCAGGCCTTTAACATTGGACTATGAGGCTATCGAACAAAACTAGGTCGCATCCTTGGAAACCTCTCAAAAAATAAACAAAACAACTCTAATGAAAAAAGGAAGTTGACCCTCCCTTGTGCATGAGCACGACATCTATCTAAGGTCGTACAAAACTATCGAAAAAAAATGGCAGACCACTTGACAAGTTGTGGCTGTTGTACTAAAGAATCAATGTAATATAAAAGCGAGCAACTAATGCATTGCCCATCACTGGTGTTGTAAAAAATCATCGAAGCGATAATAGAGAGGCACCGCACATCCTATCTACCAGAAGAACCTATACGTAACTGATCTCTAGGTACCTGAAACTCTGAAGGAGACAGTACATGTGCTCCAATGTATCTCTGGGAGTAAACTTATTGACTCCCTGCTACACAACCAAGTGGAAAGTCTAGGAATGAGGGAAGATCCACCCCTCTCCTCGATATTCTTGTAATAAAATAAATGTCCTCCTCAGTGCATGTGTATCACTGGTCAGGACCAACCTAAAAAGCCTGCCAGTGGGCATTCCACCTGCCAACAAGATGCCTCAAAAGCACACTATGGGCCTTTAGGCCAGAAATAGCCTCCTCATAAAACTTGAGGAGGCCTACCTGCTTAAGGATCTCCTGGGTATCTGCAGTAATAGGGAAAGGGCATCCATCTTTGTCCCTCTCTCTCACCTCCCATTGGTGAATCATGTCATATCTTTCTGCTTGTTGTTGCTGTTGTTTCTCCTGTTCTCTCTGAATCATTGCCATATTAGATAATTTTTTTTTATTTAAACAAAAATGTATTTATAAATATACATATATAATTTTTTTTGAAAAAAAAAAAACACACAAGTCGGTGCTCCATAAAAACAGTCACGCACCAGTGACGGTGCATCCTAATATTTTAGCGCACCATCCCCGTGGCCCCTAATGAAACAGACTGCACCGAATTCGGTGCCGACATCTATTTTTCAAGCACCGTGGACTCTATATAATTTAGAATAGCGGTGCAATGACTGAAATATACACCCCAGTGTGTATAGTCGTGTCAGTGCACCGATTTCATGACAATGACATAGTTGATGGTGCGGTCTTTTACCCGACCACACTTTTGGCCCTCTCAGAATGCAAAATTTGGTGCGCTGACATAAACCAGTGCGGAAAATGCAAGCAATGCACCGCACTATGATTGTGGGGTCAATAGTGCGCTTGGATAAATGAGCGCACTGCCTTTTTTATTTTTTTATTTTTATTTTAAAATTATTCGGGGTGCCTTCCAGCACTGCCCTGGAAATGTTGCGATTACCATTATGTAGTGATGATGATACTATAAATTTTCTGAGAATAACTACTAATAAATCATAATAGAAACGACCGAATTATATACAACAATATATATATATATATATATATATATATATATATATATATATATATATATATATATATATATATATATATATATATATATATATATATATATATATATATATATATATTTAATGTTTATTTTTAAGTTTATTTCAATTTCTAATCCACTAAAAGTGTTAATTATAGAAAAAATAGAAAAATACCTGTACATTTCGCCGTCGAGGCATATTGGCTGTAAAATTTGGAAAATAAAATTTTCCCACTTTTTTTCAAAATGCAAGCTGGAGATTGGTGGCTAATGCAGAGTAGTAGTGCATGCAATGGGTGCAATGAGAGCACCAATGTCAGGGTGGCTCAGAAATAAGGAAATAGCACCAGGGCTTGAGAGCTCTGGAGCACTAAAGAAAGTGAATAATGACGTTTTTTGGCTATAAATTTATTTTTTTAATTAACCCTCTTTCGGTGCATGGGGTTTTATAAGTGCACCAATGTTGTTAAATAAAACTGCACCCAGATGTTTCAGTTTCAACGCAAAAATTTGATGATGCACAGGGGTGGCGTAATGGTAAAGCACCGGTGCGTAATAGTTGGAAAGCACCGATTTTTTGGCCTTAATTTTTTTTATTATATAACGATATTCTAGTGCGTGTGATTTTGGGCACACCGTTGCTATTAGAGAAGAATGCACCAGCTCATTTCTATTTTGGCACGGTGTTTTACGATCCACAGGCACGGAAGAGTATCGATGCCTTGGTGCGCTACAGTAATTTGATGCCCCGGCGGTGTGTGTACTTCGCGCACGCTATCTGATGTGGCAATGTTTGGTGCGCACCAGTGCATTATATGGTATCGTGCGCACCGGTAATTGATAGCTCAGGAGCACTGAAAAACTGAAAAATCCGAGGTTTTTGTCAGAAATATTTTTTTAATTTAACCCTTTACTAGTGTGCATTGTTTATAGGCGCACCGGTACTATTTGCTACAAATGCACTAGTTGGTTTGTGTTTTGGCGCATTTTTTATGATGCACCAGTGTGGTTTCTGTCTACCGCACTGGGTGGTTTCTTTGTTTGCCTTGTGTTTTATAATGCACCGGCGCGGACGAGTTGTGAGGCACTGGTGCTCTATTATATTATGACACACCGGGCGGGTGTGTGTGAAGTGCATGGTGTCTTGTGTGCCAATGATTTTGTCCACACCAGTGCGTTCTTTTTTTGAGAGCACTGGGGCGATTTTTAATGATAAGAGCACCGATAGGAAAACATCTGCAAAACCCTTCGCCCACCAACCTCCTCTAGTAACCTCCACTAGAAATAGATGTATGGGGTATTTTTCTTTGTGGTTCCTCAAAAACATCCGCTAGAGGGTCTTTTCCTTGTAGTGGCATCGAAAAATTTCATGCGTGTTATGGATAATGTTTTGCATCCATTTCTTGATGACTTTGTGATTGTGTATTTAGATGATATATTCATTTTTAGTAAAAGAAGAGAAGAACATGTCTTTCATGTGAAAATGGTACTTGATGTTTTGTACAAAGAGAAATTATTTCTTAAGATGTCAAAATGTGAATTCAAAAAGACTTCTCTGGTTTTTTTGGACAAATTTTACGAGGAGGTGAATTGATAATTGATATTTTGAATGTGTAAGCCATTGTGAATTGGCCCACTCCAGAATCATTGACTGAGGTAAGAATTTTCTTAGGCGTAGCTCAGTATTGGAGAAAGTTTATTGCTAAATTTTCTACCATAAAAACTCATATGCATGTAGTGACAAGTGTGAAGAAAGGCTTCCAGTGGGGAGGAAAACAACAGCAAAAATTTGAAGCTTTAAAATACAAGATTAGTTGAGCTCCAATTCTTGCATTACGGAATTTGAGACAACCATTCGAGATACAAATTGATGCTAGTGATTATGACATGGGCATAATTCTATTGCAACATGGTACGCCTATCACTTTTCATTCTAAAACATTCAATGGTGTTGTAACTAATTATCCTAAATATGAAAAAGAGTTGTATGCATTGTTACAAAGCATCAGGAAGTGCAAACACTACTTGATGGGTAAAGAGATGATTATACATACCGATCACCAACCATTACAGTACTTGCAGTCACAAACAAAATTGGAGAAATCAAAACATTTCAAGTGAATGGAATTTATTCAACAATTTCACTTGGTTATAAGGTAAAAGAAAGGTATTTTCAATAAAGTTGATGATATGCTTTCAAGGACAATTATAAGTGCTTCTAATTTAATTTAAAATGATTCTATTGTACATGAGAGTTACATTGAACAATATGCATATGATGTTGATTTTCAAGATGTGTATGCTAGTTTGAGTGAAGGGAATCAAGTTGAGGAAAATGATTATGACATGCATAAAAATTTTTTGTTTCATTTGGGAAATTTGTGTATACCACAAGGAGAGAGACTAAATTTCATGAGAGAGGCTTATTCATCTCTTATTGCACGACACTTTGGGGTAAGAAAAAAAGTGGCGCATCTACAGAGGTATTGCTATTGGCCTCACATGATCAATAGTGTGTCACATTTTATAAGAGGTTGATCTATGTGTGCAAGAAGAAATCCTAGCAATAGGAAGCTTGGGTTGTACATGCCACTACTGGTACCATCAAGGCCATGGGAGTGTCTGCATGGACGTTTTTGGAGGTCTACCTATGTCAATAAAACAACATGATTATCTTTATGTAGTTATGGATAGATTCAATAAAATGTGTATACTTATGCCATGTAAGAAAACCATTACTACTGAATAAACTACTAAAATTTATTTTCAACATGTATGAGTTCATTATGGTTTTCCAACTTCTATTTTTAGTGATGGGGATTCCAGGTTCGTTGGGAATTTTTGGTCCAAACTTTGGAAGATGATGGACACAAAGTTGAAAAAGGGTACTTCTTTTCATCCACAAACAGATGGCCAAACAGAGGTGGTGAACAAAACTGTGGTGCATTTATTGAGAGGATATTGCAACAAACATCCCAAGCTATGGGATGAAAAACTGCATTACATTCAGAATTCTTACAACCAGGAAAATCACTCTTCTACAAATACTTCACCTTTTCAAGAATGCTTTGGGTATTTTCTAAAATCGCCATTAGACTTCATCTTTGAGAAGGATGTTGCAATTGATGGGCATAGTGATATTGACAAGGCTCGAAAGTTCATTGAGAAAATTCAAATTATTCATCAACAAGTTCAAGAACAGCATGAGAATAGTCAAAGAAAATACAAGGAGAGGCATGACAAACATAGTGTTGATCGCAAGTTTCAAGAAGGGAATGAAGTATGTTTGCACATAACCAAAGAAAGGATGCAAGGAGAAGGTAAAACTCTCAGGACCATTCACTATGGTCCATTCAAGATTATCAAACAAGTTGGTAATAATTCATTTCAACTTGACTTGCCTTCATATATGCAAATGTATTACGCTGTCAATGTAGAAAATTTACATTTTTATGAGCCTCTTTTGATTGATGATCAAGGAAGTGATATTTAGCTGGCCTCTAGAGAAGATTTTGTGCCAGAATATATGGATGATATCAAGGAGGATACCATCCTTGACAGGAGGACACACAGTTCTAAGAGGGGAAGTGTTATATTTGAATTAGGCTGAAGGGCAGAAAACCAAGTAAGGCAAGGTGGATGGAAGTTGAAAAGGTGAGGGAGCTATACCCTCACCCTCTAAATAGATAATTAAAGTCTTTTGGGGTCAAAAAGCTTCTCAATGGGAAGGTGTGATCAGGAGATCATGTGTTTTTCTCAAAATTGAAATTTCTTGAAAAGGCCTCGTCGACGCAATTCCAACACCAAAAATAGTTCGAAAAGCCGATGTCATATGAGGAATATATCATGTTTTGTTTGTTTTCCTAAACAAATCAAATTTTTGTGACAAGGTGACTGGGATGCCCAGTCAACATACAGATACAGTCAACAGGTGGCATATACTAGGAATATTACTTTTTCTGAAACCCAATCAGAATTTTCCACGTGGTTGCTTCTAGGCTGAAGATTTGGTTGAATGTGTTTTATGGAGCACTGTTGGATGGGTGACACATGACAAGCCCAGAGGCTGCCACATGTCCCCAGGAGGTTTGAGTAAAATTTATGTGAGGTCCAGGGGGTTCGACGTTGTGACCTCCGACCTGCATGCCAAGACTTCCACCATCTGGGATATGCATTCTTTCTTAACCCATTAAGGGCAATGGCTATACTTAAATTTTAATGTATTTTCATGTGGGGTTTGCGTTCACCAGCGGGCCCAACCTGTCGGTGGCCAGTGGTTGTTGTTCACATGTCACATTTTACTACCCACGACATTTTTTATAAACCTCGACAGTATTAAACTGTAACTTCGATGGCTCAGAAAAACACTGATCACATGTTATATGCTTCAGAACCACGAAAACTAATGCGACGGTTTCATTGAAAGTAACCTTTAGTGGAAAGCACTGTCAAATGTGCGTTAGAAGGCACATGTAGCGAAAATTTCAAAAAAGGTTAACGAAACTCTGACTCAAGGTTTCACTCCAATGCAGAGTTAATACAAACCATAAAATACGTAGTTTAAGGCAGGGGGTCGGCTTGTGACCACCCCGCCCTAACTGCTTGTTTTTAAATCAAGCGGTCAGTTGTTAGGGGAAATTTATAGTGTGCCATTAATTTGAGGGGTTTTGGCTATTTTTTACTATGGATAGGTGTAGTCTCCACTTTTAGTGGAGTTTTTGTAGTTGTTATTGGGAAAAGGCTTTGGGCGTTCAATTTTCGACCAATTTTGGTAAAACAAGACTCTACCTAGACTAATTGGAGAATTCTGGAGCCATTGGTGTAGATAAAACAACCATTAGAGGCCCTTAAACACATGTATTTGCAATTTTGAGAGTAATTAAAAAGAGGGACATGCCATTGGGTGCTGGAACAGAAGATGTAGCCCAGGAGGGGTGAACTACTTGATCATGCCTATTATGTAAAACGTGTGTGAGATGTTATATCTCTATTATACACTGCTATACAATGTTATTTATGCTTATTTTCATGCTTAAAAATCACAAATTCATCTATGTTTAATGGTTGAAAACTCACTCCTTAAGCAAACAAATGGAGACAAATTGTACATGTTTTTATTACTGGAAGGAAACTTAGCACATCACACTAATACACTCCTTTCAGATTAGTTCAAAGTGTTGAAATCTGTATAGGAATATGATGGATAAATTATTACTCCCTTTTAAGTTACTGCCTGATTTGTTGTTGAGGTTGTACTATTTTTGTACTCAACATTACCACCAAGGATTCTGAATTAGAGTGAAACTAGCTTGGACCAACCAGGCCATCGTGAGACCAGACGTAGCTAAACATACATAGCTAAGAAACATGGATTTACATTTGAGCCTTTAGCTTTTCTTGTTAAATTTCTAAAAAACATGGGCATGGAAATATTATTTGTTGTTTGCAAACTCCTCACAACACAAATAGTTGAATTTTAGGCTTGTATTTATAGAAACCACTATAGCTTAATGTTAGACCTGACTATATAACGTTCAAGGGAGATTTCAACCGATTTTTGGTATAGATTAACTTCTTGGGATTGAATTCAGCAGGACAGGCTAGCAATTGATAGTAGAAAAGCATTAGAGCAGAAGCCACCGGCTGGAAGGATCTATAAGCTATTGCTTGGGATTGTTTGTTCGGCCCGTGTTGTGATGTGTTCACTTGTGGTATTGATTTTGAGATTGAATTGTGAATAGTATTCATGGAATTAATTTTTTTTTATTTGCTAAAATGGAATTCTTGGAAAAGATAGTCAAGAACTTGAACAAATCCATCTTTAAATGCAGGCCTATCCATGAAATTTGTTACCCTAACATTCCTAAAGATCCACAAGTGAAATTTTGATGCTAGCAGTGCAATATATTTTCTTCACTAAGCATCCAGTAATTTGTCTGCTACAAATTTCTCTATGTACCTATATCCATGACAATATTTCAATCCATAAAAAATGACATTTCAGCTGCTTAGAAGAATATAAAAGGGATTAGAACTTGTAGTAAAAACCGTTACCATGATATCATAAATATTTAATTGATTATTTAATCGGTTTCTTCATTTATCATGGCACTCTCAATCCCATGCCAATATAATAGGGCACCTCATATGATATATCAAGCCTTGAAAATATGGGCAAATAGTAAATATTTCCAGTGAAAGTGGTTTAGCAATCAAAATTCTTCAAGCTTATTTCTAGTCAAGGGTTTTCACTCTAATATGTGATGGGGAGGAAGAAATGTGTGCCTGCTCCTTATGAAATTTTCTCCATCCCAAGAACTCATTTTTAGAGTTTCAATTCCATGACAAGTTGAAGTGAATATCTCCATAAGTGATTCTATTTCTTTTTAATTGTGATGAATAAATGATTGACTGTGTTCATTCTTGGTACTTCTAAATGTTTGTTCTCATGAAACACATATTGCATTAACCCTGATCAGTTTGGAGCCTTAATTATTATCATGAACAAACAAATTTCTGATTTTAGATTTTAGACATAAACATAACTACTTAACGATGAATATTAGCCAGCTGCTCTTTCACAGCATCAATCTTCTCAGGCTGCAAAGGCAATATTATTATTGTGTTTGTAATCTCAAAACCATACACTTATTGTAGGTCTTTAATACTTGGCTTTTCATCTATCCACTCTGGAATGATATATCCAATTTTGGTTCTAGGTGGAGGTATCTCATTAAACCTTATCTTATATCCATTGCTGCATATGTAAGGTTGTTTTGTTATCAAGAAAACACTCTTAAACCAAATCCCTGACCATATAGAAAGGTATAACACATATAATCTCAATAACCATGGCCCAAAGCTCTTAAACCTATTATCTGCATATTTTGGAAATATGAAACAAATTTTATCAACAATCAATGCTAGAAAATGTTCCAAATCACCACAATTTTATTTATTTTTCATTAAATACTTAAGCTATATAGCTATGACCCAAATTTTCATAGTAAATCTCTGCAAATTTAGATAGTGACTTTTATCTAAATATTTAGGACTAGAAATTACTCCCCCTCATCCCAATTCTATTTTCATTCTACATATTTAATCTAAACAACCATGACCGAAAGCTCTTGAACCCAAACTACGCAAATTGAAAAATACATTACAAATTTGATCTAGATAGCTAAGGCTAGGAAAAGATCCCAATCACATGAGTTCTAGTATATTCTCATTAAATATTTTATCTAAATGGCCATAGCCCAAAGCCGTTAAAGTGAAACTTCAAAACTAAGAGATACACTACAAATTCTACCTAAACAGTTGTTTCTAGAAACAAGTTCCCAATTTCCCGCATTTCATCCCATTTTCAAAAAATATTTCATCTAAACACAATGACAAAAGCTCCTAAACCCAAATTATATAAATTTAAAAATGCACACCAAATTCTATCTAAAAATACATAGCTACAAAAACCTCCCAATCACTGCAATTCTATTATGTTTTTATACCATATTTCTGTTGGGAAAAATACTGAGAGGGGGGGGGGGGGGGGGTGAATCATTATTTAGCACAGACACTAAAACTTTGATATTTTCTTTCTTAAAAACCCATACGCTACTTTCATGAAGCCAACTACCGTATATATGCAGATATCCTTTACAGAACTCGCGTATATCCAGTGAATTAATTATGCATTCAATTCTTGACTTAGATCATTGCATTACTCATTCATCAGATGTTTAGAAAATAGTAAACAGGTGCAGAAAGAAAAGAATAATCATCACACATAATCAACACACATGAACACCAGGATTTTTAGGTGGAAACCCAATTCGGGAGAAAACCACTGCTGCCGTTGTCTCAGTCTTCAATCTTTATTATTAAGAAAACTTCTTACAACATGTACTGGCACAGACTCATACCAGCACGTAGGAACGCACCTGCAGAAGGCTACAACCTTCTCTCATTTACCAGCCTCTCCTAGAAGGGAGCAACAACCCCCTGCTCTCGTTTACCAGCCTCACCTGGAAGGGAGCTACTACCCCCTGATATTAGCACCAGCCTCTACTGGCAGAAAGCTTATACTTTCAGACTGAAGGCTTCAACCCTCAGATCCACTGTAGACCACGTTTCATCAATTTTCAAACTGAATCAAATAGCTACAACACAATCCTTCACTTATCATCAAACAACCTTTTCTTATTGCATCAAAAAAAACAGTGAAACCACTGTACCCATAATATCAGAGATACCGCAGAATTCAAAAAAGAAATGCATAAACCTAATCATCTTTGAGCAACCATCAGTTCAAATACCATACGCTCTTTTCTTTAAACAGACCCACGTATATACACGCTTTTAATAAAGACAACCCGCGTATACATCTGTGCACTTTTTCAGAAAAACCCTAACAATCCATATGCGCCTTTGTTTAAACAGATCCGCGTATATATGCGCTTTTCATGAAATGAACCTGCATATAGATCTATATAAGATAAATTTTGCAGAACAGACCAGATCTATGGGCTGACCCAGATTTCTTCAATATCTTCAATATATTTGCATCAGGTCTTCATTACTTCTTTTCAGATCATCCTAGAGATTCATCATTTCTAGATCTACAGTATTTGAACCTTCATCATCTTCACAGGTGCATCATAGATTCAGATCTATCGATTAAGAACAGAGTTCAACCATGCAGATAAACTTCAGAGTGAAGCATTCATTAAAACCCAGACACATGCACACCTTTGCTCAATGATTTTCTTCTCCTTATATAGGTTTACCCTTTTTCAATACCATGAGCCAAAAGCACACCACTTCCGATGTTATTCCTGGATGGGACCAAATATACAATCCAGTGCTCAATACAATGGGTCAATACCATGGTAGTAACCCCTGGTTTTACAAATTTAGAGCGCAATTGAGCATACGCAACTTGGCACGTACTTTTCTGCGTGCATACGCTACTTCTCCTAGACAAACTTGCGTATGCCTTGAGACACACATTTTTCATCATTGTTCTAGCACATATTGAAATTTCTTTCATCATTACATTTGAGTTGCTCTGAGACACATCATATCACATGAAATTTACATCATTACCAAGTCTATCAAGTCAATAATGACTTCATCAAGTTGGTTGCCATCAAGGACAACACTCGGGATCATATTGCCAACAATCTCCCTCTTTGGACTTGATGGCAACCATGATGGTGTTTGATAATCACAACAGATAGATACATTAAGCATAATGATATTCTCCCCCTATTCAACTACCATGTCACTCTCCTCCTTTGACATCAAGAGCAAAGGGCAGATCAAAACCAACACAAGGTTGTTTTCTCCTCATGTAGATAGAAGAATGCTGTAGATCTGATGTGTACTGAAGTTACCATGCTCCCCCTCAGTTCATGCTGAGTCTTCAAACATATTCTACAATGAAGTACATGACTCTATGACCTTTCCTATTACCAAGGACTCATACTTACATCAAAGATCCAACCAAGTGGATTTACATATGAGACTCAAATACCCAACCAAGAGGGTTTACACATTTTGACTCAAGTACCCAACCAAGTGGGTTTACAAAATTGAACAAGTCCTTTCACGACTGAATATTACAATTTTTACATCATAGATCTCAACATGAATTTTTCATCAAATTAAAAATATGACATTTCATGACCAATACCAGAAAGACCTCAAGAGAGAGAGATCATATTTCAGAACCATAATGCCAACAATGCATAGTACTCAGCAAGGTTAATGCTCCCCCTGAACCTGTACATCAGTTTACTCCTTCATCTCCCCCTTAGCTTGTGCATCCTGAACACTTTCAATCAGAAGATCATCAAGGCGTATTCACCCAATATCAAGGAATGAAACATAAATATAAGAGATAAAACTTCACCAGAGATTCCATACAGTATCAGAGATATCAAATAGTACTGTAGATGTGCTGAAAAATGCTGATCCCGAACAAAATTTGTCAGCAACTAACCATACGCGGTTTTCTGTGGATAAACTCACGTATATACGCGACTGTATTTCAGGAAACCCGCGTATCCAATTTAATCTTCTGAATTTAATCAGATCTGATCTTCTGAGAGGCTGATATAACACCCAGCTTTTGTCTGAGATATTCGAACGCTTCCCTGGGTAGAGGTTTGGTAAATATATCAGCAATTTGTTCTTTAGAGGGAACATACTCCAACTTAACCTTTTTTTCAAGCACTTGTTCATGTAAGAAGTGATACTTGATGGGAATGTTCTTGGTCTTTGAATTCATAACATGATTCTTTGAGATACTGATGGCACTTGTATTATCACACATAATGGAGATAGGAGGTGTACGTTTGATTTGAAAATCTTGCAAGGTTTGCATCATCCAAAGGAGTTGAGTGCAACAAGACACTGTAGCCACATATTCTGCTTCTGCTGTAGATAAGGAAATAGAATTTTGCTTCTTGCTGAACCAAGATACCAACCGGGGCCCCATATAGAATGCACCACCACTAGAGATTTTTCGATCATCAAAATTTCCAACCCAATCTGCATCCGTGTAAGCATGAAGAGTAAGATCAGCATTCTTTGGATACCATAGTCCAAAGTCTTGAGTTCCTTGTAGATATTTGAATATTCTTTTGACAGCCTGAAGGTGAGACTCTTTTGGATTAGCTTGGAATCGTCCAACAATCCCAATTGCATGCATAATGTCTGGTCTAGTCCCAGTGAGATAAATTAGGCTTCCTATCATTGATCTGTATTCTGGTTGATTCACTGCGGGAGAATCATCATGATAACTGAGGTTACATCTGGTTATCATTGGTGTACTCACAGGTTTGCATTCTTCCATGAAATACTTCTTCAAAATTTGCTTAAGATATTTTGCTTGTGATAAGAATATTCCATCTGCAGTTTGATGCACTTGCAACCCAAGAAAGAATGTTAGTTCTCCAAGTAAGGACATTTCAAATTCTTGCTTCATGAGAGAAGAAAATTTCTTACTCATAGATTCTTCATTACTCCCATAAATGATGTCATCAACATATACAACCACAATCAATAGTTTATCATTTTCAACCTTTGTGTATAAGTTGCTATCAGTAGACCCCTTTGAAAATCCTTGTTGATGACGATATTTGTCAAGACGATAATACCATGCCCTTGGAGCTTGTTTGAGACCATATAGGGCCTTTTTAAGTCTACAAACAAGATTTTCATCATTTCCCAAAATGAATCCTTCTGGTTGTTCTATATAAACTTCTTCTTCTAGATCACCATTGAGAAATGCAGATTTAACATCCATTTGATAAACTTTGATTTGTTGAAAACTTGAAAAAGAAAGAAAAATTCTTATGGCTTCAAGTCTAGCTACAGGAGCAAAAGTTTCTTCAAAGTCTATACCTTCTTGTTGAGTATACCCCTTGCAAACCAGTCTAGCTTTGTTTCCTATAACATCCCCATTCTCATTTAACTTGTTCTTGAATATCCATTTAGTTCCAATGACATTTTTATCATGTGGTCGTGGTACCAATTCCCAAGTGTGATTCTTTTCAATTTGATCAAGCTCTTCATTCATGGCTTGAATCCAACATTCATCTTTGCTAGCTTGATTGACATTGTGTGGTTCAATCATGGATAGAAATGCCAGATAGCTAGAAGATCCCACAAGAGTGCTCCTTGTTTGTACACCTTATTCCTTGTCTCCCAAAATTTGAGATTCAGGATGATTCTTTTGAACATATCTGGATGGAGCCTTTTCAGATAAATTATCTTCAGGTTCTTCATTGGATCCACTGTCTATATCATTTCTATTTGATGTAGAGGAAAAAAAGTCACCATCATCTTCTTCTGTTGTTTGTTTTTCTTCTTTAGGGGCTGCAGGAGACTCATCAATAACAACATCAATACATTCAACAATCTTTCGAAGCCTTTTATTGTAACATTTGTATGCTCTGCTTGTAGATGAGTAGCCAAGAAGTTTCCCTTCATCTGATCTAGGTTCAAAATTGCCAAGATTTTCATCATTATTTTTGATAAAGCATTTACTTCCAAAAACTCTAAAATGCTTCACAGAGGGAGAATTACCATACCAGAGTTCATATGGAGTTTTGTCACTATTTACCTGAACATGTGCCTTGTTGAGAATTTTTGCCGTTGTATGTGTCGTCTTCTCCTCAGAAATGTCAGTGTTCCGCAGTCATCAAGGTAGTTTCCAGCCATTTGTTGAATTGTTCTATTCATTCTTTCTGCTACGCCATTTTGTTGTGGAGTGCCTGCTACAGAGAACTGTCTTTTTATGCCATGTTGCTCACAAAATTCAAAGAATTCATTTGATGTATATTCTCCTCCTCGATCAGATCTAAGACACTTGATTTTTAGATCTAATTCATTTTCAACTAAAGCTTTGAAGATCTGGAATTTTTCAAATGCTTCATCTTTGTGTTTAATGAGCCCGATCCAACACATTCTAGAGTAATCATCAATGAATAAATAAGATATAGTATTCTGGTCCACGTGGTAATTCTTCTCAAGGCTGGTCCATATATGTCGGCAAGTTGAATGAGTTCAAGAGGATTACTTGATGATCCTTTTGGCATTAAATTTCACCGGTTTGCTTACCGAATTGGAAAGATTTACATATGATATTTTCAGGTAGAGTAATATTGGGAAGATCACGAACAGCTTTAAGTCTACTTGATTTGTTGATTTGAGAGAAGCTCAGATGCCCCAACCTTCTATGCCATAGCCAATTTTCTGATGATTTACTCAAATAACATTGTTCTTTGCAATTCTTCAATATATACACGTTGTTTGGAGTTCTTTTTCCTTTTATAATTTCTTTACCTGTATCAAGATCACGTACCACACATTCTTTTAAACTAAAGACCACTTCAGTTCCTTGTTCACACATTTTACTTACACTTAACAAGTTATTCTTTAATCCATCCACATACATGACTTCATTAGCTTTCACCTTTTCTTTTAGAAAAACAGACCCTTTTCCCTTAATGATCGCAGGAGTATCATTTCCAAATGTAACTTTTTCCCATTCTAGAGCATTATACAAGAAGATTTTGTCACCTGTCATGTGTCTTGAGCATCCACTATCAATGTACCATTGATTTTCTTCACCTTCTACAAATAACGCTATCCCACAATTTTCAACCTGTAATTCCTTATTTTTCCATACTTTGGAACTTGAAGGAAAATGTTGTTTTGGCTGAACTTTGTTCCTACATTCAGATTCTTCATGACCAAAGTTATTGCAATAAGCACATTCAACTTCATTTTCAAGAGGAGAAAATTTGTTATATGTATTCTTCTTTGTTCCAATATCAATCCTTTTCTTTCTTTCTTCTCTTGTCATGATGGTTTTATATGCAACACATTGAATAGCTTTATGACCAAAATTGTGACATGAGAAACATTGTCCATTGAAGAAGAAATTTTTGCGATCATGAAATCTTCTAATTGAATTTACCTGTTGATTGGTGTTTCTTTTGAGAGATATCTTGCTTAGTGTCCTTGTGTCCTTTGGATTGAGACGATCATGCTTTAATTGTATGGATTCTTTATTCCCTTGTCAGAGAGGCAAATGTTGTAATCCAAATAGAAGCCATGTATACCTAAAATTTATATTCAGAAGCTTCTCCAAGTTGTATCCAAGACCTTGCTCTTTATAAGAGGATAACGTTGAATTCTGATAATCTCATCTAAGGTTTCGATCCTTTAGCAAAATCTAAGATTCAGAGTCTTTACTTTCTCAAATTCTTTTCTTTGACTTACCTCTTCACATTCTAATTTCTCAATGTGTTTCTTCGCTTCTTCAACTTGCTTTTCCAGAGTCTATATGGTTATTTTCCTTTCTTCTAAGAGTATTTTACTTTCTTCTAAGCGGATTTTGAGTTGATTGTTTTCTTCAAGAAAATCATTGTCCTCTAGAGCATCCACAAAAGTATCCTTTTATTCTCTAGATTCAAATGCCATGAGAAGTCTAAAATCTTGTTCACATTCTTCCTCAGTATCAGATAACCCATCACTCTCTTCATGAGTATAGTAACTTTTTCTAGTGCTAGACCTGTTCTTATTCCTTCTTGCTACTTCCTTCCCTTTTGCAGATGTTTCATTATAAGGACACTTAGTAGCATAGTGACAAACTCTTCCACATTCAAAACATTTGAAAGGAAGCTTACCTCTAAACCGTCATGTGCCAAGTTGAAGTTTCTTCACAAACACCTCATCTTCTTTCTAAAATACATCCCGATCCTTCGCTTTCTCGTACTTTTCCTTTTGCAGTTTTCCAGAAGACAGATTCTTTGACTTTAGATGGTCCTCCTCTTCTCATTTCATATTCATTTAGTATGCCATGAAGTTGCACCACAGTGAGATTTTGAAGATCCCGTTTTTCTTCAAGAGCAGAAACTTTTGACTCAAATTTTGCCGTTAGAGATCTTAAAATTTTCTCAACCAAAGTAGATTCCGTTATTGTTTCTCCCAGATTTCTCATATGATTTACAACATCATCAAGATGTAAAAAGAAACTGGCAATATTCTCATCACTACGCATATTTAAATTTTCATATTCAATTCTGAGAGTTTGAAGTTTTGCACTTTTTACCTTTGCATCACCTTCATAACTTAGAATTATTTTGTCCCATATCTCCTTTTCTGTATTCAGCTGCATAAATTTGAAAATTTTTGATTCAGTTAGACTTCCTGTTAGAGCATTGACTGCTTTTGCATTTGTTTCATAATTCTTCTTTTCAGTCGGATCTGTTGGTATTGCAGCTGGATATTGATATCCTTGTTCAACAATCGCCCATACATCTACTCCCATATACTGAAGATAGGATCTCATCCTTATTTTCCAGAAGATTAAATTGCTTCCATTAAAGAGTGGAGGCTTGATAGATGTTGTTCCATCTTGATGTCTCATCTTTCTTGATCTTCCTTCTAGTGCCTAAGCTTTTTCAAGGGACTTGCCTCTAACTCAATTACCGGGAAAAATACCGCAGAGGGGGGTAACCTACAATCCTGCTGCACACTAAAAATTTGATATTTTATTTCTTAGAAACCCATACGCTACTTTCATGAAGCTAACTAGCCTATATACATGGATATCCTTTACAGAACTCACGTCTATCTAGTGAATTAATTATGCATTCAATTCTTGACATAGATCATTGCATTACTCATTCATCAGATGTTTAGAAAATAGTAAACAGGTGCAGAAAGAATAGAATAATCATCACACATAATCAACACACATGAACACCAGGATTTTTAGGTGGAAACCCAATTCGGGAGAAAACCACCGCTGTCGTCGTCTCAGTCTTCAATCTTTATTATTAAGAAAACTTCTTACAACATGTACTGGCGCAGACTCATACCAGCACGCAGGCACGCACCTACAGAAGGCTACAACCTTCTCTCATTTACCAGCCTCTCCTGGAAGGGAGCAACAACCCCCTGCTCTCGTTTACCAGCCTCACCTAGAAGGGAGCTACTACCCCCTGATATTAGCACCAGCCTCTACTGGCAGAAATCTTCTACTTTCAGACTGAAGGCTTCAACCCTCAGATCCACTGCAGACCACGTTTCATCAATTTTCAAACTGGATCAAACAGCTACAACAAAATCCTTCACTTATCATCAAACAACCTTTTCTTATTGCATCAAACAGAAGAGTGAAACCACTATACCCAGAATATCAGAGATAGCCCATACTTCAAAAAAGAAATGCAGAAACTTAATCAGCTTTGAGAAACCATCAGTTCAAATACCATACGCGCTTTTCTTTAAACAGACCCGCATATATACGTGCTTTTAATAAAGAGAACCCGCGTATACATCTTTGCACTTTTTCAGAAAAACCCTAACAATCCATACGCGCCTTTTTTTAAACAGATCCGCGTATATACGCGCTTTTCATGAAATTAACCTGCGTATAGATCTATATAAGATAAATTTTGCAGAACAGACCAGATCTATGGACTTACCCAGATTTCTTCAATATCTTCAATAGATTTGCGTCAGGTCTTCATTACTTATTTTCAGATCATCCTAGAGATTCATCATTTCCAGATCTACAGTATTTGAACCTTCATCATCTTCACAGGTGCATCATAGATTTAGATCTATCGATTAAGAACAGAGTTCAACCATGCAGATAAAATTCAGAGTGAAGCATTCATTAAAACCCAGACACATGCACACCTTTTCTCGATGATTTTCTTCTCCTTATATAGGTTTACCCTTTTTCAATACCATGAGCCAAAACCACGCCACTTCCGATGGTATTCCTGGATGGGACCAAATATACAATCTAGCGCTCAATACAATGGGTCAATACCATGGTAGTAACCCCTGGTTTTACAAATTTAGAGCGCAATTGAGCATACGCGACTTGGCACATACTTTTCCGCGTGCATACGCTACTTCTCCTAGACAAACTCGTGTATGCCTTGAGACACACACTTTTCATTGTTGTTCTAGCACATACTGAAATTTCTTTCATCATTACATCTGAGTTGCTCTGAGACACATCATATCACATCAGATTTACATCATTACCAAGTCCATCAAGTCAAGAATAACTTCATCAAGTAGGTTGCCATCATTTTCATCAAGTGGGTTTCCATCAAGGACAACACTCTGCATCATATTGCCAACAATTTCATCTAAACATCCATGAGCCAAAGCAGTTAAAGCGAAACTCTTCAAATTTAGGTACCTAGTGCAAATTTTATCTTAACAGACAGGGCTATAAAAAGCTCCCAATCACCCCAATTTATATTGTTTTCATAACATGTTACATATCAGCAGCCATTCCATGAATTTTTTAAATTCGATCTCTGTACTTTTAGAAATAGATGTTGCATTTTATCGAAACAGTAGATAGTCAAGGATTGAAAAACCTCCCTATCACCCTAATTTCCTTTTGTTTTATGAGTACAGGTTTTAAGAAATGAATACATTTCTCGTCAATGTAACCTCCTTGTCTTCTGCCATTCTTGATAGATCATCCAATGCTATAGAGATATTATATGTTTCAGTTGGTGAATCCCAATTCATTGTGAAAGACTAGAAAAGTAGCAAAGGCACCAAAACCCGTGACATATCAGGTTGTAATCACGAAAGGGTTTAAAATGTGCATAAATTGTTTATAATCTGTATCAATTCACTGGTTGGTGATAGTTACCCCATGGTTCTTACAAACCGATAAAATGTGTTGAACAATTCCCATTTATTTGGGCATGGTAGACGTGCTGCAAGATGGCTCGTTTTCTGTAGAAATCACTCATGAAAAGAGGAGAATCAACAAGATCTTCAAAAAAATTATCACCCACGCCTTCAACTTTGTCTTCCACTGTGGAATATTGAACATACAACCTCTTGAGTGCCTCGTTGCGATGGTCTAGAAGAGTTTTGAAGTGATAGATTACTTCTGCAAATGAATTCACCATGATTGGAGGCACTGGGAATCCAATTTCTTGAGTTCAACTGACAAATTCATTATGTATAATGAAATCGCCATGATTGGAGGCACCGGGAATCCAATTTATTGAGTTCAACCAAGTGTATAAAATTAGAGTTGGAATAGCATGGATGCACCCTTCCTCCTCCTTTGTTGTACAAACCCTACAACGCAAGGGAAATAGATGAGGGAAATGAAAAATTTTGATATTCGAAAAACAAAAATCTCATGAACTAGTTTTACTCAAAAGCTAAGGAAAAGGGGCTTTGAGAGAGATTATTGAACAAAAACTCTACAAGGATTGTTCATGAAGCAAAATTTGTTTCCTACTAACATTTTGATTATTGTATTGTGGTGTAAAACTTTGCATTAAGTAATGGGTTACAGTGGGGTTGGAAAAGGTGAGAGTTGAAAGGACTAAATGGCTATGAAGGTCACAACAAAAGCAAGTTGAATAAGTTTTGATGAAGTATAGATAACTAATGAGCGGTGGTTGAACTTGATGTGAGAAAATGAAGAAGGAAATGAGGAGTTGCAAAAGTAGATTAACTAGGAAGAGAGTAGTGAAGTGAGGATAAGAGAGTTGGGGAATTTCAATGGGAAAAGTGATTTGGTGAGCTTATTGTTGTGAAACAAAGGGTTGATGATAAAATATAGCTCAATAAAGAGTGGTAGTCAATGCACCTCAATGAGGTCTAATGCACACACTGGAGTGAGGTTACGAGAGATATGTGATTACAAAGTAGCAAGTTTGATGCAATGCAAGATGAGATTGTGAATGAGAAAGAATCAAATGAAGTAATGGGAAACCATATCCTAAGGCCAACAAAGGATGCGAACCTAGTAGTGGGCATGGTACTAGACAATAGCAAAGTTGGCTTTATACCAACCCCGCCCCTTATGCTTCTTAAATAAAAATAGGCGACACTACACTAGTGTGTTAATAATGGTTCAATTCCACCTCGTAGTTAACTTACTTATCGAGGAACAATAACAATTAGAGGAATTAGTCTTAACAATAGTGAAATTTTGAATGTTAAGAGTAGCACACTTTGGAGTTTTAGTTATTTAGAGAAAGAAAACAAGAGTTTTATGAATTTTAGTACCTATGATGCCTTAAATTATAACCTCGGAGCATGTAAGTGAAATAATATTAGAGCGATGTAATATTTAAAAAATTTAGTCATATGTAAATTCTTTGGAAAAAAACCATAATGGTCCACATACCTCAATATAAAAAAAAACCTTAAAAATGTCACTTCTAAAATCTCTTATGTAGTTGCCTCATGTCATTCAGGTAGATATCACAATTACTAACGTAAGTAATTGTGCAATCATATTTTTCATTGTCTTAAAGGAAATCTTTCTAGACATGCACCCCATCAAGCATAAATCATCCTAACATATATATTTGAAGTAATATAAATCATTCTATGACTATCGTCGAAATAATTCTCACCCATAGCCTTGGTGATGGTAAAAGTCTCGTATCAAAATGGTATGAGCTTCTTATGGGAGTTTGTCAATTTCTCTTTATGCAAGTCCAACCATAACTCATCACCAACCTTAAAATTATGTGGATCCGAATGGATTGTGTATCTACTTGTACTTGGAGTTCACAACTTTCTATAAAATATCATGAACTCATTATTGAATTTTTTAGATACATTCCTCAAAATTGGTTGCGTTGCTTACCTCGTTCCAATTTTTGGAGGTATCTTCATGTGTTATTCTATATATATAGCTACATCAATTTGTGTTAATTTTTTGGGACCCCAAGTACACTTGAAAAGGCTTGTGGGAAATACAAATATGAAAAGTTATGTCAATTTTTTGTTGAAAATATGGAAGGCTTTCAACATGCGTATGTGGATCCTCATAATTGTGTACTCTAAGGATATCTACAATAATCATATCGACTAATTTTTATTTATCAATCTAGGGATGGAAGGTAGTGGATTTTCTCAAGCTTGATGTCTGTCATGGACCAAAGGTTAAAGCAAAAAATGCTGAGGAACCTACTATCCCTATCAAGAAATATGGTCTTTGACAACCCAAAATGAACCAACATATGCTTGAAGAAGAGCTTATGAGTGGATTTTGTTTCAACAATATTCTTATAGGGTTCCAAAATTCCCGTCCAAAGGAAGTGATCAACAAAAACAACAAAAAACACATCTGTTACCAAGCTTGTTTGAGCAAAAGCTTTGTATAGAGTAGGAAAATGCTTACTGTTGAAAAATGCAGCAAGAAAATCTCAATTTGAATTTTCCTTGGTCAAATTGAGAAAAATCATATTTCCACATCAACAGACAACTTGGAGGAAGTTAACTGAGGTGACATGGATCTTGTCACTAATTTAGGTTAGTAAAATCGAGTTAGAGGAGTCAGAGTTCTCTATCCAAAACTCTATGGAAAGTCCAACAAAATCAACTCCTATCCATGTCAATCCATTTCTCATATGGCACATTTCTTCTGCTCCATCTTCTACTTAGGTTCCACCTTCCTTTGGATTTTCTATCTCCGCATATACTTCTGCAAACCATCTTCCAAGTTTGTGGTATATATTGCAGAGATAAACCTCTCTCTAAGGGTCACAACCCTTTCTTCTTATATGCATATTTGTCACAGTATTAATGACATACCTTATGGATTGACATGATAGGAAACCTCCCTAAATAGGGAATTATGCTTATATTCTAATTTCTTTATAAAAAACCATATCCACACATATCAAAAAAGAAAATTCTTTCCTCCATAAGAGACTCGGCCTAGCTCATATGGATCAATAGGTTCTAGTCATTTCTTTGACTGAATCTTGACCTCAACTTTAGATCTCTACGACCCTCAAAATATGGTTATTTCAGTCAATATTATACCTATGACTGCTTTTGTTCTAGCCCTAAATTCTAGTGTAGACTCTCCTCCATTTGTGTTGGTATTTATCACATACCTTGCTACCTAGTAACCAACACAAGGTAGGGTCTCAACCCTCTCTACTATTTCAAAATTTGATGCAAAATTCACACAAAAACACCAATGAAATCACATGCCCAAATTCTCATGAGTCGCCTCCCTTGAGCTTTATCTGCCCTAAGAGAACCAACAATATGCCATCCTACTTCCTATCTCGAACCCATCAAGGTATGTGACATTATTTTCAACCCCCACATGATGATCTTACTCTTGGTGGATGATCATGGCCTCCCTTTAGCAACACTTAATCAGACCTCTAACTAAACCTACTTTAGGACTACATCTCTCCTAGCCTCCTTGATAAAATGAGCTGATTCTCACTTGATGCTCTTGCCTTCATACCAAGGCGTCCTTAAATAGTTTTTCCTAGCCAGGGCTCTTAAAAATGCTCTAGAAATTACGAACTTTATCTACTTAGACCCTAGGAAATATTATTTTGATATTTAATTTTCTTTTAGATTTTAAACCTCATCTCAGGTCCAAAGCCCCTTCACTTGGGTTATTTTCCCAGAAAACATTTTGTGGTCGAAATCACACAAACCCATCTCGCTAGGGTTGTGGAGTACCTCCCAAGCTACACAATTTAACAAAATATTCTATATGTAGTAATAGTAACTTGGTCAGGCTCCTATAGTCAAGCAAGGACTTGGTTGGGTTCCCAAGTTGAAAATTAAGTAAGGGTAGTTGTGACGGCATGATAAATAGGAAGGGTTAGGGAATGCCAAGGAATGAAAAGGCATGCTAACACATGTTGGACAATGTCAGTGCATGTTGAGGAGTGTTAAGGAGTGTCAAGGTATCACAAGGGAAAACTAGGTCAAAATGCATGGAAATGAACAAATAAGAGTGTGTTCTAGGGAGTCTTAGTGAATTCAAGTGTGCCAAGGATGAAGTGTGTTAGAAAAAGTTTACAATAGGATTTGTAAGAGGCTAGCCTATGATTGCGTTAAGGGGCTCGACAAAGAAATTTTAAACAAAGGGAGACTTTGTGTTGGGAACAACACTATTTTTCCTTTACCCATTATTTTTTTATGACATGTGGCACACTTTGGCCGAATGCTCATGTTTTAAACTATGTTAGACAATTCCATATTGTACATTATTATGTATAAGTTTTGGGGAACTCGAGTTGTGCCGAACTATATCTTGTGTGTCTTGTGTATCCTATGGTTCTTGCAAACTCTCAGTTAATGCTCTACCGTTTATATGAACTAGACATAAATGTGAACTATTGCCTATGTAAGCTATGTTTCCTAGTTGTTTTATGGCCATAGCTAGAAGTGATCCTTGTCTTGGTAAGTTCTTAAGTGGGAAAATTTCAGCTTGGACATGACTTGCCTAAGAGGAGGTATAGGAAGTTCTTAGGTGAACAAGACATAATCTACTTGTATTAGGTGCAATTGATCAAGTTGTTACGGCTGAAGCAGACCAATCTCACATGAACTAGAGTAGCTAAGGACTTGATTAGGTTCCCAAGTCATGAAAAAATGTAAGGATATTTGTGAAGGAAGGGGTGCCAAGGCATGCTATGGAATGCTAACATGTGTCAGATAGTTCGAAGGCATGTAAAATATGCTAACATGTGTCAACTACTAAAGCATGCTAATTTCTGAAATGGTGTGACAATACATGCCAGGGACTATCAAGGAAACAAAAAGGAGAAACAAATTAAACTACAAGGAAATGAACACATCATAGGGCTAATAAGTCATCAATTTACATCTTCCAAGAGGGGAATGATATGCACACCAACACTAGGTGGAAATGAGTGTCAAATGCCAAGTGTTAGTGCATTCTAAGTGCCAAATCATCTTCTATTACTTCTCTTCTAGTTTCCAATCACTAATCTCAGATAACTTTAATATTAAACCATGCCAAAACATACTGAGGCATCTTAATTAATGCTATACATGATAATGATCATGGCCTCTTTAGGACTACATGTCTCTTCACCCCCTTGATCAAACGATCTCCCTCTCACTTCATGTTATTTCCTTCATCCCAAGGACTCAAATATTTTTTCCTAGACCTCTAAGGAACCCTATAGAACTTACGGGTTTTACCCACTTAGACCTTAGGAAATAAAAATTTTCCTTTTTAATTTTCTTTTATATTTTAAATCCCACCTTGGGTCAAAAATCCATTTTCTTTGCTTCTATTACCACAATTCCTTTTGTGACCAAACTCACACAAAGCCATCTCTGATCCAGGTGGATATCAGTGGCCACCCACCTATTCCATTTGGACCAGCACCATTAATTCTTGCAGCGTTTCACATTCAGCACAACTTACTATTTTTAGCAGGTTTTCGGGTCCTCCACTCTCGGAGCCATTTTGGGGGCTTAATGATACAGGTGGATATTGGTGGCCACCCACCTATTCCATTTGAACCCCCATCTTCGGTTCTTTCAGTTTTCAAGTTGCAACAAAACTTACTATTTTTAGCAGTTTTTCGGGTCCTGATCTTCCGGAGCCGTTTTGAGGCCCTAAACGACGTTTTTTGGGCATCGTTTTTCCATGCATTTCATGGAATGAAATTCATCCCGAAAGTTGTGGTCCTCGGAGAGAGATTTCTAATGATGTATCATGCACGTCAAACGGAGATCGGGTGCCAAAGTTACGCCCCCGGGAAGTTGAACCACCAATTTACCCAAACGGGCACCCATAGTTTTGGCGCCTCATCTCCTACGGTTAGGTTTTTGGACGTTTCATATTCTACATTGTTTCTCAATAATAAATAGGCCCTCGAGCCTCATTCATTATTGTAACACGCTCGCAGGTGTAGTAGCCACCACATCTCTTCTCGTAGATTCGCTACCAAAGACCCTAGATATTTTATTCAAAAGATGTCCGTAAGCATATTTATGTTATTTGATATTAATAAAATGACGATTATTTCTACTCGCATCTCTATGCTTATGGTTATTTCTCAGATTCTGCTGCGTCTCGCATAAATCCGTACCGTTGGTATCGAGCTGGCCTTCTCTCTTTCTTTTGTTTTTCGCATGTCCAAACGCGGTCGTGCAGCATGGATAGGGCTCCTGATCCGTGTCAAGAAGAAAGACGAGGGAGCAGGAGATCCTATCAAAATACTGCTCGAGGAGGCACTCGAGAAACAAAGGAACGCGATGATGGATAATTTTGCTCAAATCCTTCAACGACTGCCCACATATGGCGCATCTGCATCCAACAGCCACTCTGGAGGCACCACTCCCTTCAAGGTACAGGTAAACTTTGACATTCCTATATTTGAAGGAAAAATAGATGCAGACACTGTAGACAGATGGTTAAATTTGTTGGAAGGGTATTTCTCGGTCCATGACTTCTCTGACCGAGAAAAGATTATTTTTGCACTCCTTAAAGCCGCCCCCCATGTCAAAGACTGGTGGGAAACCTACCGTGAGCAAGAGGGCGAAGGGGAACCCTCTCTGTTCTCGACCACACCCACTTGGAATTCGTTCCGAGACGGCATCAAGGAACAATATTACCCTATGGGGAGCTATGAGGACAAATACATCCAATGGACCACGCTGCGGCAACAAAAGGATCAAGATGTGCACGAACTGATGAATCTGTTCCATACCCTGCGCACAAAGTTGGGTATTAAAGATTCATAGAGACATTTGGTGCTCAAGTACCGCGGCTGTCTGCACAAACACATTCAGGAGGAAATGGAGTTCCTCGACATTACATCGCTTGGCACGGCATATCGCTATGCCGCCAAGATCGAGCAGAAATTTAAGCAGAAGAAGCGAGACTTTGGATCTGCAAATCCGAAAGGTGCCCCCGAATCGAAGAACAAGGGGCAAGGCCAAAGCAATGCGACTCAGAACAACACCACAAATCCAAAGAAGGACACAGGGAAGTGGTGTGAATTTCATAACAGCCCCACTCACAGCACAAACGAGTGTCGAGCCAAACAGTCTTTGGTGGCCGAACTAAAGGCACCCGAATCAGATGCATTTTCTGATCCTGATTTAGAACCAGAAAAAGGCAATGAAAAAGGGAAGCAGATCATTGATGCGGATCCCAGTGCCATTGTTGCCACCACCAAGATCTAGAAGGAGGGTCCAGAGGATCCAGAGGAGGGGGACCACCTCTTCCAGTCGCAGATGTGGGTAAAGGGTTCTCCGCTGCAATTTCTTGTCGATAGCGGAAGGCAAAAGAACCTCATCTCAGCAGAGGTCGTGAAGCGGCTCGGCCTATCGACCATAGCCCACCGGCAGCCGTATACCATCGGGTGGCTCCACCCAGGGAGAGATGTCCGCATTCGCCAGCAGTGCCGCCTTCCGTACAGTATCAAGCCATTCACGGATGAGGTATTGTGTGATGTTGCTCCTCTTGATGTAGCTGATGTATTATTGGGCCAACCATACTTATGGAGGCGACATGTTGTGTATGAGTCTAGGCCTCGTGCTGTTATTATTACTTTGGGAAATAACTTGTACAGGATACCGGAGGTAGTACCGCCTCCTATCATCTCTTTGACTACTGCAAAACAACGCAGTAAGATTGTTTCCCAAACCAGGAAATTCATTTTCCTTACAACTCACTCACAGGGAAAGAAAAATATTGTGGCCACAACCTCGAAACAAGGCTCCCTTGCACGGCTGCAGCAGATGGACAAAGTCATGCAGGAATATGATGACAATTTCTCCTCACTCACAGAGGTTCCTCTACATTGTCCGGACAAGCACTCCATTAATCTGACTCCCAATGCACCACCGTCTGATGTTGCCATACATCCTGCAACTACACATACAGAATCCAAACATGTACTGTCTGAGGCTGATAAAGAAACCAAATGCATCCAGCATGTCCACCCGCATGTCCATGACATCTTCAACATATCTAATACTCAGTTCAACAGAATTTGCCTCATCTCATGGAGGATCTCAACGCAATGGGGACCATTGCTTCCTAAGGAGGGAGGAATGATCCAGGTGGATATCGATGGTCACCCACCTATTCCATTTGGACCAGCACCATTAATTCTTGCAGCGTTTCACATTCAGCACAACTTACTATTTTTAGCAGGTTTTCGGGTCCTCCACTCTCGGAGCCATTTTGGGGGCTTAATGATCCAGGTGGATATTGGTGGCCACCCACCTATTCCATTTGAACCCCCATCTTCAGTTCTTTCAGTTTTCAAGTTGCAACAAAACTTACTATTTTTAGCAGTTTTTCGGGTCCTGAACTTCCGGAGCCGTTTTGAGGCCCTAAACGACGTTTTTTGGGCATCGTTTTACCAGTGAATTTCATGGAATGAAATTCTTCCTGAAAGTTGTGGTCCTCGGACAGAGCTTTCTAATGATGTATCATGCACGTCAAACGGAGATCGGGTGCCAAAGTTACGCCCACGGGAAATTGAACCACCAATTTACCCAAACAGGCGCCCATAGTTTTGGCGCCTCATCTCCTACGGTTAGGTTTTTGGACGTTTCATATTCTACATTCTTTCTCAATAATAAATAGGCCCTCGAGCCTCATTGTAACACAGTTCAGAGGTCTGTAGCCACCACATCTCTTCTCAGAGATTCGCTACCAGCACCCTAGCTATTTTATTCGCTATGTCTGTAAGCATATTTCTGTTATTTGATATTAATAAAATGACGCATTATTTCCGCTGCATCTCTATGTTTATGGTTATTTCTGTATTCTGTTGCGTTCCTGCATAAATCCGGATCAATCTCACTAGGCTTGTGGAGCACCTCCCAAGCTACACAATTCAACAATATAGTCTGTTTGTAGTAACTATAAGTTGGTCAAGCTCTTGTAGTCAAGTGAGGGCTTGGATGGGTTCCCAAATTCAAAATTAAGTAAGGGTAGTTGTGAGGGCATGATAGCTAGGGAGGGTTAGGGCACACAAAGGAATGAAAAGGCATGCTAACACATGTCGGAAAATGTCAATGCATACTGAACTAGAGTCTTAGGGAGTGTTGGGACATATCAAGGGATAACTAGGTCGAAATGCATGGAAAGGAGAAAATAAGATTGTGTGCAAGGGAGTGTTAGTGAATTCAAATGTGCTAAGGACGAAGTGTGTTAGGAGAAGTTTATATTAGGATTTATAGGAGGAAAGCCTACGGTTGTTATAAGGGGCTTGACATAACATTTTAAGAGAAAGGGAGATCACTTTTTTCTAGGAACAACATTGCTTTTCCTTTAGTTATTTGTTTTTATATGAGATGTGGCACACTTTGGCTACATGCTCATGTTTTAATATATTCTAGATAATTACTTATTGTACATTGTTGTGTATATGTTTTGGGGCACTCAGCTTGTGTCAGCTTATATCTTGTGTGCCTTCTGAACCTTATGGTTCTTGCAAAATCCTAGTTAATGTTCTATTGTTTATATGAACTGAACATAAATGTGAAATATTGCCTATGTAAGCTATGTTGCTTAGTTTTTTTATGGCCATGGATATATCATAACATCCTTGTCTTGGTAAATAGTTAAGCGAGACAAGTTGAGATTGGACATGAGTGGCATATGATGAATTATAGGTAATGCTTAGGTGAACGAGGCACAATCTACTTGTAGTAGGTGCAATTGGTTAAGTTGTTGCAGTTGAAGCAGGCCAATGTTTTCACATGAACTGTAGTAGCCAAGGACTTGATTGGCTTCCCAAGTCATGAAAAAATTTAAAGGCTAGCTGTGAGGACATGAGTGCCAAGGAATTGTAGGGAATGCTAAGATGTTCTAGATAATGAGAAGGCATTTCATACATGATAAGATGTGCCAAGTGATAAGGCATGCCAAGATGTGCAAGGGTGTGTCAATGTGTGCCAGGGACTGTCAAGGCAAAAAAAGAGAGAGACAAGTTAAACTACAAGGAAATGAACACATAAGAGGGTTATTAGTCATCAATTTAACTTTTCTAAGAGTGGCATGCTAGGCACACCAAAACTAGGCGTCAATAAGTGCCAAGTGAAAATTATTAGTGCATTCTAAGTGCCAAGTCTTCCTTTGTTTCTTCTCATCTACTTTCCAAAAATTGATCTCAAATAAATTTAATATTAAACCATGCCAAATCATTCCAAGGCATCTCAACGTGTTCCATACATGGGAAGACTTTGCAAGCACCAACATGTGCTAAGCGCCAATATGTGTCAGGGACTGCTATGCATGATATGAAGTGGAATGACATGTTGTAGGGTGCTAAGGTGTGTTAGAGAGTGCTAATCCATGTTTAGGAGGGTTTAGGAGTAATAGGAAAAAACATTAAGGGAGAACTAGGACAAAATTCATGGAAGTTAATGAATATGAGGAACGTGTGCCAGGGACAAGTATTAATGAGTGCTAGCTGTCATGCCAAGGAGGAAGTGACAAGGTATGCTAAGCATTCCTAAGGCATGCTAGGGAATATCAAGGCATGTAAAGAAGTTCCAAAGTGTGCTAGGGAGTTCTAGGGTGTGCTAACTATATGTTCCAAATAATTCTAAGATATGTCAATACATGCTAGGTGCTAAGGATGGGCAGTGTGCTAGGTTATGTCAACATGTGTCAAGAAATGTCAAGGAAACACAAGGAAGAACCAAGCCAAAATATAAGGAAATGAGCACATACGATGGTTGATAAGTCAAGAATTTATATTTTTCAAAAGGGGCATGCTAGTCACACTAATAATAGGTCCCAATACATGCTAAGTGGTGTTGTGTGCCAAGTTCTAATGTATTTCAATGCATTCAACCAAGGTGTTCCACAGAATTATAGGGACTACATGCATGAAAACACATGCTAGGAGAGTCCCATGTTGTGCTAGCACATGCCACCATGTGCTTGGGTGTCATTTTCATGACAAGATGTTCTAGGTACAAATATTTTCCAAGACATGCATGGTGCTAAGAAATGTTGGTGTGTGACAAAGCATTAATTTAAGGTGTGCCCGAATTATTGAGGAGTGTTAGGTCTTTCTCATTAATAGAATTGTCATAGATTGATTATGTATCAAATAATATACTTCCCTCACACACTAGTGGAACTCTATTTAAAAGGAATTTGGTAGATAATAAACTTAATAGATATGAATCATATGTTGACTCATAGGAAAACTCTATTCGACTAGTGATTACTTGAGGGAAATGATACACACTAATTACTTCTTAAAAAATTGACTGATTCTAACCACTATGGCCTTGGAAATAGCATAAACAATACTCCACAATAATGGCCTTAAATCATTATATTTTGAAAAAATATATATTAATAGGCATATAGCATCATCAAAAACTCATTGGAATGATGAATGGTGACGAACATTTTTTGATCGTCACCAAAATTAACAAAAGGAGCGTTGGCGAGGGTCATTAAAAGTTCATCAGTAGAAGTGTGAATGAAGAGAGAATTAGTGATGGGCCTTTAACGAACCTCACCAAAAGTGTCATTGAAAATGGCTTAGTGATGAACCTTAAAGGACCATCACTATATACACTTACAATGAATATTTTTTAAGGATCGTTACCATATGTGACATTGGTGACGTACCTTAAAGGTACGTCACAAGCTTAACCATCACGAATGTCATTTTTTATTGTAGTGTCGTAACCTCGGTAAGTTACATCCAGTGATAAGATGCTTGAGGTAAGGTATAATGACGCTTTAATTTCAAATAATTTTCATGACCTAGACTATGGTAACCCTTGTCGTAAAACGCGGTTGTAAGTCATTGCAGCGTAAATGCCACAACATTTCATCATGATTCTGACATCAAGGTGGTTGTACTTCCGATATCCATCCTAGAGGTCGCATCATGATGAAAATCATGATCATGAATTGCCTTTCGAAAAACGTCGTGATTTTTTATCTTTCCAATTTAATCCCTTTTTCTATCAAGAAATCCATTGCAAAGGACTCGGTTTGTATTCCTGTAAACCATGTGCATTATTTTCTCTCGTCTCCATTCCTATGAGCCACATTCACCTTATCCCTGTCTTCTGCTTCCACTTTGTTGATTTCCTCCTTCACCATGTCCAAACCACGACCCCTAATTTGATTTGAGTCACAAAGCCTCACACTACTGGAAGCCGACCCTCGTAGCAAAGGGAGGATAGAAAAAGAAGGATGGTTTCCCTTCTTTTAGAAGTTCAGTGCCCACAACTCCGAAGTAACGAAGTTGTTTTCCCTTAACCTAAATGGTGATAAAGCATAGGTCATAAATGTTCAATTTTGGTTAACAGAAGACCTAATGGCATGGGCATGTGGAGTTCCACAATATGGGAAACTATGGTTTAAGAACTGACGCTTCAACAAGGGAATTTGAATGTATTTCCTTTAGAAGGATCATTCAAACCCTAACTAGGGCAAGGGGATTCCAGAAGAATTTTTGAGATGTAAGTGTCATCACCTATTCTTCTTCCTGTAGAAGTATATAATGTGCAAAGGTTGCTTTGGCCTCAAATTTCTATTTCACATTTGGCTTCTCAGACAGTTTCGATATCAGCCCCTAATTTTTCCATACTATTTGAATATGTCTTTAGCCAAAATGTCCAAAAATGTGAAAGAAAGAGTCTCTCATATAGAGGAAAACCTATATCACCTTGGGCTAGTGAAAATCATCCTCATGGAGGTCCTCCAGAAAAATAAAAAGACATGGGAGGACTTTCTGGCCAAGAACCATTTTTTGCAAGATGGAGACTCTGACTCCCCAACACTCGAGGAGGAATAGCCAGCAGAGAAGCCTAAGAACAAGCCACAGACTCATGGGCCACAAGTGAAAGAGGATAACGGGGATGAAGAAGTAATGGTGACTGGGGAAACCACTATAAAAGGTACCCAGTAAAAGGGACCTTCTACCCCGGCTAAAATATTTACAAGGAGCCAAGCTACTAAGCTAGTTATTAAGGATGCCATAAAAGGGGGAACACCACCCAAAAAGTCTGATAAGAAGAAAGGAAAGTCCCATGGTCTGGCAAGGGGAAAGGAGAAGGTGGAATCAACCACATTCATTGAAAAGGACATTATTTCCTTCGAGAGTCCTTCGTTGTGGGAAAAAAGAAGTGAAACCATGGAAGAGTAGGAAGGGCAGGGGGACCTTAGTGTGCCCCAATATTCCCAGGGAAATCATGAGGGTGAGGTTAATCCCCAGAGGAAACTGTATCGACACACATTGGAAGAGACCATTAAAGAGCACACTATTTTAAAGTAGGTCATAAGGAAGGAAAACACAGCCCTGAAGGAGAAAAACCTCAGAATGGAGAAAGAACATGAGGAGTGGCATGAAAAAGTGGCTTGAATTATGAAAAAGAAGCAGCCTCAGATATACCATTTGAAGAAGAAGAACGAAATGAACAGGGGTAAGATTCAGGTGGAGTCTAGTCGGGCCCAGTTGGATCATCTGGCTACAGTAGCTGCAACCCAGGTGAACAACTGAATCTCTCTTTTATAGGCTGCTATAGTTTTTCTTGCATAGGGACATACAAGAGTTTTGGTGTGGGGGAGATGTTAAGTCTCAATTTTGACTATTTTTCACACCCTTCCGAAGCCTTACCTTCCATATTTTTGAACTTAGTATACCCTTAATTATTCTTAGTTTGTCTATATTATTTAGTTTTGGCTAAAAGGGTACTATAAGCTTAAGGTATGTGAAATTAATATAATAAGTGTCATTTTTCCTTAAACATGAAGTATTCTTTGATCTAGTTGTATCTTTATTTAATTACCACTCCAACTGATCTAGAACTCATGTCCATATTTTCTTTGATTCAAAGCATCTCCGTAAAATATTGAAGATAGCTTGTGCAACCACATTTCCTGCAGTAGCTCTATATTTCCTGCAGAAGATCCAAATTTCCTGTAGCAACTCTAAATTTCCTGCAGAAGCCTCGATTTCCTGCAACTACTGATTTCCTGTAGCGTCAACAATGGTTGACTATGTTCTACTTATTGCAAAATCTAGCAAGAACATCGGCTTTGCAGGGAGTTCATTGCACATGAAGGCTATCCTATTGGCTGCTTTGAACCTCCTTTTCAAACAACCAGAACTTATAGATTTCTTCTCGTAACCACATGAGGAGGAAACTTTAGCTATGTAATAGAAATCGTCTAATCCATGCTTTAAGTCATTGATTAGACTCAATAGAAGCTAAATTTGATAATATTGACTTTTATTTTTTCCTGATAGCTTATATTAGTCATTTTCCTTATTCGAGCCAAATATCGGCTTTAGAGACTGTATAAAAGCAGATGTATTTCATATTGTAAAGGGTTGTTGGGTTGGGATTTTGGCTGTTAAGGAATACACCAGATTGTACCTTGCTATATATTTTCATATTAATACAATATATTATGTTCTATATACATTTCTGAGCAACCTCTTCGAGTTTTTAAGGGGTTGTGAGTGAGGGAGGGCCCCCTTCGCTCACAATTCCTACATTGCAGTCTATGTGTGTTTAATTCATTTTATGCGGTAATATTTCTTTTATAAAGCTAATGCATTATTTTTTATTTTTCAATAGGAGATTGTTAATTGATTAAATGATTAAGTTTCTTCTGTTAATGTGTTATTTTCATTCGATCAAAGCTTGGATTCACGATTTTCTAAGTTGTTTTCTTGATTGTTGTAATTTGATATTTTATCTTTTCATGGTCAATATCATCAATACCAAGAGCTGTAGAGGGATGTTGTAGTCCACTCCATTGCCTTTGCTTCTATGTATTGATGCAGGAAAGAGGCATTAGTTTGTGTGTGTATGAATAGTTAATTTATGAACACTTGTAGTAATAAGCCTACATATATTTTGCATAGTATTTCACAAGCTTCCTTACCCTGGATTGATAGTTTATGATTGGAAAATTATAAGTGTAGAATTTGACTCAACAATTTTATCACTATGTCTCTTGCGATTTTGCAAATGGACGTTCTAAGCTCCAATTATATTATGTCGAATCATGAGAAAAGGGAAATATATTGGCCCATATGGATCATTTCAACTATTTGTGTCATTTGAGAGCTCAAGCTCAGACCTGAGCCCTTGCCTTAGAGCCTTTCTTTTCATTGCAGTCAGCCTTAGTACCCCAAATTCGTGTCACGTAGGGCACTGAGTGGCCTTCTTTTTAATTTTGTCATTTTTGCCTGGGGGGTCCATACAAATGTGGTTTGTACGAATTTCTTTTTAATTTTTGGCCTCTTCTGCATAGGCGATCGAGGCTTAATTGCACAGACCTCGTAGAAAAGAAAGTCTTCCTGCAAGTTTATAGCACTTGGTGAAGCTTTTGCGTGATGATGCATGTGCTTGTATTTGATAAAGAGACGTGGTAATCGTGAATTTTCTCTACACATGTGCGATGATGGGAAAAGACTTTTAAAAAAAAATTATTTATTTTATTTTGGTTAATGATTTTTTATTTTTCTGGTAACATATTGTTTTGGTGTTAGCGATATTGTCCTAATTTTCATGCAGATATGGCACAATACCCCCATGCTTGAGGGTTTTTGGCTCAGTGGGGGTTGTTGAAACTTCTAGAGAACAACCTATTGAGATCACAGGAGTTTCTACTCTGTTTCCTAGTCCGATGTTGGAATAGGAGACGGTGAGTGATGGTGTTGCGACGTACGGACATCATCATCCATCCAGAGATGAATGTTTACTTTGTGACTAGATCGTTGCCTTAGGGGGAGGCACTCCCATACCCACTCCCTCCTGGTAGAGTAAGCATTCAATGATAGGATGAGAATCATTTCAGTGAAGAGTCGCTTACATAGGGATTTGTCCACATTGAATCGGGGATTGATTCAGTTGAAAGGGGTTCCTTGGTGATGATAGTTCGCTTAACAGGGTCATCATCACCCAAGAGGGCATTGAATTCTCACATTGATGCCTTGTGCTGGCTACGAGCCGATCACTTTTATGACTATGCACATCATGGTTTACAATGGCATGGTATATCAACTAGGGAAGGTGCGGGAGGGGGGGATATTCCAAGGTTTTCACTTAGGCGAGTGTCTTATGCAACAACATGTTTGAGAGAGTAGTAATTCTTAGAACCTTTGTGCAAGTGCCCCTAGGTCCTCCTAGGGATCCTCAAATGTGACGGAGGGCACTCGTGATGCTCGGTGGCAGAGGATGGGAGGCTGGTCGCTACTTGGAAGAGACCATTGAGGTATGGTTCTAGGGGAAACCATAGATGCTTTTATATTATCCGTGCTCCAGGATGGACTTCCTGGGGGACCCAGATATGGGTCTTCTTATTGGTTACACATGCAGTGCCATAGTACAACCTTTGATTTTTTTCTGACTTTTTCTGAGGATTTTATGATGTCTATATTTATATGTGTTTTATGGTGAAAATGCCACTATATCTGCTTCTCTTGCAGATGTGGGATCGACGGGGCATCCTCTCTTCTGGTTGGTGGGGAATCAACCGCTGAGGAGGGGCACAGGTGGGACTGACCAGGCCTAGGTTGAGGGGTAGGGAGGTGGTGCTATCCCTCCGAAGGAGGGCAAAAGTGCTACTGCTATCAGGGGGATGCTGCCATTCTTTCTCACGCCGAGGTGACGGAGGCTTCGGAGACGATGGTCAAGGAGATGCTAGTTGTTGCTAAGGCTCAAATCAAGGCTATGGATGCTCGTGAAGTGTAATGGCCCAATTGATGTTATCAGGAAAATTTTGATTAACGTTTAATTAATATATAAATATTGACTTATAATTTTTTAGTAATATTTACACCCGTGAATTTGTAATTTTATTTCTTATTTTTTTAGTGATATGACTTTTATTATTTGATTTTATTTCATTTTTAATGTCTCTTCTCAAATCTACTTTTAGATAAGGGATGGTATTCTCCCATTTATTTCTAAATAAAATATCTAGATTTTTATTCCAAATGTGTAATCTCAAATCTACTTTTAGATAAGGTATGGTATTCTCCCATTTATTTTTAAATCAAATATCTATATTTTTGTTCCCAATGTGTCTTCTCAAATCTACTTTTAGATAAGATATGGTCTTATTCAATTTCTTTTTGAATAAAATATCTATATTCATATCTTCTTTTGGATAAGATATAGTAAGAAATTCAAGGTTAATAAATTAAAAGGATGAGGGGGTAGTCATGGAATTAATGGTAAGTAGTTGAAGTGAATGAGAGGAGTGGGGACAAGATCCTTGGTCTTTATTTTGACATTGGAGGAATTTATTTTGGAGAAGAAATTTGGGGGATGATAAGGGAGATAATGGAGATAAAATGAGAGGAATCAAACTTAGATCTATTGGAAGCTGTTGATTCTAAATTTCACACACTACAAGTGGTTGGACTTGGGCTCAGAGGGCTAGGGATCTTGTGGAGGTTCAATGCGCTAGAAATTCATTCCTCGTTGGCTGGGAGGTAAATCTAGTCGGGTAGGCTAACATGAGCATCTCAACCAAGCTACTGATACATGCATTATTTGATTGTTTTATTTACGTAAATTGTAGAAAAATAAATTTCCTTACTTGTTAAAATGTTCTAAAACAAAATTTACTTGTATATTGTCATCAAATTAATGTTGAGCTAGAAATAGACTATTTTATTTGTTATTGTCCTTAAATTAAAGGATAAATTTATTTTAGTTAGAAGACCTAGGATAGGTTCTCACATGTGGTATCAGACCCTAGATTCAAAAACTAGACCTTGAAAAACACCTACTAGCACTACCTATAAATAAAAATGCCCCCTACAAAATAAATAAATGAATAACCAAATAAATATTCTCTAGTTTATAAAATATTAGTCATTCCAAAAGTAAGATGCAATAATATTTCACTTTCTAACTACATTTTTAATCAAACTTATGATATTTGGCCCATATTGTGGCCTTAATTGAATCAAAATCAGCAAGGTTGGATTTACACCCTTCAAGTCAGTAAAATTAGAGAGAATGAAGTCTCTAATAGAGGGACTCTATGGTGAGGTTTGACAAAGATGAATGAAGCTCTTTTATATATCAAGACAACTTTCCTTTCCACACTATTTTACTACTGCGATATTATTATTGTTATCACGTCTATCGCGTCTGTCTTCCCTTGTTCTGTGAATGATCTAGGAAATTGTGTCTTTTGCACATATGATTCTTATTTTTATTTTAATATAACGTTTCTTTACAAAATTTGCACAACTTAGAACTTTAGAACCCTGTTTTTATAAATCAAAACTACAACGTTGTTATAGATTGCTCTTATATAATTACGCATGATGCAAACGCATAAAGGTTGAAATCTTGAGCAGAAGTCTTTACTTCCATAAGACGAAGACTGATGGTATTATTTGTCCCATATAAAGGGAACGGAACATCATATGTTGGTGCTTGAATTTAAAATGTAAAGTATAACTTGAATATGTTATACTATATTTAATATAAACATCAGAACGACAATTATAGTGGAACAAGATGATGATGAAAATTCGTCAAGTGTAATCACAAAGGAAAATGAATGATGAATTCGATAGGTAAGACAAGTATAGTAAATAGAAGAAAAATGTTGTCCGTGAATTCACAAGTGATCAAGGAAATAATAACAATAGAAAATATAATGAAAGAGTTTCATCGAATAGGGATGAACTAATTGAATGTCATGGATGAAAAATTTAGTAGTTATGTTATAATTAGAAAAAAAATTGTGGTAAGTGCAGTTGTTACACATTTAACCCATTTACACTGGACAATTGTAGAAACCATCACTAAATTGAATAAAAGCTCGATGCAAGTCCCTCTAAAAAAATATAGACATTAATTTCCACCAGTGCTTTCATTGTGATTTTTCTATACAATTAGAGACTGGGTTCCTCTTGTAGCATTTTATTCTACAATACAAGTCATTTTTCGTGGACCAACCAAAGTAGTTTGAATCATGCCATTTTCAATTTGTAATCATAAATTTTTGTATCAGAGTTTTGACATTCATTTAGCATGGAAATAAGCATATCACCTAGAATCAACTCCTAAGCTTGACAGAGAACTGAGAGTAAATTCATCAGATTATAAGGGCTAGAAACACATGCTCAGTGCATGGTTCAAGAATTTTTATTTGACCCTCTTAAAAAAATTCCATATAGTAAAATTAGCCATAATTTATAAAAAAAATATGATATCAGAGTTAGATGAGATAGTAAAACTTCCAATAAGTTTCTTCGTCTAATCAGGCTTGTTGAACGACAAAATGTTAGGTCCTTATATTACTAGTTTAGTCCCTTATTTTTATTACTGTAGCCCCCTTATTGTTATTGTTGTACTCCTGTAACCCCAATATTGTTATTATTTTTCCCTTACATTATTATTGTTAGGTTGGCTAGGATTATATTATGGCCCCATGCACTCCTATATATAGAAGGAGGTTTTGGTCATTTGTATCATCAAATAATTGTTCGTTTATGTAATGTATTGGAGGTTTCCCCCTCTAAGTGACTGATTTATAAGGCGTTGATCTCTATTTGATTCTATTCTTGGAGTTGGTTTCATAACATTTGGTATCAGAGCATTGGATTCTAGGGTTTCGCTCCTCCAAACCGGTCATCATGGCATGTTTGCATTAACTTTGTTTCTACAGAGGTTCAAAAGATAGAATTTGCCCAGCACGAAGTCAAAATCCTGAGGAACCTCCTGTAAATATTTTGGATCTTGGTTCGCAATATTTTTGGAGATATGAGCTGTGAAAGTTAGTATTGTTTGAAGCTCCCAAATTTAAGCTCAAAGAGGTGATCATGGGAAAAATGTCATAACTCTCTTTCTAACCGCCAGATTGGAATTCTGTAAAAATTGTCCACAATTACATAGACTTTAGTTTTTGGTGTATCAATTTCAAATTCAAAGGAGGAAACAACAACATGTGGCAATTCATACAAGTTCACTTTACTAAATGAGTCCATAATTAGGTCATCGTGGGAGATTGGGCATAAATTTGTCTTGAAGAATCCAAATCAGGCGAGACCTATGGAATTGGAAAGAAGATTTAGAGGGCTAATTTAGCGACAAATTTTAGATATTAAAGATCCAAAATCACAGATATAATTTAGTTTCAATTTCGAGCTCCTCAAAAGTAAGAAAAAGGTGTGTAATTTTTTTTCTTAATTGCAAAAGTCTTGTGTGAAACATCAGTTTGAAGTGATTCCAAGGGCATATTGAAGCATAGGTATCAGTACTCGGTTCTAAAATTCCACCTAAAAATAATTCAACACCCATTAAGCATTCAAAAGGCTCTACTATGACTCATGAAGAGGAAGCAAGACTACATGAAATATCAAAATTGGAAGAGAAAGTGCACCAAATTTCTCTCTCGCAAAGAGAAACAAAAAATGAAATGGAAGTTTTGAAGAAAGCCATGGAAGCTAAGATGGATGGTTTGAAGAAAGGCATGGAAGCTAAGATGGATGGTTTTAAGAATGGCATGGAAGCTAAGTGTTGAACTCTTAGTTAAACTGAGAGGGGGGGGGGTGGGGGGGGGGAATCAGTTTAACACATTCATGGACTTTTAAAACTTTTTCCTTTAAAAATTATTTTACTTTATTAACACCTTCATTTCATGATCAACATAATGTGTGAACAATCTTTATTTATGAGCAGCAATTAATAAGAAGATTAGATAATGCACCAGCAGTCTTAATATGTTAGCAGCAAGTATTAGCAGAATAGATATATCATATCAACACATAGACATCATGCACATAGACACCAGATATACGTGGAAACCCATAAAGGAAGAAAACCACATCTTATTATTGTTGTGATGCAAAGGCAAGCTCCAACTCCCTCTCACCACTGATTTTCTGCAGGCACCAACCTACATGAGGCTCCAACCTCAATTCTGCAAGCTACAACTTGCAAGGAAGCTCCAACTCCCATCTATTTTCTGCAGGCACCAACCTACAGGAGGCTCCTACCTCAGTCAGCTACAACTTGATAGGGAAGCTCCAACTTCCTTACTCTTTCAAAAGAAAAACACTTGCTGATTTACCTTGGATATCAGCTCTGTTCTGTACCTTCTTCTCTATTGTTCATCAACTCTTATATCAGACCTGCATCATCTCTGCTCAGCCCCTTCTTCTTCTTTGCTCAGCTCATCTTTATTCACATTCTTCTTGCAGCTTGCTTATTCTCTTCAACTCTCTTTAATTCTGCTGCATACTCTCTTCTTCTCTTACTCCTTTTTCGTCAACAATCTCCCCTTGGATATTACCCTGTTTTATAAAAAAATAGCTTCATGGCTGTTTGTATTCCACTGGGAATTCGAAATGGACAGCCATGTCTCTTTGCCTTCTGCCTTCTCATCTCTTTTCAGCTCACTCAGAAAAATGTAACTGTAGGTGCTTATTTTAATATTACAGTGGGATATTTTCTCTCTTCCGGAGACTTGCCAATGCATCACAACAATATAAATTTAAATAAAACATTTACAGTCAAATTTAAATGAGAACTCTAGCTCACTCGTTTTGTCTCTTGGCTTGCTGCGCATTTGTCTTTTCTCTGACTGTGTCTTTGTCTTTTCTATGAATTTGTTTTATCTCTTTTCAGCTCTGTTTTCTCTTCTGTCCTCTGCTGTGGTGTAACTGCTACATACGTGTAACTGTGATTTTTATATCAGTGCATTTTATATAAATATATGTAACTACTGACTGTAATTCAACCCTTTACACACAGCAAGTGTCTTGTTGATGTGGAAGTTCCGCAAGCGGAACATACATACACCACAACTGTATTAAATAAAGAATCGCCCTCCACCTTGGACCGAGGCCCGTGGGTCCACAGCCTACGTGGCATAATTTAATACAACCGCAAACACAACTTCAGCTCTTGGCTTAATTATGAGATGTTTTAATCATATAATCTGCCCTTTTAATACAACTTAACACACTCTCGGCGTAATAGAAAAAAAACTGTTTAATACATAAAATGCCCTTTCGGGCCCACCATCCGAGCTTGCATTGTCCTTCGATTGCGATTGATCGCAATCGCAACTCGAATACTCCCGATGCATTTGTTGTATTATCTATCCGATGCGATTGACCACTCCTGCTCCGATTGCGATTGATCGCAATCCCAACTCTAATCCTCTGATGCGATTGAGTCTTTAACCCGGAATTCAACCATATATGAAACCTGATTTATAGACCCATCGGGTCCGGACTTTAATCGCAATTGCAAGTTCCTGTATGAACGTTCTGCTCCCTTTATATTCTCCGATGCGATTGACCAGTGCCGATGCGATTAGACCTAGAACTCAAATATATATTAACCATGATTTATAGACCCGTCGGATCCAAACTTCAATTGCAATCGCAACTTCCTGTTGGTTACATGTTCTGCTGCCCTTGCAATCTCCGATTGCGATTGGGGAGGGGTCCCACCTTATAAACTTTGTTTTATGCGCTCCACTTATATAACATAATATATATGCCTTGGACCTTTGCAACATATGTAATGCGCTGCGTTTATATGTAAGATGATGGATATATATATATATATGTATCCTCCATCGGGGTAGGCGATTCCCGGAATAATATTTGTGTTGTATAACGCCGGTTGGAGTGTGTGATTCCCGGAATATGGTTATGTATTGTATGCATTGCATTTCCGCTGGAGTTAAGCGATTCCCGGAATAAGGATTATGTATTATATGTATAACTCCGGTTGGAGTGTGTGATTCCCGGAATTTTGTAACGGCTCTCTGCCTCTGTCACTTAGTCTCTACCTCTGCCTCTGCTGCTTCTGTTTCTCTGCCTCTATCTCTATCTTTCGATAACAGTTCTTCACTGTCTCTACGGTTTCGATAACGGTTCTTCACTGCCTCTTTTGCCTGAGTGCTGCCTCCTTTGCCATCAATGACAATATTTCCAACAGTCTCCCCCTTTGGCATTGATGGCAATGCTCTTTCTCTGTTTGCTTTCTCTTTCTCTTGTTTCTTGCTCTTCCTGTTTGCCTGCTCTTCCTCCTGTTGTTTGTTCTTCCTCCCCCTTTGACATCAATGGCAAAGGACGACGCCTCATCTCTCTGTATGGGTTCTGTCATTGCATTTCCTTTCTCTGAGTTACGTTTAGGTCCTCTTCTGCTGAAATTGGACTATGCTGCTCCAGAGTGATGTATGAAACTTATTGAGAGAACACTTTGGTATAGTGAGCCGATATATGTTTTATAGCTGTGTTTCATTTGTAGTGCCTGTAATATGCATTTTATGATTGAAAGGTTCTTGTTGATTCTGAATGCTAATACTATTGATAATGTTGATAATACTGATAATGCTGATCCTGTGGACTTGTTTTATACCTATCTTGCTGGTTGTTCTCCCCCTGGAATGATATCTTCATTTTATTTTTTTCTTGAGACTGTACTTTCTCTTCATATTAGAGAATAGTATCTACAGATACTACCCCTAGTCTGTCTCTCAAATATTCGAATGGTTCTCTAGCAAGTGGTTTAGTAAATATATCTGGTGTCTGCTCTTTTGTTGGTACATACTCCAGTTTTACTATCTTCTGAGCCACTTGTTCCCGAAGAAAATGATACTTGATTGGAATGTGTTTAGTTTTTGAGTGAAGTACAGGATTTTTAGATATACTTATAGCACTTGTATTATCACATTTGATTGAAATAGGTTCATAAATGCTTACCTTCATGTCTTGAAGAGTTTGCTTCATCCACATGACTTGTGTACAACATGCTGCTGCTGCTATATATTCTGCTTCAGCTGTATACAGAGAGATGGATGTTTGTTTCTTTCTTAACCATGCTACTAGGCTTTCTCCTAGATAGAAAGCACCTCCACTTGTACTCTTCCTGTAATCAACACAACTAGCCCAATCTGCATCTGTGTATGCTGATAAAGTGAAGTTTTTGCTTTTAGGATACCAAAGTCCATAAAGTGTTGTTCCTTGTAGATATCTGAATATTCTTTTGACTGCAAGAAGGTGATTTTGTTTAGGTGCTGCTTGATATCTAGCCACTAGTCGTACTGCTAGCATGATGTCTGGTCTTGATGCAGTCAGGTACAATAGACTTCCAATCATGGATCTGTAGATTTTTTGATCTATATCAGCAGACCCATCATCAGCACACAGCTTGCAACCTGTGGTCATGGGAGTTGACACAGGTTTGCAATCTTCCATTTTGAATTTTTTCAGCATTTCTTTTAGGTATTTTTCTTGTGAGATGAATGTACCTGTGCTCCTTTGCTGAATTTGAAGTCCTAAATAGAAACCGAGCTCTCCAATCATGGACATTTCAAACTCTGATTTCATCTCTTCTGCAAATCCTTTTGCTAGCTCATCTCCGTTGCTTCCAAACATAATGTCATCAACATATACAACAACAATTAGGAGTTCATTTTCATGCGCTTTTATGTATAGATTGCTGTCTACTCCACCTCTTTTAAAACCCTGTTTTTGCAAATATTTATCCAGTCTTGAGTGCCAAGCACGAGGAGCCTGTTTCAGTCCATATAGGGCCTTTTTCAGTTTACATACATAGTCTTCTTTATCTGTCAATGAGAAACCTTCTGGTTGTTCCATGTACACTTCTTCTTCTAGATCGCCATTAAGAAAAGCAGATTTTACATCCATTTGATATACCTTGAAATATTGGTAGCATGCAAATGCCAGGAACATTCTGATAGCTTCCATTCTGGCTACAGGGGCAAATGTTTCATCATAATCAAGTCCTTCTATTTGTGAGTATCCTTTGCAGACTAGCCTAGCTTTATTCCTGATTACTTGTCCTTGCTCATTCATTTTGTTTTTGAATACCCATTTTGAACCAATGATATTTTTCTCAATAGGTCTAGGAACTAGTTCCCAGGTATTGTTCTTCTCAATTTGGTCCAATTCTTCATTCATTGCTTTTATCCAATACTTGTCCTTGCTGGCTTCTTTAAATTTCTTTGGCTCTACTTGTGATAACATGGCTATGTATACTTCTTCTGTTTGTTCTGTTAGCTGCCTTCTTGTCTGGACTCCTGCTTTCTTGTCTCCTATGATCTGATCTTCAGGATGATTCTTCTGAGTGTATCTTGAGGGGGTTTTTGAGCTCAGCTCTACATCTTCTGTCGTCTTGCTGGTTTCATCATCAGTCTGGTCTTCTTCTTCATTGTCGTCTAATGTACTACAGCAGTATGTATCTCTAGTATTGTTTGGAAGTTCTTCATCAAATCTCACATCAATACTTTCAATTATCTTCCGAAGGGTCTTGTTGTAGCACTTGTACCCTTTGCTTTTGGAGGCATATCCTAGAAATATCCCTTCATCTGCTCTTGCATCAAATTTTCCAAGATTTTCATCATTATTCTTTATGTAACACTTGCTTCCAAAGATTCTGAAATGTTTGATTGAGGCTGGCTTTCCATGCCATAGTTCATAGGGAGTCTTGTCACTGCTTGGCCTTAAGTGAGCTTTATTAAGGATATGTACTACTGTGTGCACTGCTTCTGCCCAGAAGGTTTGAGCAATATTATTCTCTTGCATCATGGCTCTGGCAATTTTTTGAACATATATGTTTTGTCTCTCTGCTACTCCATTCTGCTGAGGTGTCCCTGCAATAGTAAATTGTTGTTTTATGCCATGTTCATTGCATAGGTCTGCAAATTCATAATCAGTGAATTCTCCTCCGCTGTCTGATCTGATGCATTTCAGCTTGCATCCTGTCTGATTTTCTGCTAATGCTTTAAATGTTTTGAATTTGTCCAGAGCTTCCAATTTATTCTTGAGAAAAGCAACCCATGTCATTCTGGAGAAATCATCTATTATTAGCATAAAGTAGGAATCTCCACTTGGTGTTTTAGTTCTTGCAGGTCCACACAGATCCATGTGCACAAGTTGCATTGGTCTTCTTGTTGATAACTCTTCTTTAGATTTAAAGGATGTGCGAGTTTGTTTTCCCAACTGACAAGATTTGCATATTGTGTTTGAGGGCCTTTTTATTTCTGGCATATCTCTGACATCTTTCTTCTTGCTCAGTCTAATGATATGGTCAAAGATGAGATGTCCCAATCTCCTATGCCATAACCATGACTCCTCGAGTTTGCTAAGATGGCAGGCTTCATCCTCCTCTTTCACTATGTACACATTACTCTCTGTTCGAACACCTTTGAGTAGATTTTTTCCTGTTGTGCTTGATCTGACTACACAATCTTGTGCTCTAAAGAGAACTTCACAGCCTTTATCACACATCTGACTGACACTCAGTAAATTTGCTTTCAGCCCATCTACATATAATACATCTTGGGCCTTTCCTCTGCCATTGTCTATGCTGACTGATCCTTTTCCCTTGATCTTTCCCGATTTGTCATTTCCAAAAGTGACATTGCCCGATTTCTTTTCATCAAGAGTTAAAAACTTGTTTTTGTCTCCTGTCATGTGTTTAGAGCAGCCACTGTCCAAATACCATTGACTCTTCAAATCTTGAGCAGTTAAAGCCAAGTCACATTTATTCACCTTCTTTATCCACTGGAGGACCCCTTTTGTTTGGTATCTTTTGTGAGGTGATGAATTATATCCTTTTAGAGAACACTTGGAAGATATATGTCCAACTTGATTGCATATACAACATTTGATTATAGTTTTTGCAGAACTGTGAGCATGAACAAAATTGCTTTGACTCATAAACCTCCTTGAGGTATTGAACATCAGTCTTTGTCCATACTTTCTACATTCAATAATTCTATGGCCAAAATCCTTACAATAAAAGCAATAACCATAGAAATTACTTGCATACCTGATGTAAGGTTGTCTCTTCCATGCTTGCATCTTTTGTTGGTTTGAATCATTCCTCCTTGCATGACAATATGCAGCAATGTGTCCTGGATTGTGGCAAACATAACATGTGGCATTCTTCATAGGAGGCAAGAATCTCCTCTAATGACTTTCAAATTTGATATACTCAAGGGCATATGATTCTTTTTCTGCCATCTTAGTATTCATTATATTCCTTGTTACTAGAGATTTCTTCTGATCTCTGTCATCCTTATTACATGTTTCTTCTTTTGTAGGAATTGTTTGGGCTTCTTCATCAGTCTTCTTTGCTCTTACAAAAATTATATTTTTGTTTTCCTTTACTCGATTCTCCTTCATAGCCTATTCTCGTTTTTATCATTGGGGATCTTTGAGCAACCAGGATATCATTCAACTTGCTAGAGCTTGTTGTTTGAGAAGAGTTTATAACCACTGTCCTTTGAGCATTTTCTAGTTTCTTCCTGAGACATACCACTTCTTCCTCCAACTTCTCTTGTTCTTGGGTTTTATCCTTGATTTGCTGAAGTAATATATCTTCTATCTTCTTGGCTTCTTCAAGCTTTACCTTCAGCTGCATGAGGACTTCTGAATTTTGTTCTTCTTTCACACATTTGAGGAGAATATCTTTTTGTTTTCTGCATTTTAGTTTGAGTCTGTCAATCTCCTCTAGAGCACTTCTTAGCTCCCCCTCAAGATCGACTTCCCCTTCTTCTTATTCTTCTAGCAAGAGTCCTTCAAGATCTTCTATGGCCATTAGTGAAAATTCAGAGGTTCCCTCTTCTCCTGAGGGTTCATCTGAGTCTTCAGATGCACTGTTGTCTTGCTGTGCATAGTAGGATTTTCTGCTGAATTTATTTCCTTTCTGCCAATTCTTTGATGTGTCTTTCTCTGATTCTTGAGCTTGATTTCTTACTTTCTTGTGAGGACATCTAGCAGCATAATGTCCAACTCTTCCACAGTTAAAGCATTTAAAAGGAAGTTTACCTGTGTATCTACCTGATCCTCTATCCAATTTCTTAACAAATTTAGCCTCTTCTTCATCAGGGCTGGAGCATATGTCTTCCTTTTCTTCTTTCTTCTTTTCTGTTTTGAATGATGCCTCCCTTGTACTTGGCTTCTTCTGTTGGAGCCTCATCTCATATGCTGTAAGATTTTCTAGTAGTTGGTTCATGGTCAAGGTCTCCTAATCAGCTGTTTATTCTATTGCAGACACCTTGGGATTGAATCTGGATGGAAGAGATCTTAGAATCTTTTGTACAATTATATCTTATGGTATTGTTTCTCCAAGAGCTTTCATACTGTTAACAATTTCTGCAACTTCTAAGAAGAAGCTCCCAACATCTTCATCATCATTCATTTTTAAATTTTCAAACTGGGCTCTATATACCTGAATTTTGGCAGTCTTAACCTTTTTATTTCCCTCATGGATATTCTCTAGAGTGTCCCACATATCTTTGGTAGTCTTACTGTGCATTATTTTGGTAAACTCGGCTTCACATAGTCCATTTAAGATAGCATTCATTGCTTTTGCATTAGCTACAAAGCTTTCTTTAGCTTCTTTCTCTGTATCAGTTGACTTTGTGACATATCCAATTTCCACAGCATCCCAAGCTTCTAATCCTAAAGACATTATATAAGCTTTCATTCTTATTTTCCAAAAGGCATAATTTGCACCTATAAAGAAAGGGGCTTTATTGGTTGAGCTTCCTTCTTGACTTGCCATCTTGAGAGCCTAGGATCTCCTTTCAGTTGTTAGACTGATATACAAGGAACCTGCTCTGATACCAATTGTTGAACTCTTAGTTAAACTGAGAGGGGGGGGGGTGAATCAGTTTAACACATTCATGGACTTTTAAAACTTTTCCTTTAAAACTTATTTTACTTTATTAACACCTTCATTTCATGATCAACATAATGTGTGAGCAATATTTATTTATGAGCAGTAATTAATAAGCAGATTAGATAATGTACCAGCAGTCTTAATATGTTAGCAGTAAGTATTAGCAGAATAGATATATCATATCAACACATAGACACTAGATATACGTGGAAACCCATAAAGGGAGAAAACCACATCTTATTATTCTTGTGATTCAAAGGCAAGCTCCAACTCCCTCTCACCACTGATTTTCTGAAGGAACCAACCTACAGGAGGCTCCAAACTCAATTCTGCAAGCTACAACTTGCAAGGAAGCTCCAACTCCCATCTATTTTCTGCAGGCACCAACCTACAGGAGGCTCCTACCTCAGTCAGCTACAACTGACATCTATCAAGCTACAACTTGATAGGGAAGCTCCAAATTCCTTACTCTTTCAAAAGAAAAACACTTGCTGATTTACCTTGGATATCAGCTATGTTCTGTACCTTCTTCTCTGCTGTTCATCAACTCTTATATCAGACCTGCATCATCTCTGCTCAGCCCCTTCTTCTTCTTTGCTCAGCTCCTCCTTATTCACATTCTTCTTGCAGCTTGCTTATTCTCTTCAACTCTTCTTTAATTCTGCTGCATACTCTCTTCTTCTCTCACTCCTTTTTCGTCAACCATCTCCCCTTGGATATTACCCTGTTTTATACAAAAATAGCTTCATGGTTGTTTGTATTCCACTGGGAATTCGAAATGGACAGCCATGTCTCTTTGCCTTCTGCCTTCTCATCTCTTTTCAACTCACTCAGAAAAATGTAACTGTAGGTGCTTATTTTAATATTACAGTGGGATATTTGCTCTCTTCTGGAGACTTGCCAATGCATCACAACAATATAAATTTAAATAAAACATTTACATTCAAATTTAAATGACAACTCCAGCTCACTCGTTTTGTCTCTTGGCTTGCTGCGCATTTTTCTTTTCTCTGACTGTGTCTTTGTCTTTTCTGTGACTGTGTTTTATCTCTTTTCAGCTCTGTTTTCTCTTCTGTCCTCTGCTATGGTGTAACTGCTGCATATGTGTAACTGTGCTTTTTATATCAGTGCATTTTATATAAATATATGTAACTGCTGACTGTAATTCAACCCTTTACACACAACAAGTGTCTTGTTGATGTGGAATTTCCGCAAGCGGAACATACATACACCACAACTGTATTAAATAAAGAATCGCCCTCCACCTTGGACCGAGGCCCGTGGGTCCACAGCCTACGCGGCATAATTTAATACAACCGCAAACACAACTTCAGCTCTTGGCTTAATTATGAGATGTTTTAATCATATAATCTACCCTTTTAATACAACTTAACACACTCTCGGCGTAATAGAAAAAAAATTGTTTAATACATAAAATGCCCTTTCGGGCCCACCATTCGAGCTTGCATTGTCCTTCGATTGCGATTGATTGCAATCGCAACTCGAATACTCCCGATGCATTTGTTGTATTATCTGTCCGATGCGATTGACCACTCCTGCTCCGATTGCGATTGATCGCAATCCTGACTCTAATCCTCCGATGCGATTGAGTCTTTAACCCAGAATTCAACCATATATGAAACCTGATTTATAGACCCATCGGGTCCAGATTTTAATCGCAATTGCAAGTTCCTGTATGAACGTTCTGCTCCCTTTATATTCTCCGATGCGATTGACCAGTGCCGATGCGATTAGACCTGGAACTCAAATATATATTAACCATGATTTATAGACCCGTCGGATCCAAACTTCAATCGCAATCGCAACTTCCTATTGGTTACATGTTCTGCTACCCTTGCAATCTCCGATTGCGATTGGGGAGGGGTCCCACCTTATAAAATTTGTTTTATGCGCTCCACTTATATAACATAATATATATGCCTTGGACCTTTGCAACATACGTAATGCGCGGAATTTATATGTAAGATGATGGATATATATATATATATATATGTATCCTCCATCGGGGTAGGCGATTCTCGGAATAATATTTGTGTTGTATAACGCCGGTTGGAGTGTGTGATTCCCGGAATATGGTTCTGTATTGTATGCATTGCATTGCCGCTGGAGTTAAGCGATTCCCGGAATAAGGATTATGTATTATATGTATAACTCCGGTTGGAGTGTGTGATTCCCAGAATTTTGTAACGGCTCTCTGCCTCTGTCACTTAGTCTCTGCCTCTGCCTCTGCTGCTTCTGTCGCTCTGCCTCTGTCTCTATATTTCGATAACAGTTCTTCACTGTCTCTACGATTTCGATAACAGTTCTTCACTGCCTCTTTTGCCTGAGTGCTGCCTCCTTTTCCATCAATGACAATATTTCCAACACTAAGATGGATTTCATGGAAGCTAAGATGGATGACATGGAAGCTAAGATCGATGAAAAAATGAAAGACATCATGGAAGACATGAAGAATGATCTAAAATAAAACATGGAAGGGTTGATGACAAGGTTAATACAAGAAATTATTACTAATGGTGAAAATATAGTAGAGGAAAACTCATGATGAGAAAAAAATAAATGTTGACCATGATTTCATAAACTCTAATGTTGGAATCGAGGAACCACCATATTCCAAATATGGATATGAGGAAGTTTGAAGGAAAGGATCCCGTAACAAGGATACTACAGATGGAGAAATATTTTGATCTCAATAATGTGAAAAGCACACAAAAGGTACACATTGCAACTTTACATTTAGAAAAAAATACATTTGTATGGTATCGATGGCTTTGCTCCCGTAAAAAAATTGTCACTTGGTCAATTTTTACGGAGGAAATGATAGCACATTATGAGGACACAAAGAGAAACACCTTCTTTAGCCAATTGATAAATCTCAAACAAAAGGGTTCAGTGGTGGAGCACATTGAGGACTTCCAAAAATTGAATATAAGGGTAACTGATATTCCAGAGGAACATAGGATTGATGTCTTCATAGGGACTTTAAAGGATAATATCCAACATGAAGTTCATGTTTGGGAACCTGATTCATTGGAGAAGGCATTCAGGTTGGCAAGAAAAATTGAATGTAAAATTATGGCGACAAGGAAGCCTACCACTCACTTCTATAAAGAAGGAAGTGTTGCTACGCCTAGATTTCCACAACCTACAAGGTTGACACCACAACAATTGGAAGAAAAAAGATCAAAAGGGCTTTGCTACAATTGTGATAGAAAATACACTAAAGGTCATAAGTGTGCTGAGAAGAAATTGAACAAGAAGAGCATATACACCAGAAACCAACCCTAGAAGAGGAAGACATGAATATGACCATATCGTGTACTGCATTGGCAGGAATTAACACTTCTCAAACTCTCAAGATAGAAGGACATATCAAGAAGAAAAAGGTAATAGTGTTAATTGATTCAGGTAGCACCCATAATTTTATTCATTGTAAGGTAGCCAAGGAATTAAATTGTTTCCTATACCCAGCACCAGAATGTCAAGTGATGGTTGCAAATGGAGGAACTATAAATTGCTCTGGAAAATGCCATAATTTCAAGCTAACCATGGGGGAATATGTATTGACTAGTCCAATGCTTTCCATTCCTATGGGAGGTGCTGATGTTGTACTAGGAGTACAATGGTTGCAATCTTTGGGGACGGTAGCTTTTAATTTTCAAGAACTTTTCTTGAAATTTTTTTCAGAAGGAAAGGAAGTTGAATTACGGGGTATTGCGGGGAAGCCAGGAAGGATAATAAGCTCTAATGTCATGACAAAGCTTCTAAAGAAAGAACAGCGAGGCGTAATTGCACAATTATGCTCATTAGAAGTTCCAACATCAAAATCATCTATTTCTGTAGATCTCCAACAAGTCTTGGACCATCATTCCAAGGTGTTTGAAACTCCCAAAGGACTCCCACCTATTCATGATCATGATCATGCTATTCATTTGATTCCAGGAAGTGTTCCTCCAAACATCAGGCCTTATAAATATCCTTATGTCCAAAAGAGAGAAATTGAACGTATGATTGCAGAAATGTTAGAGGCGGGTATAATTCAACCTAGTCAAAGTTCTTTCTCTGCTCCTGTAGTATTGGTACACAAGAAGGATGGATCATGACGCATGTGTCCGGATTATAGGGAGCTCAATAAGCTCACCATTAAAGATAAATTTCCCATTCATGTGATTGATGAATTATTGGATGAATTACATGGAGCAATTTATTTTACCAAGTTGTATCTTCGTTCAGGATATCATCAAATTAGAATGAAGACTGAAGATATTCCAAAAACAGCATTTCGAACTCATGAGGGTCATTATGAATTTTTGGTCATGCCTTTTGGCCTTACAAATGCACCTTCTACATTTCAAGGGTTGATGAATTCCATTTTCAAACCCTTCCTTAGAAAATTTGTGCTAGTATTTTTTGATGATATAATAATCTATAGCAAGTCTTGGAAGGATCATGTTCAACATGTTGACAGGGTGCTCAAACTATTGCAAGAGAAACAATTATATTAAAAAACATTCAAATTTTTCTTTGGAGTACACGAGGTGGAATATCTGGGTCATATTGTATCTCACAAGGGTGTTATGGTAAACCCTAACAAAATTAAAGCCATTAAGGAATGGAAAGTCCCCACAACCATAAAGCAGTTACGAGGATTTCTCGGTTAACAAGGTATTATCACAAGTTTGTTAAGAATTATGGGAGAATAGAAGCAACTCTAACAAAATTATTGAAGAAAGATGCATTTTCATGAACTCTTGAAGCAACTAAGGCCTTTGAACATCTTAAAGAGCCAATGTGCCTAGCACCAGTCTTAGCTGTGCCAGACTTCACAAAAACCTTTATTGTGGAATGTGATGCCTCATGAAATGGAACTGGTGTTTTTTTAATGCAATAAGGAATACCCTTTGCTTTTGAAAGTCGTCCAATCAAAGGAAAGTATTTACATAAAGCTATTTATGAGAAGGAAATGTTAGAAGTACTACATGCACTAACGGAATGGAAAACTTAACTAATGGGAAGACACTTCAAGGTAAAAACTGACCATAATAGTCTTAAACACTTTTTTGATCAAAGACTATCTTCAGAAGAGCAAAAAAAATGGGTCACAAAGATGTTGGGTTATGACTTTGAAATAATCTACAAAAAAGGGAAGCTAGATGTTGTTGCAGATGCACTCTCAAGAATGAATGAAGAGGTGGAAGCATTGATTTGTGCCATTTCTATTATCCAAACAGATTGGATAACCGAAGCAAGGGATCAATGGAAGATGAACGAAGAAATCTGGACAAACATTCAAAAGTTGCAGTAAGATCCTAGTAAATCTGATACATTTAGCTGGAAAAATGATTCCTTATGGTACAAATATCACTTATATATTTGTAATAATTCCCAACTAAAACAAAATATTCTTTTGGAATTGCACACTTCTCCTTTAGGGGGACACTCAGGATTTTTAAAAACTTAGCACAGGGAGTAGAAATAATTTTTTTGGGATGGCCTTAAATCTGATATTCAAAATTTTTCGGCGGAATTTTTGGTTTGCGAGAAAAATAAAGTTGAGACAATTAAGACCCCGGGTCTTCTACAACCTTTATCCATTCCAAGTTAATGTTGGGAGTAGATTTCAATCGATTTTATCACAAGTTTATCTAAGTGTGAAGAAAAGAGTGTCATCATGGTGGTAGTTGATAGACTTACCAAGTATGCACACTTTTGTGCATTCTCTCATCCATTTAAAGCAAGTATAGTTGCTACTACATTTATGGACATAATTCAAAATCTACATGGAAACCCAAAGATTATTGTCAGCGATAGAGATCCCATTTTTACTGGAAATTTTTGGACGAAGTTATTTTATTGTTTGGGTACTCAATTAGCTCATAAATCATCTTATCATCCTCAATCCGATGGTCAAACTGAGATAGTGAATAAATTTTTGGAAGGATATCTTCGTTGTTTTGTATCTGATAAACAAAAACAATTGGTCAAGTGGTTACCTCTTGCTGAATGGTGGTATATCACTTCAACACAACAACAAAAATGACCCCCTTTATGGCACTTTATCGATATAATCCACCATCCATCCCTTGATGTTTAAGATAAAATTCTAAGGTTCAATCAGTGGAAGATCACATCAAGCATCAAGAATAACTTCTCCAACTCTTAAAGGATAACCTAAATTTGGCACAAAATTAAATGAAACAACAAACAGATCAACATCACAACGAGAGAAGTTTTGATGTAGGAGACTGGGTATTTTTACGGCTAGAACCATACAAAGAAATGTCCCTCAAGCAAGCTAAGAAGGATAAAAATTATCGCCAAAGTACTATGGTCCTTACAAGGTGTTGCAAAATATTGGTACTATGGCATACAAATTGAAGCTTCCTGCTTCTTCGTGAGTGCATCTAGTTTTCCATGTTTCATGCTTAAAGAAGGATATAGGTGAAAATCTTCTAGTTCAAACAATATTGCCAGAACTTGATGAGGAAGGAATAATCCGATTGGAACTGAAGCAGTCATGGAAACAAGAACTCGACATCTACGAAATCGATCAATTTTAGAGTATCTCATCAAGTGGAATAACTTACCCACTAAATATTCTACATGGGAGGATGAGAATTTTATACAAAAGAATCCTGAGCTACTCAAGTATTGAGGACAAAAATTTTTTAAAGGAGAGGGGCATGTTAGGTCCTTATATTACTTTTTTAGTGTGTTATTTTTATTGGTGTAGCCCACTTATTGTTATTGTTGTACCCCTGTAACCCAAATATTTTTATTATTGTTCCCTTACATTATTATTGTTAGGTCGGCTACGATTATATTGTGGCCCCATGGACTTCTATATATAGAAGGAGGTTTTGTTCATTTGTATCATCGAAGAATTATTCATTTATGTAATGTATTGGAGGTTTCCCCCTCGAAGTGGCTGATTTATAAGGCGTTGATCTATCTTTTCTTCTATTTTTGGAGTTGGTTTCATAACACAAAATACCAACAACGTCATATCAATATGAATGCACAACCTGGAAATGTGGCCATCATGGACGCAGAACGAGCTGAGAATGGTAGAAAGGGTGATATGGAAGCCCACTGGTTGGAATCCTCAATTTATCCCTTGGATATTTTGATTGGAGCCATTATTTCTACGTTTCTATATTTACCTATGGATCCCTCTTTATAAAAAAGGAAACATAAGAAAAATAAGCTACACGCGGCATGTTGGCCATCTTCTTTGACGTTGATGTCGATATTTTTGTTTATGTCCCATGGTACCTTTGATTGCTACTTCTTTATTTATTCAAATTTTTTTTCTATTTTATTTATTTTCTCCTCCTCTAAAGCATTCTAGAAAATTATAAATTCCTAAATCTACATCACTTTGTCAATTTCTTTTAGATTTTCTACCCCTCATCACGTGTCATTAGTTCTTCTCGCATAATGAACTTGCCTTTTGGTATTGGATATGAGTAGTTCCATGATGCGCTAGCATTTATATCTTGGAATTTATCCATTCTTGAGAAGTGAACCTCATTATATTTGAGTTAAAATTTTGGGCAAGAATTATATAAAATTAAATATGTATTTAAATTTCTTAATCCAGTGGCAAAAAGAAAATATTTTCTACTGCATCAAAGTTATCTTCATAGAAGGAAGTGCTATTATTCACAGCATTTACGGCATCAATAAACTTATCTTTATAAAATGGGGTGCTATCATTCATAATATTACAACATCAATAAAATTATATTTAGGCAAGGAAATTATATTATTCATAGTATTTACCGCATCAATAAACTTATTTCAGTTTAGATTTCGGGAAAAAAATTATATTAAATTAAAAATGTATTTAACATCAATATTTTGGGCAAACAATTATATTTATTAAAACCGTATTTAAATTTATTAAGCGATTCTCGAAAAGAAAATATTTTCTACTGCAACAAAATTATCTTCATGGTAATAAGTAATTTTCTACCAATTTACAACTAGCAAACATCACAAGTCTGTTACAATTACAATTTACATGCTGGTCAACATTTAATGATTTCAAGTTGTTACCCTATTTTGTTTATTTTAAATGTTTTATATTATAATCATATATCTCAATGATTTTGTACCTTTTAAACATTTCGTTTCTAATCTCTTCCTCTTATGCCTTACAATAGCTATTTATTAAACAATATTGGATAATGATAGGATGGTCCAGTTACCCAATAAAGTTAGTAAAACATTTATACTTAAGTTTAAAAAAAAATTATATATATATATATATATTCAAGAGTAGAGTTGATACGTCCATAGTCTGGTTTTTTAGCTATATATTATAACAACTCCACTTACCACAATTTTATTTTTCTATTTATAGCATAACTATTAAAATTTGTGTCCATGACTTTTAATTTGTTCACGACTATTTGACAAAACTCTGTCATTATAATTTCTGTTGTTATTCCTTCATTCATAGTTCATCACTATTTGATGAAACTATTTCATTATAATTTACGTTGTTATTCTTTAATTCATAACTGATGAACTCAGGTTTAGAATTTTTCTGCTATTTATTGTACTTTTCTTTCTTATCAAATTCATCCTTAGTTTTCCTTGAAAATTACACTTGACGATACCTCATCATGATCTTGTTTCACTATCACTATCATGACAATGTTTCTATTTAATCTAGGATAACATATCCATGTTATAATTTACCTTCTAATTTAATCTTTTTATGTCTTCTCTACCTATTTACTTTAATATCAAACTTATATAGTATAATTTATACTATGTCAATCTTTAATAATTCTAGGATATACCATGCACATTCCTTAGGTGATACATATATCATATTTTATAAAATCACACTCTATATATATACTCCATCCGCAACGAATTGGGAAATTTATATAAGTCATGATAAAATCTTAATGATAAGTTCATTAAAGAAGTAGGATGTTGGCACTCTAAATTTGTCCCTCATAAATACCACTTGACTTTACAAAAATAATCATCATATACATTTACCCTTTAATCCTTAATAGTAGATGGTACTTATGATATATATATTTGTTTGAAAATACAATGCTATCCTTATAGTTATACAATATTAGCACTAAAATTATATCACTCCTATGGTGGTTTCTTATAGTAGAGTATGTATACAAATTAATCATACCATGTATGACTCTACTATAGCCATCCTTCTTAATTGTGATATTGATTTTATCATTTGTAGTACAGTCCGTAGATTTTTCAGATCAGAGGTTTAAATACGATTTACGTTTTTGAGATGTTTGTAGTAATGCGATTAATGGAAATCACATGGCCTCGATGACTTTTCCAGCTATTATGGTCTTAGATCAAAGCTACGTGGATGGTTTGGATGATTTTGTATATCTACTATAGGAGTGTTATGAAACCTAACCTTATCTAAAATTTTCATTGTTTTTGTTTAGCTCCCTCTGCTCTCGGCTCTACTTCTTCAACCTCAAGTTGATTTACCATGCAACCATGACTTTTACGGTAATGTTTGTCTCTACGTTCACCACAATGAAAATTATTTCCACGCTTTCTAAGTTATATCTTAATGCATCTGTGTAGCCTTCAGAGGCCCTTAACTCCTTAGGTAAACGTTCAATGATGACTCATTAGCTTTATCATGCCTCTAAACATTTTGTTTTTCGATTATATTTTTTTTCTTGTCATCGTTATAAGTTCTGCAATTTCTACTAGTCATTTTTGGGATTGTAGGTTTTGTATTCATCTCTAAGAATTCGAGGATACTCAGTCTCAAAGTTTAAAGAATTGGAGGTAAATTTCCTCTGTAACAAGGAGGTAAGAAACTTCGTTCTTAATACTAGTGTGCTAACTGAAGCAACCTCATATTCTTACAAATACCATGCTTGAATTTCTGCATCACTGTACTATGGGTTCATCCTATTTAACCATATGATAACATTAATGTGTATATTCATTCTTGGGTTTCATTCAAAATACGTTATAGCGGGGTTATACAGTTGTATAGTCATGATTTATTTACGGCATATTGGTCTCTGTAACTCCTCTTTGAGACATTATTCTCTGTAGTATTCCACGTCTCTCTGGAATGAAATTTTTTATGGGTTTTTGGCACTTATATTTATGATTTAATGTTTTTCTCACCCTTTTGGTTTTGCTATACGTTTTCTTGGAATGATTTCAGGGTTTTATATTTCCATGAGAATTCATTTTGAATGTTTCCCCCAATTTTATTATGAGAATAAAGTTAATCACAAATCAATTTTCTTATGGCTTCATGGTATTTTTATGAATGCCTTTCCTCGAATTCAATTAGAATTCAATTTTATATTCATGCGTTTGTTGTATTTCACATCATTTTTAAAGTATTTATTTTAGGAGAATAGTTTTGAAGTTTAATGTCTTAATAATTTTGTAACAAAATTTAGAATGTTTCAATATATATTCTATAACTTTTTTTTTTTATAATTTCTATGTCAAACTTATTTTAATTTTATGAATATTCATTCACAAAATAACCACAGTTTTCATGAAACCTTTTTGTAAATAAATTGTTATATTTATCTGATATAAATTTGATTTCAAATTTAATTCAGAACCTTTATTTACCCATACAATTATTTTGTGATTAATAATATTCCTAACATGTCAATGTTCAGGAATTTATCCTTTCTGTTGAGGAAATTTATTTTCTTGTTTTACAATTTTTTTTTCTGTATTAAATTCTCATATTGTACTTATAAATAAGATTCAGACAATATAGATTTAATTTTAGAATCTTATTAATTCCCTCAATTCATAAAATTCTCTTTTGTACATGAATGATTTTATCTATTCTCCAATTGGTATAGTTCCTATGACGCACTCTGTCCCTGAGATGAAATGTATTCTTTTATTTTCTAGTTTTTCAATTTAATTTCCTTTTCCTCTTCTATTTTCGTCAAATTCCTTCTCTAATGATATTCCGAATTTTTATTTGTGAATTTAATACCATTGTCTAATTAATAACACTAAGGTAATAAATTTATATTTAATTTCTATTTTTCCTTGAATTATTTATTTTTGTCTTTAATTACTTTTCAAGACAATTGTACTCATTTTAACTTACTTATATTTTTGGATGTACATGTACTCCACATAATTCCATGTCCATGCTTACAATTTAATTGATACTCTGTAATTTCATGTGTACTTCATTGACAATAGATTCTGGTTTCTTCTATATAGGTTGGTATATATCACTTTCAATAACCCAACCTATTCAATTTACAATCCTATTGTACTATTTATTTGGAACCATGAATTTTGTTTATGAATTATGACAAAATTAAATTGTCATATATTTAAAGTACAATATCTAGAATTAAATTATTGCAGTATCATAATGAATACTCATTCCCAGAGTTTAAATTGTATTTACTTTCATGTATGTGTTTTATCCAGTTTGTTCCTTTATGACACTTCTGAGATAATGCAATAATTTTTATTTGTATCCAACTTATTTTACAGTACAGATATTTTTTGGAATTTACATATTCATGTTAATATTATGTCATTGATAAATACACTAACTTCACTTCTTTATAATGTATTTATCTATATCTTATGTAATTATAGTAATAACATTTTCCACCTAACCTCAAATCTAAACTTGTTAATGGGGTTTAGACATTCTAAGAGTTGGTTTATAACTTCTAATTATCTATGTAGCCATATAGATCAACTACAATTTCTATAGTAGTTATCTCTTAAATACATTAGACTATCTAGCACATTTTTATATAAGATTTACTCATGCATAAATTTAAATCTCTTACACATGTCAACCTACTATAAAAAAATCACAGTTCCATACCAATAAGAAATACTAAAATTTCTAATACATAATTGAAATACTTGTACATACCACTTTTGGTCAGACTAATTGCCACCCAACCTTGAGCTTTCTCTCCACAACTCCCTCGGAGCAGAGACCAATTCCTTCAAGGTGTAAACAACCTCTTTTCTACCCAGGAATAGCTATTTTAAGCTTCTTTTCCCTTCAGCATGTTTCCATAATTTCATCCAATTAATTAGGATGTTGTTTTCCTTTTTTCTTAGGCTTTCCTTTTTTTTCCACAAAAGTACTTTAAAACTAGCTTTTTCCTCTTTCTAGTTTTATTTCACCTCTTCTCAATAGCTTTCCACTTTACTGAGGCATCTTTTTAGATTTTTATCTCCAATCTCATATTCAATTTTTAATTTATTTTCTCCAAGGATTTTTCGAGAATCTGGGAAATTCTTAGGAATCTTATCCATCCTCATGGAATTGAAATCCTTATCTCCATTTATACTCTAGTCTTTGCACAAAAATTCAGATTCCATATTTATTTAATTTAAAGGAATAAAATATGTCCACAATAATTGTTTTCCTTTAGGTCCACTTAACCTTTAGGATTGTTCAAATGTCTAATAAAAGTAGTAATAATAGGGATATTACATATATGATCGGTTGATGTGTTTTTTGAAGAAGCTACTACATCATAAATAGCATTTGACCCAGGAACTATTTAATACCCAATTAAATTTGGGTGGCTAAATTTCACTAAGACTGAGGTATCACACAAATTATCTCCTTGCTGAGAGCTATCCTCCACTGTTCCTTTTGCAAACACTACTTATTCTCTAAATGTAGAATCCTACCTTTAGTGGAAGTGCAGAACCCTTTTCTTCTCTTTTTTGGAAATACCTTCTGGTCCACTTGAAATTTAGTTAACACAAACTAGCAGAATTTCTTGGCATCCAATGGTTTAATTTTATAAATTTCGTCGAATGAATATAGAGCCATATTAGTTGAACAATATGATTAAAATTTTACTGTTAGTTTGTGATGTGATAACAGTAAAATTTATGGAAAAAACATTGGTTTATAAATACCGATAATAATTTTAAACAAAATTGACAAATTTTATATATCAAGTTAAAAAAAAGGTTACTTCACAACCCAAAGTAGTAAAACAATTATGGAAACACACAGTTCTGGGAAGGAAAACAACACAATAAGCGAGAGATTTTTGTTTAGCTTTAACTGAGGGATGCAAGGTGTCTACCTTTCAATTTTATCAGTTTCTTTATATGATGTGCTTAATATATGGTTATATTTTCATTTTATATATCATCCTCATAATGTTAAACTATTGTACCCATTAGAATAAAAAATTTGAAATGTCATATGCATCAATGACAGAGTTCCTTGGGACATTTTTACACTTAGATAAATAAATATGTTTATGAAGAGTCACTTCCAACCATAATTTATGCAATTATTTGCATAAATTTAGATGACATTATTTATTCTTAGATAAATAAACATGTTTACTAAGAGTTACTTCCCACCATAATCTATGCAATTCTTTGGATAACTTTAGATGAGACTAAACATGAAAGTGTGTAAATTTACAAAAGTTTGTGCTGACCAAAATTTATGCAACGTGTGGTAAAAATTTCAGATAGAAGAATTATTTATGTTGTCATCAAAGAAAACTAAGCTATTTGTACAAGGAGGTTGTAATCTCATAAACGGTTAACTGCATATTAAATGAATAAAAGAAAATCAAAATAAAAAGAAAAAAAGAAAAAATACATTGGCACTAACCTTTATTATTATTTTTTTTAATTTTTATTTTATCACTTCATCATTAACAAACTTTAGCGATTACATGTTCAACTTTATTAAATTTATGTCATTGGTACAAGAAATTCCACTAAATGATGGGCATATATATTCCTATAATGGAAGGTAAATTGAAAATGAAGAATATGAGATTTAAACATACACATTATCAATAATTTAAATATATTATGTTGCAAATAACACTATGTTATCAATAAATGAGAAGGTTAGATAGAAGGGTATCATTAAGGAATAGAAATGGATGTTATGGTGTAAATGGATATTACGGTCTAGATGAATGCTATAATATCCCTATTTTTAAACTTTTATAGACATTTAATAAACCTAAAGGTCAGGTGGACCCAAGGAAAAACTATCTGTGGACATATTATTTTCGAAATTAATAAACGAATGTGAATTTTTATTATTCTATAAATACCAGAGTAAATTTGAGACCGAGAATTCAAATTCATGGGGACGAACTAGAATCCTAAGACTTTCCAAAATTATCCATAAATCCTTGGAGAAAAATAAACTAAAAATTAAATTATTAAATGGGAGAAAAAGATCTAATAAAAGCCCAAGTAAAGTGGAAAGTTACTGAGAAGGGGTAAGAATAAAACTGGAATGATGAAAATCTTGTTTTAAAAGAAGCTTTTGTGGAAAAACAAAGCAAAGCCTAGGTTAAGGGAAACAACATCCCAAAATACTTGGACGCAGTTATGGAAATAAGATGAGGGAAAGCAAGCTTAAATAAGCTATTCCTAGTATGACAAAGGGGTTTTCTACACTAAGGGATAATTGGTCTCTTCTTGGGGGAGATTTTTTCAATAAGCTCAAGGTTTGGAGGAAAACAATCATTATACATTGGTATTTACATTCTGTGGAAATTTTCTGTTAGAGCCTATTATTATAAATGATACTAGATCAGTAATGGAATGCAAAAAATTTGGTGGTTCATAAATAATGGATGGAATTTATGTAAATGAAATTATAGATTTCATGGGTATTGTAAAGTGTCTTGTTTCAGCAATTTAATTGTCTTATGTAGTTGAAAGTGTCCTAATTATAAAGGAATATAATTAAGTTAATTGTATTTTTACATATACTTATATGAAGTAGTGGACAAACAAAAAAAATCTTTAAACCCTTTCTCATGGTATAAATATTTTGTTTAAGTCCAATTTTAAAATATGGGGTTAAACTGAAAAATTACAGTATATGTACAAAAGAATTATTGATATATTATAGCAAGATGCATATCAAAAAAATTCTCTAGGAATATATCTTTCAATAAAATTCCTAACAAAATTTATTATGTACATATAACATTAATAGATACATATCTGAATTATTCTATACAGATACAAAGTTCAAATTGAATCTTAAACAAGTTTATATATGATATAAGATGGATATTATCATATAATTAAATTGATATAGAACTCAAACATATATGTGAAAACCTAATATAGATAAAAATATTTAAGATGTGTATTATCTAACTCCTGTACAAATATCAATCTGTTAAAAATCCTCTAATGCAATTGAAGATGGAATAGTAAAAAATTAATTATAAATGAATTAAATAGTGAAATGTTACAATTACATCACAATCATCATCTTAATTAAATGTACAATTTACCATAATAAATTATGCGGAGTAGAATAGATGGAGGAAAGGTCTCCATTGTTCTAAAGACACACCTAAAACAATATGATAGTGACTATCAGACTCTATGAGTTATAATAACAGGAAAGAGAATGCATGTAGAGGATAATAAGTTAAACCTAAAACAAACAAGGTAGTCAAAGTTAGAAATAGAATTGCGAAAATTGTATAGTAACTTAAAGAGTATGTATAGGGAGAGAGAATACCTATAATTATCTCTTCCATCTCGATTAATTCGTACTTACACCTACATTAAAAAGAGTTGAAACTAATGCTGGACAAATCAATAGAATAAACAAAAATTATAAAATATTGTAGTAGAATGTGGAACAAACCTCGAAGAGTGGAATTACAGTTTGTATCATCGATGAACTAATATCTACTGTAGTACATTCAACTGTGAACAAAAATCAAAATAAATTAATTCTTACAGAACATGTAATGAAAATATTTTGATAAGAATTATGATTATATTTAAAAGCATGAGTGAAACTTCAAAACCTTGGTTGAACAAACTGACAAAGGTGGGTATACGTGTCAAGTTCAATAGAAATCTATAGTGAATTGTTATGATAATTTCTACTAGAGTAGTGGTATAAAAAAATTAATAAATAATCAGTATGAATTGCATTTAACTTCAACATTATGAAAAATTACATAACCTAGTAAAGTAAATTTAGAAAGGAATTTAGTTCAATGCAGAAATTTATAGAATTCTGGAATTTAAAGAGGGGAAAACCCAAGATTGGCTAGCTAAGCATGGGTGACCAATATTATAAAAATTCCAAGAGAGAGATAAAATAAATTGCAAATATATAAATTTCAATATTATGAATTTACTTATAAGAAATTGAATTCTGGGAGATTCAAAGAATTCTTATAACAGAGAAAATCATTTCACTGTGACATTATAATTATATAATTGAAAAATCTAATTTCCTCTATATGAGAAGGATATAGTATTATAAGGTTCCTCCAAATTCAATGAGGATTAAAGGAGGGTATAATCCATAAACCTTAAACAAATGATATATATGTAATTTATAAACCGACGAAGAGAAAAATCCTACGTGAACATATCCAAAATTTCTCTCGCATAGAGAATCGAAAGAGTCTATGATTGACAAAACCGGAACTCCAAATTCGATGGCATAGAGAAAAATTAATAAATTATGGCCTGTATGTATAAGGATGAATAACGCGTAAACGTAAATTACATTTTTTTGAATTTTATTACAAATTTGATATATATGAAGGAGCAAGCAGAAATGCATATAGTAATGATCAAAATGCACATGTCAAAATAGAAATAAATTAGTCATGTTACCATAGGAATGAAAAATGAAATCATTGTTTGATAACATATAAACATTATTTCCAAATGACGAATTGAATTTATAAATAGAATTCGATAATTTCATAGCCAAAGGCTAAACTCACGGAGGATATAAATTCATAGAAATTCTGGGTTTTCTAAAAGATAGTACAAAGGGTTGAGTAGAAATATTATTGAGTTATTAGTGGTGACTATAAATAATATAAAATACCCATAACAAGGATTCAAAAGAGTAAATGGAGTCATGAAAAAAATCTGCAAAACATACAAAACGAAATAAGAATAAAAACCTAGGATTCTATATAAAGCCTGTATACCAACGAATCGCAAACTCTATTAAAAGAGATAAATGGTTAAAAAATTAGCACATTCACAAAGAAAATAAGGAGAAATAAATGTTAGTATACCTTACCTGAAATGCTCATACAGCCCATTGACTAGGCATGGAAGAAGAGGAACCATTGTAGGGGTTTCATCTAGATTTGAGACCCCCAAAAAATTTAAAGGAACACAAAATAATTCTAACCTTTTAAAAATTTCATGACGAATTCCTATTAGTAATTTCAACATAAATGTATGACAAGGATGGTGATTTATTAGCTATAGTATCGTCTGAGCCTTTCCTTCCATGATCTGAAGCTTTTGTAGAAGCTGAGGAAAACTGTGAATGGAATGTTAATATTCAGTTACGAAATTGACACGCATAACATTCGTCACATAGATTAAAATTAATATGTGATCATAGCTCGGTAACATTACCCACAAAATTTCAGAAAAAGGCAAGAGCTCTGTGCATGGTTTGACGGGAGAAATTTGGCTAGAGGCCCAAATGTCGGAAGAGTGAAATTAAAAATGAAGAGTAGTCTCAAATATTAGGGTTTGAGTGAAAAATATGCACTATCAAAACCAAAATGAAGATCCCGAGTACAAGTGTCTCAGGAAATAACTTTGATCACATGGAGCCATGTGACAGATGGTACAAAAGTTAAATGCTAGATAGAGACTAGATAAGGCAATCCATTAATGAGTTAATACAAATTAACCATTACAGCCCTTTGGTGGAGTAATGTATGAGCTGAATTTATTTTTTTACAATTAAGTTACAATTAAACCAATAAAAACTTTAATGTTTATCAAATTAATGCTATTCGAGGAAAAAGGAAATCACAATTCACATTGGATATGAGTAGATAGTGGGTTATGAGTTATACATTTAGACTATGAACTATATGCATTATATAATTGATTCATTAAGGTTGAAAGGATATTACTGATAGACCTCGAATGATAAATTATAAAAGAGAGTTTCAAAACCATGGAATGAATTGTAGTATTAACTAGCATTCAATTCCTAAGGGTATTGAAAATTATATTTTCATAAATTACAACTTTGAGTATAATAGTATGTAAGTGTGATTTAAAAGTATTAAAAAGAGTAATAAATAGTGAGGAAGGTTAATGGTAAATTGAGTTGAAAATAGGATATAATAGATATGGGAGATATGTATAATAAACTAAAGAAGAGAATACCTTTAAGGGTAAAACAAGTGTAGTTATTATGAACTAATTTTAATGATTAAGTTGTATAAATATACCTAGGAAATAATTAATAGGAGAAGAAAAATTTAAATGTAATATCCCTATTTTCAATGTTATATAAATCGAGAATACAAATAAAGATCATCGGGACCTAAGAAATAAATTATGTAATTATATATTAATTGTGGAAATTAATATATATTTGTGGAGATTATATCATTGTATAAAGATAGAGTAAATTGAGACTAGGAATTCAAATCCATGAGGATGGACTAAATTCCCAAGGCTTTCCCAAAATTCTCCATAAATCCTTGGAGAAAAATAAAACAAAATAGATTTTATTATATGGGAGAAAAAGATCTAATAGAAGCTTCAATAAAGTGGAAATGTACTGAAAGGAGGTAAAAATAAAACTAGAAAGAGGAAAAGTTAGTTTTAAAAGGAGCTTTTGTGGAAAAAACAAAAGAGAAGATTAGGCTAAAGGAAACAACATTCCAAAATAATTGGATGCAGTTATGGAAACATGTTGAAGGAAATAAACCTTAAATAAGTTATTCCTAGTATGACAAAGGGGTTGTCTACTCTAAGGAAGAATTGGTCTCTGCTCAAGGGAGAGTTGTGGAATAAGCTCAAGGTTGGGAGGAAAATAGTATTTATAATAGTGGTATCCACATTCTCTGAAGTCTTGATGTTTTATATTACTGTTAATAGTTATCTAATTCTGATGTGGTATGTAGATCAACTATTTTTATAAATTCTGAATTTAATTTCTACCAAGTAAAATTTTATTTAATATACAATGTTTAGTTAAGAAAAATTAAGTGTAATATGTATTTGACCAAGTCTAAATATAGGTGAATAAATTTTATATTTATGTGATGTTACATATACTTATTGAAATTAGGGAAAAACATACAAAATATCTAAACCCCAGGTAGGGTCTACATCTATTGTTTCAGGCCAAGTAAATATTTGAAATTTCACAGAAATAGCTACAATATATGTACTGAAATTAAACATAAGTCAGTTATATTAATAGTAGAAAATATGAAACATAAATGAAATTCTAAACATAATATAATCTAGATATATAACATGAATTGAAATACATATCTGAATGATGAATACACAATGAAGATTTAAATTAGAAACAAAAATATAGATATGTTGTCCTATAGAAATTATTATACATTTCAATCCATATTAAAATGCATTAACATAATTACAAATACGTAATTTAGAGAAAAAAACAAGTAGCTGTATAAATTTGCATGTGTCAATCCTTTTCAATAAAATCCTCTAGTGGAGGTGAGGATTAAATAATATTGTCAAACTTAACTAATGAACCCATTATACAAAATTCTATTTACAATTTTAGTGGCATCATCATCTAAATTCAAAATACAATGTGCAAAGATGAATTATACAGAGTGGACAAAATGGTGGAAGAGCCTCCATTTCTCTGACGACGGACTTGAAATTAGATGAGATTGAAAGTCATAAACTCTAACTATTGATTGTAAAGAATTGTATCAGAGAATGAAATAGGAACTTGAGACAACAAAATATATCAAACTTAGGAATGTAAATTGATGTAAACCAAAAGGAACAATTTCGAAAATGTTCTGGTAATAAAAATACCTATGAAATTATCTTCAGGATGGAAGATTTCTTCGTGTACATACAAAAAAGGAACTACAAGGACAAGTAGATAAGAAGAACATATTAAATTATGCGATGGTAAATAAATATGAAAATCGTAAAATTTGATACATACCTAAGGGAAGAAGTGTCCTGAAGAAAATTAGTACTATGCATAATTGTGGAAGACTATGAGAATCTGGAAAAGGGATTCCCAGATTAATTACAGAAAGAACATTATTATGAACAAAGTTCATAATGAAATTTTGGAAGAATTAGTTTAAATTTTAATTGCTCTAAATGTACAGAGTAATATAATATAAAAATAGAGATCTGAAATGTAAGTAGAGGTAACTTAGTTTCAACATGTGTACTATATTAGAATACTCAAAATTCTAGTATAGAGAATTAAGTTTAATATCAATAAAACAATTATAGTTATAAAGTAAAATATAGAATTGTAGAAATCTTCTTTTACACAATGGAAATAGAAGATAAATTACAGGATGTAATAAAGTAAAGTAATGTTACATTTACTATTTCAAAATCAAGGGGAAATTGAAATATTAAGATCTCTATGCAGTGAACGAAAATCTCAATTGAGTATTGAGTGGGAAAATCGAACACTACGAAATATTATTTCATAGTCTAGGATGGAATCAAAATGAAATGGAAATTCATTAAAATAAAATCATAGTTATACTCTAAAAATCTTAAAATTTATAGCTATGTCTAAAATTAAAGAATTCGGAAAACAATTGAGGTAAATAACATAACGATGTTGGATTAAGTTCAACGCATCTTATGTATTTTGAATAATAATTCAAAATAGCAATACCAAACTCAATTTTATATTCAATAAGTAATAAACCACTTACCATTTCAAAGGGCATAAGGAATCTCTGGTGGTGAACCATGAGAAAGCATTTCTTGATATGAAAGTGAAATAAGTTGTATATGATGTAAAATCGAACGTATATAGACAAACTAAAATGATACATTTCATAACTAGAAATTTTACAATAGATTTATATAAAATTAAGTTACTATAAAGAAAAATTTCAAAGTTCTCTCACATGTAACTATAATATAGGAAGATAAAAAACTGGGCATCGTAGATCAGGAAATAATGACTACAAAACCATAATAATAATTCAGTGCAAACCCAGAATCCCAAGCTGGGAAAATTAGGATTTCAAAGCAAGGGAACACAGATGATAAATACGTTCATAAGATACTCAGTCTAGTTAAAATAAAGCTCTAAATTCTTCCATTGATATGAAACAGAGGGACGAAACTCCGAGCTTAAGGGTCGCAACATAGGGAAAAAAAAAATTGTTGTCAAAATCATTTTAAAATCTTATTTATGATTACTAATTGATATTTGTGTAGAAGAAATTAGTGCAAAAAAGTTATAGCTACTGCCATAACTGACATAAAAGAGATGTAAGTAGAACTAGGAATGGGATGGACCCTACTAGATCCAAATACTCAAATGGTAAAAACAATACTACAACAAGAAAGGGGTTCAACTAAAGACTAGCAATGAACAATTGCCTCAGTATTGAGAAAAAGAGGTCTGTAAAGAAATGTCCTCCAAGTATCATTTTCAAATGAAATAGAACCCAAATCAGAGAGGTCTGAGAGTGGGTAAGAATATTCTTAAAGAGAAAAAGAAAAGGGAGTGTTAGAAGAACTCCAAAATTAAATTAATTCTCTAGTCCTTAAATAAAAGAAGGAAAGTGTAACAACTCTACTTACCTAATTTTTTTTCTATTTATACTCTTTATGCTACATTGGACGTAATTGATGTATCTATTTTCATCACATTCTAATCTCTTACTAAATTTTTACTTTCTATCATCAACAAATGTTGTAACAACATAAAAATTTTCAAACTCTGTTTACTATGATGTTCATGCCACCAAATGATGTTTCCAGAATTCCCACTTTAACCTTTATTGTCCTTTATGACATTCGTCAATTTACATGATGAAATTTCATCAATTTAGAGGACTTCATTCATAACAGTCTTGTATGTGACTATTATATTATCCCTTGTTAATACTATGCCTTTGATAGCATTTTTTTTCATAACATTGTAACTTTAATAATTTAACACTAAAGTTATCTAAACATATCCCAACTTCCTACTTATTACATCAAGTCTCAATTCAACTCATATTAGATACCATTCCTCCTAATCTATGCTTATAATAGCTCATGTATTAGCTTTAAATAATATTCAAATATTATTATAATGAATTTCGATACAGATATATGTATTACCCTTTATGAGTTTAGTTGTTAAAACTTAGCCAACTACTTTATAATTTTACCTATTATTATAACAATTATATGGTATCGTTGATATTTCATAGCCAAAGTATTACCACTTTATCCCACAACCTTATCCTTGGAATAATATTTGAATTGATTGTTTGATCTCATATCATTACAATTAAATGATATTATAATCTTATACCTACCCATTATAATGATTGATACGAAAGCCTTTTTTCGGTTTGGATTTTTCGATGGGTGATGTAATTTAATTACAACATAGAATTAATATCCCAAAATATGATAATTATATACGACTATCCTTTCGAGATTTCTTTGTATCAATTTCATTAAATTCATGATAGTTTCCGAAAATGGTTATTTGTTATGCGTTATCATATTTTTAATGGTTTGTCCTTCGCATTTAATTAGTCAAATGGCTATCTTGATTTTTATGCTCCATTGCTACAGATTTTTGCCACAGTAATGGTACCAAGGAGTTCATAAAATCTCAATTCATTCTCCTTCTTAGGGTTTTAAGAGCATTCATTTTTCATAGTTTAGTTTCATTTGGTCATTTTCTCCTAAGGGTTTGGTGACAAAATATTTCATGGAGATGTATTTCGATTACCGTTCTTCCTACAATTATTTGCCTCATTGTTGTCTCAAATGATCCAGATAAGAGGATAATAATTTATTTCAATTTCTTAGAGTTTGTTTTCCCTAAATTATTTATTATTTTCTTTATCAGTCACTCTATAATATTAATCTGCATTTTATTCGTGTGTTTGTAGAACTGTAGAGGGGTTCTTTTCGTGGTATACTTCACTCCTTTCCTCTCCATCTCTGTTCACGGTGCCTCTGAGGTAATAGCCATTTTATTTTCACAGGTAAGTTTAATATCCACCTTCATAGTTTAAGTTTACCTCTTAATGTATATATAACTTGCCATTTGTTTATTTCCTCTGTGAAGGAATTATTACACATTTTAAAATTTGTGTAATGAACTTCGTTTTCTCTGAGACAGTTCATGATTGCCTGAGAAATTCGTTCAATGTTTTCCCTTACATTCTTGTCAGTATTTCGTTCTTGGATAGTTTTAACAATGAAAATAGTTTTCTGTAGGATTTGTTATATCGATTTGCCCATTTTTTTGGATTCCTCCAACATAGATACAACTTTGTTTTAGTTTCCAAGAATGGAGTTCATTTTTGACTCCTCTGTTTGTAATATAAATTCAACATGAAACTTCCTTTCTATGTATAATTCATATTATTTTCCTCGGCTTACTTTATAAATTCAGAGAACACATACGATTTCATTATGTAATTGGTTACCTCTCCGTGTATGACTTTTTTTCATTAATTTTGTATTCGATATCATGTATATGTCAAACTCATTTTTCATATTTTTTTTTACTCAACTATAAGTAATTAGTTACACTTTTAATATTTTTTTGGTAGTGTAAATTCCTTAATCCATTGTCGTTTACCCTCATGACTCCAATTATTAAGGTTTCTTTTTGCTTAACCCAACATTGTTATCCTCCATGATTTGGTAATTTTCATTATTCCAGCAACCCTCTTGGTATGGAAAAAAAATTGAAATTGTTTATGTGATTAATTTGTTATCTCTGTCAAAAAAATTTACAATATTCTATAGTTACATTTCTATAATTTCACTTTTGACTAGTGTTATTTTTCATCTGTTCTGGTTTGTTTCTCAATGATGCATACATATAAATCTTCATTTTTCCATATTACCCATGATGGTAAGGAATGAATGGTAATTAAAGTTAATTCAATTGGTTTTCCACAGAGATGTATTTTTTATGACTCTATCTCTAATTATAGAAGTGTGTTTATATAATTTTATTCATGACTTATATGTGCATATTTTTCTTCTTCTCAAATTATATAACTAATTTCATAACAATTGAGAACCATAGCTAATAATTTCATAAAAGGTATTCAAGATCTTCATTTCAGAATAATTTATCATTTTATTAATTTACCTCAATTAATAAAATTATTATTATACAAGAACTCTTCTTCCAACTTCGAGATCAGTCATGGTTTTCATTAAGTACCTCGTCTGCCAGACTACAGGTAAACACATTTTTATGTTCTCAGTATTGTTACTAATTTATAGTATAGTTCTCTGTATTTCTATCCATACAAATAATTAATTTTCTTGTTTGCATACAGAAAGGATTTTCAGACATCTCCATTGAATCATAAGGTAATATTATGTTGTAATTATAGTTGTCGATTTATCATATTTTATATGGTTAGTTTAATTATCTTCTTTATTACATTTTAGCTCTTCTCCATATGGATTTCTTGTACAGGTATTGCAATTATCGCAATTTAATACTCGTCACCTTGTGCATTCTTTCTCACAAGCCTTGATAGTTACTTTTATTCCTTCTATTTTCAGGTTGGTCGATACCATGCACAGAATTCAATCCACTGAATTCAAGGATCATTATTCATGTATAATTTATGTAATTACTAGATAGAACATTTCACTTCAATCAATGTACTCGTGACAGTGTCTAATGACATGTTCTATCATTTTTAATACAAATTTATGTTCTTATTATGATGATAAGAATTCATCTTTATAAAAAGTTTGCCTATATTTTTTCCCCTTATTTATAGTATCTCAAATACCTATTATTTTTAAAGAAGAGTTCCACTTATTGTTATGTGTACCATTTTACTATATTATAGTACTTCAATATGTTATTGATGTTTAATTTCTTATTTGACTGTAAGAATGAATAGAGATATGTCACTTTTGTATTTTATGTACAACAAAGGTAATTATATTTAATTTGTACAATCATGTTTTCTTCTAGATTGAAAATTATCTCTCATTGCATCTAGATTTCTGTTTGATTATTGTTTACAATATAATTATGTTAAATATTTCTCTTAACATACTTTCCACCTCTAATGATGTATTTTATGAATTTAATATATAAATTGTTACAACCTAACAATAGATTTAAACTTTCCTAATTCAGTTTAGACATTATTTTTGTTGGTTTACAAATTTAATTATTTCATGTAACTATACAACGCTAAACTATGTTCACTATAGTTATGTTCTGTTAAATATTTCAGACTTTGTAAACTTAAATTTTACAGAATTCCATTACACTATTTAATAACTCAGAAAAGATACTTTCCCACTTATATTTCTACAATAAAAATCATTACTATAAAGTATAATTCTCATCATAATACCATAATCATAAGAAAAAATTAAATTAATTGTGCATGAAAATTCTGGTAAGACTATTTCCCACCCAACCTTCAGCTTTTTCTCCACAAATCCCCACGAGTAGAGACCAATTCCTCCAAATTGTAGACAACCTCTTCTCTACCTTGGAATGGCTTATTTATTCATGATTTCCCTTTAGCATGTTTCCATAACTTCGTCCAGTTAAAAAAATATGTTGTTTTCCTTTAGCCTAGGCTTTACTTTTGTTTTTTCCACAAAAACTCTTTAAAACTAGCTTTTTCCTCTTTTTAGTTTTATTTCACCTCTTCTCAATAACTTTCCACTTTACTAAGGCATATGTTAGATTTTTATCTCCAATCTAATATTTTAAATTTATTTTATTTTCTCCAAGGATTTTTGAAGAATTTGGGAAATAATTCTGATTTAATTCCATCGTCATGGACTTGAAATCCTGGTCTCCAATATACTTTACTATTTTCACAATAATAAAATTCCACATTTATTAATTTAAAAAATATAATATGTCCAAACATATAATTTTCCTTTAGGTCCAATTAAACTTCAGGATTTTCAACTGTACAATAAAAGTATTAAAATATGGATATTACATATTCCCCCTCTAAAACAAAACACCGTCGTCAGTGCTACAAAGTATCAGTTCACTTTTCAAACGGTGATGGATATTTCTCTTTCATTTCTTATTCTTGCTCCCAAATAGCTTCTTCAACTATAAAGTCCCTCCACTGAACTTTCACCCTAGCTACAATCCTATTCTGGAGCTCGATTTCTTCCCGTGCCAGTATACGAAGGGGCTTTGAAAGAAACTCCCCTTATGTTTCCACCTGTATCACAGTCCAGTCAATTACATGAGTAGGATCATGTATATACTTTTTCAATAAGGAAACATGAAAAACATTGTGAACCTTAATAGGACTAGGTAGAGCTAATTTATAAGCTATTGGTCCCAGTCTTTCTAGAACTTCAAATGGTCCACAATAGCATGGTGCTAACTTAGCACAACAACCAGTATCTAAAGTACTCTTTTTAGGTTTAATCCTCTAGTAAACATGGTCTCATACTTTGAATTCTCTATGAATTATATTTTTTCTTACATATCTCTTTTGTCGATCTTGAGTCACTTTAATATTTTGCTAAATTTTCTTCACAGTATTTCCATCTCCTGTAATGCATCAGGTCCAAGAATTAACTTATGTTCTGGTTGAATCCAGTTAAGCGAAGTGTGCCACTTTCTGCCATATAATGCTTCAAAAGGACTCATCTTAATTGAAGCTTAATAGCTATTATTATATGAAAATTATGCTAAATGCAGAAAATCTTCCCATCTTGTAGGCCTATCCATAACATACATGCGTAGCATGTGTTCTAAAATCTGGTTGGCTCTTTTAGTTTGCCCATTTGTTTAAGGATGGTATGTGGTAATAAATTTCAATTTTGTACGCATTCCTAAATAGAGTTTTCCAAAAGACTGAAGTAAATTTTGTATCTATGTTTGATATAATCATTTTGGAATTCCATGGAGTTTCACAATTTCTTTCATGAATATATTAGCTAATTGAGCTATACTAGAAGTAGATTTCACTGGTAAAAAGTTTGCAACCTTAGTAAAGGTGTCTACAACCGCCATTATAGAGTCATGTTGATACTTATTTCTAGGCAATCTAGTAATGAAATCTACAAAAACTACATCCCACTTCCATTCTGAGAAAGGTAAAGGGTTCAACAATCCTGACGGATGATGATGTTCCACTTATACTTTCTAGCATTCTAACATCTGGCTAGATAATCAACAACATATTCTTTCATACCAAGCCAAAACATGTTCTTCCTCAATGTTGAAATTAGTTTTTGATAACCAGGATGACCTACATAAGGTATTTTATGATACTCATCCAAAATTTCTCGTTTAAATGATGTAACATTTGGAATATGAAATCTTTGTTTGTAATGAATCATTCCTTTCTAATTTTTAATATATCCCACTATTTCAGTTTTCTGGAAATTCTCTTGCAGTTTCACATAGTTTTGATCTTGCATCATCACTTGTTGTATCAATTCTTCTATTTAAAATTTCACACTACTTCCATCATTGTTCAAAATTTGATGAGCATTCATACTCAAAGCATCTGCAATCTTATTTTCCTTTCCTTTAATGTGTTTGATTTCCATATCGAACTCACTAAGGAAAGATAACCATCTAGTTTTTATAGCATTTAAATCAGGTTGAGTAAAGAAATATTTCATACTTATGTGATCTTTCATTAGTATGAACTTATTTCCCAATTGATAATGTCTCCAAATCTTCAATGCATGTATCACAACAGCTAATTCTAAGTCATATACAGTATAATTTTGTTCATTTTTTCTCAAATTTCTTGACTCGTATGCTATGACTCAATTTTATTGTAGCAATACTCCTCATAAACCTTCTGCACATGCATCTGGACATAATATAGATTCTTTATTTAGATAAAAAATCTTCAATATGGGGGCATATGATAGTTTAAATTTTAAATGTTCAAAACTATTTTGACACTTTGTTGTCCATTCAAACTTTAATCCCTTTTCTGTAAGGAAGTAATACGATAGTCTAAGGCTGAAAATCCTTTCACACATCTTTGGTAGTATCTAGAAATACCCATGAAGGATCTTATGGCTGGGATATCATTAGGTATAGGCCAATCCATTATGGATTGTATTGTCTCTGGGTCTACTGCTAAGTCATCCTCTGAAATAACATGACCCAAATACTAAATTTTGTCCTTGTAAAATTCACACTTGCTGAGTTTTGCATATAAGTTATGTTCTCTAACTGTTTGTAAGATAATTATGAGATGTTCTTTGTGTTCTTCTTCATTTTTTTGGAGTATACGAAAATGCCATCACTGAACACTAATAACAACTTGTCTAGGTACTTATGAAATACACTATTCATTAAACACATAAATATAGTAGGTGAATTAGTAAGTACAAAGGGTAGGACGACAAATTCATAATGTCCATATCTATTCTGGAATGGTGTTTTGTTGATGTCCTCATATTTTATTCTGACTGGATGGTACCCTGTTCTAAAATAAATCTTTGAGAAGATAATGGCTCCTCTCACTTGATCAAATAATTCATCTATCCTTGGTAGAGGTTATTTATTGTCAATTTTTAAGTTGTTTGTAATATATGCAAATTTTGAATGTGCCATCCTTATTTTTAACAAAAAGTACCAGTGCTCCCTAAGGGGACACACTTGGTCTGATATATGCTCTGTCTAATAACTTTTGAAATTGAAGTTTTAGTTATAACAATTCAGGAGTAGTCATTATATAGGGTGCTCTAGAGATAGATGTAGCTCCTAGTACTAATTCAATTGAGAAATAAATCTCTGTTCTGGGGGGTAGATGGGGGATTTCCTCTAGAAATACATATTTGAACTCTCTGATTACTGGTAAATTTTCTACAACTTCTTTTTCAATTTGTTGTCCCAGTTCCTCCACTTGTACAACATACACTTGACAACATTTCCTTGATGTCCTTTTTAGCTGTAGTGCAGAATTTTTCCTAATTGATATGGGTCTTGGCTTTCCTTTCACTCTCACCGCTCTTCCCTTACCATCTATACAATGAACCGTATTATCTAAGAAATCAACCATTTCTTCCTTCTTCTCTAATCATTCCATTCCGACTAACAAATCATATGATCCTATAGGCAAAATGTTTAGATTCATTTCAGTGTCATACCCATATAATTTTACAACAATTTTTGGAATTTTATTGGTAAGTTTTCTTTTTGTTCTTATAACTAACTGCAGTAACCATGCTTGCTAAATTTTTTATGATTTTAACTTTCATTTTTCCACCATCTATGGACTTACATAGCTTAAATTTGCTCCTAGATCTATCAAAATATAAACATGTTGTTCAATGATCATACCTTCGATTTCTATGATGGTTGGTTTCTGTTCAGCCTGGCGATATTCAAGTGAAACACTGATCCTTGGAATGTTTCTACCAATGTTGTTTACAATAGTTTCCTCTCGCAACACTTCAATGTTCTAAACTATTCTGTGAGGACAATCACGTAACAGGTGAGGTTCTCCACATCCCCAGCACTTTAGTGGTTCTTTCATTTTTACAATAGCTTCCTTTTTGATGTTTGCATCCATATGTTTAGACCTAGTCTGTGATTGTGCTAGTTTCTATTCTCCGGTGTTATTAAATTTCTTCCTTTCATGGTTTTTCCCAAAAAAATTCAAGTATTCTAGTTTTACTCTTTTGACATTAGAGTCAGTCTTCCCTTTCTCTTGGTTTTCCCAAATTTTCAGCTGATCGTTTCTTCCTTTAAAAGATTGATAAGACAACCCTGCTTTGCAAATATTTTCATCCATCATCTTTGGATTATCAAATTCTATTCTCTCTTTATAGATTGTAGGTAGGTAGTTTAAACATCGTTGTACTTTGGCCTTTTCCTCTATGATATAAGGCACATAACAAATAAAGTGAGTAAATTTGGTAAGAAACTAATCAATTGTGACTTGTCCCAATATAAAATCATGAAATTATGTGGGTTTGTCATAATAATATCTCTCATTCAGATATATAGACTTAAATTTTGTTTGAATTTCCTCCCAGGTAACAGTTTTTTCATCTAAGATATGTACCATTTTGGTTTCTTCCCACGAAAGGGTAGCTTTTCCCTATAGTTGGTAAATAGAAAATATGGCTTTCAGGTTACTTCCATATTCATAAATTTGAAAGTATTTAACCATGTTCAGAAGCCAAGCTTCTTCATCCTCCTCCTTTTCACCATAAAAATTGGGAGGTTTTATTTTCCAAAATCCTCCTTGCAATTCCTTTTTCTATCTCGATTGTTGTCCTGATACTTCACCACCCGCAAATCCTTCTGAGTTAGTTTCAACTTCTTTCCTCTTTTTCCCAGGGTCTTCATTTTCGTGACTAGACCTTGAGGTTAATTCTTTTATCAACTTCTCGTGCTCTTCTCTCACTTGCAACAATCGTTCATTGATTGTTCTCAGGTGAACCAATTCTCGTTTCATATCTCTAATCATATCCATCTATTCAGCACTTTGATCTAGTGGATTTCCCCCACCCCTTAGATCCACGTACGACCCTCCTCCACCAATCATAATAGCAACCATACTTTTCTGCACTTAATCACTTTACACAAAAATAAATTAGTGCATCATAATCTGAAAATTTTAAGTAATTTACAGCAACGTAATTTTGGGTTACTATTTTTTTTTCTCTGTGGGGACACATAGGCTGGGTGTTTTAAACATGGGAACATTTGTAACAACTCTCCTTACCCAATTTTTTTTTCTATTTATATCGTTTATGCTAGTTTGGTCGTAATTAACGTCTTTAATTTCCTCGCATTCTCATATATTATTGCATTTTTACTTTCTATCATCAACAGTTGTTGTAATGACATAATTATTTTCATATTTTTTTTTTCTATGAGTTCCATACCACGACATGATGTTTCCAGAATTCCAGCTTTAACCTTTATTATTCTTTATGAGATTAGTCAATTTATAGGATGACATTTTATCAATTTAGAGGACTTCATTTATAACAGTCTTGTATGTGACTATTATATTATCCCTTGTTAATATTGTGCCTTCAATATCATTTTTTTCATAACGTTATAACTTTAATAATTTAACACTAAAGTTATCTAAACATATTCCAACTTCCTACTCTTTACACCAAGTCTCAATTCGACTTATGCTTCATAAAATACCTCATAATCTATATCTATAATAGCTCACTTCTCAGCGTTAACTAATATTAAAATTTTCTAATAATGAATTTCGAGACACATATATGGATTATCATTTATGTGTTTAGTTGCTCAAACTTATCCAACTACTTTATAATTTTACCTATTATTATAATGAGTAAATGATATCATTTCTATTTCATATTATTACCACTTTATCCTGCAACCTTATCCTTGGGATAATATTCGAATTGATTGTTTATCCTCATATCATTACAATTAAATGATATTATAATCTTATACCTACCCATTATAATGATTGATATGAAACCCTTTTTCTAGTTTGGATTTCGATTGGTGATGTAATGTAATTACAACATAGAATTAATATCCCAAAATCTGATAATTATATATGACTATCCTTTTGGGATTTCTTCGTATCAATCTCATTAAATTCATGACAGTTCCCAAGGATGGTTCTCTATTTTTCATTATCATATTTTTAATGGTTTTTCCCTCGCATTTAATCAATCACATGGCTATCTTGATTTTTATGCTCCATTGCTTCAGATTTGTTCCACGATGACGGTAGCGAGGAGATCATAATATCTCGTTTCATTCTCCTCCTTATGGTTTTACGAGCATTTTTTTTTCAAAATTTAGTTTAATTTGGCCATTTTCATCTTAGGGTTCGGTGATGAACTCTTTCATGGAGATGTATTTTGATTACCATTCTTCCTGCAATTGTTTGACTCACTGTTGTCTCAAATGATCGAGGTAAGTTGATAATAATTTCTTTCAATTTCTTAGATTGTGTTTTCCCTAAATATGTTAGTATTTTTTTTATCAGACACTCTATAATATTAATTTGTGTTTCATTGGTGTGGTTACAGAACTATAGAGTGGCTCTTTTCGTGGAATACCTCACTCCTTTCCTCACCATCTCCTCTCATGGTGCCACTGAGGTAATACTTATTTGATTTTCACAGGTAATTTTAATATCCTACTTCACGGTTTAAGTTTACCTCTTAACGCATATATAACTTTCCATTTTTTTATTTCTTCTGTGAAGGAATTATTATAGAGTTTTAAATTTGTGTAATGAACTTCTTTTTCTTTAAGAAAGTTCATGATTGCCTGAGAGTTTCTTTGAATGTTTTCCCTTATGTTCGTATCAGTCGTTTATACTTGGATAGTTATAACAATGAAAATATTTTCTGTAGGATTTGTTATATCAATTTGCCCAATTTTTTAGATTTCTCCAACAGAGATACAATTTTGTTTTAGTTTCCAAGAACGAAATTCGTTTTTGACTCCTCTCTCTATAATATAAATTGAACATGCAACTTCCTTTCTATATCTAATTTGTATTATTGTCCTTGGCTTACTTTCTAAATTTAGAGAATGCATACGATTTCATTATGTAATTGGTTTACCTCTTTATGTATGAATTTTTGTCATTAATTTCATATTCGATATCTTGTATATGTCAAAATCATTTTTCATATTCAGTTTTACTCAAATATGATTAATTACTTACACTTTTAATATTTTTTTGGTAGTGTAGATTACTCAATCCATAGTCATTTACCCTCATGACTCTAGTGATTAAGGTTTCCTTTCGCTTAACCCAGCATTGTTATCCTCCATGATTTGGTAATTTTAATTATTCCAGCAACCCTCTTCATATGGAAAACGAATTGAAATTCTCTATGTGATTAATTTTTTATATCAGTAAAAAAGGTTTATAATATTCTCTGGTTAGATTTGTATAATTCCACTTTTGAATTATGTTCCGTTTCCTCTGTTCTAGTTTTTTTATCAACGATGCATACATATAAATCTTCATTTTCCCATATTACCTGTGATGGTAGGGAACAAATGGTAATTAAGGTTTATTCAATAGTTTTTCCATAGAGATGTGTTTTTTATGACTCTGTCCTTGATTAAAAATGTTTGTTTATATAATTTTATTCGTGAATTATATCTATATATTTTTCTTCTTCTCAAATTATATAACTAATTTCATAATTATTGAGAAACATAGCTAATAATTTGGTAAAAGATATTCAAGATCTTCGTTTAGGAATAATTTATCATTTTATTAATTTACCTAAATTAATAAAATGATTTATTATACATGAAGTCTTCTACCTGCTTCGATATTAGTCATGATTTTCACTAAGTACCTCATCTTCCAGAATACAGGTAAATTCATTTTTATGTTTTCAATATTGTTACTAATTTACATTATAGTTCTCTGTATTTCTACCCTTATAATTAATTAATTTTCATGTTTGCATACAAAAAGGATTTCCAAACACCTCCATTGACTCATAAGGTAATATTCTGTTGAAATTACAGGTGTCCATTTATGAGATTTGATATGGTTAATTTAATTTCCTATTGATTACATTTTAACTCTTCTCCATATGGGTTTCTTGTATAGGCATTTCATTTCTTGCAATTTACCACTCATCAAATTGTGCATTATTACTCACAAGCCTTGAAAGTTACTCTTATTCCTTCAATTTTTCAGGTTGGTCGATATCATGCACAGAATTCAATCCACTAAATTCAAAGATATTTATTCATGTATAATTTATGTAATTACTAGACAGGACATTTGACTTCAACCAATGTACTCATGATAGTGTATAATGACATGTTCTATCATTTTTAATACAAATTTATATACTTATTTTGATGATAGGAATTCATCTTTTTAAGGAGTTTGCCTATATGTTTTTCCCCTTATTTGTAGTATCTCAAATACCTGTTATTTTTAAACAAGAGTTCCACTTACTATTATGTGTACCATTGTACTAAATTATAGTACTTTAATATGTAACTAATGTTTAATTTCTTACTTGACCATAAGAATGAATAGATATATGCCACTTTTGTATTTTATGTAGAGTAGAGGTAATTATATTTAATTTGTACCGTCATGTTTTTCTTCTAGATTGACAATTATTTCTCATTGTATCTAGATTTTTGTTTCATTAATGTTTATAGACCAATTATGTTAAATATTTCTCTTAACATACTTTCCACCTCTAATGATGTATTTTCTGAATTTAATATATAAATTCATACAACCTAACAACAGATTTAAACCTTCCTAACTGGGTTTATAATTTTTTTTTCTTATTTTAATAATTTAATTATTCTATGTAACTATACAGAGGTAAACTATGTTCACTATATTTATGTTATATTAAATACATTAGACTCTGTAACTTAAATTTTACAGAATTCCATTATGTTATTTAATTACTCAGAAAGGATACTTTCCCACTTATCTTTCTACATAAACAATCATTAATCTAAACTACAATTCTCATAATAATACCAGAATCATAAGAAAAAATAAATTAATCAGGTATACCACTCAAAAGACCACAATGTCTTATTTAATTCTTATTTTACTTTAACAGTTTCCATAACTGCGTCTAATTAAATGAGGATGTTGTTTTCCTTTAGCCTAGGATTTACTTTTGTTTTTTTCCACAAAATCTCTTTAAAACTAGATTTTTACTCTTTTTAGTTTTATTTAACCTCTTCTCGGTAAATTTCCACTTTACTGGGGAATATTTTAGATTTTTATCTCCAATCTAATATTTTTAAAATTAGTTTATTTTCTCTAAGTATTTTTGGAAAATTTGGGAAAGTCTTTGGATTTAATTCCATCCTCATGGACTTAAAATCCTGTTCTACAATATACTCTAGTATTTGCACAATAATTAAAATTCCACATTTATTAATTTAAAAAATATATTATGTCCACACATATAGTTTTTCTTTAGTTCCACTTAACCTTCAATATTTTCAACTTTCTAATAAAAGCAGTAAAATAGGGATATTGCAGAAAGGGATGTGGAAACCTGACTCCTAAACAGGTATATAAATACGAAATAAATAAGAAAGTAAGATTTGTGTGTTACCAGTGGAAAGGAAAAGCCACACTTTGGTGAAAGAGACAACAATTTTACACTGGCATGAAATTTTTTTTTTGTGTCATGAGAATAATTTCAAGAGAAATTCAAACCTCGAAGACTTAGTGAGAGGTATTATGATGACAGTGAAAATAAAAAAGTATGAACCAAGGCAGGACAACTCATTATAAATGAAATTGTGATTAAATTCACAAAATATCTTTGATATGTGCCTTATAGCAGGGAATAAAATGCCAAATTACAGTGAATTATGAACTATCTAATCAACATCTAAAAAGAAAGAATAGAAATTGACAATTTTAACATTATGAAAGCGTCTATTTGAAAAACATGACTGTATTACCAACCATAGAAATAAAAGAACGATCAACTGAGGAACTATCAGAAACAAGTGAAGGCAAAGAGACAACAAGCACAAAAGGAATCAAAGGAAGAGAAACTGAAAATAAATCAACAATGATTAAAATTGCAGGTATAAATTTTGACCAACCTGTCTCTGTTTTACTTGATTTAGTAGAAAACTTAAGTTATATCAACTTCAAGGTAGTGGAAAAAAGTAGTTTGAAAAACCAAAAAAAATTCAATATGCTTGACTGGTACTGATAATTTCAGTAACAAAGAAGAAGGTCACTCATAAACTAACTAAATTATCTAAAATTTTTAAAAGAAAATAGTACAGAGTTTCAAATAAAACATCCTTCCTATAGAGACATATTATCTTCTAGTGGAAAATTGATTTAATGGAGCAACAAAAAGTAATAATTAATTTCTTTAAAAGTAGGTAACTGCACTAATGAAATAGTAAAATATGTTACAGTTAATGGAAAAAAAATAGTGACCATTAAACAGATTTTTACACTACTAAAAGAACGAACAACAAGAAATTTGTTTTTGTCAAGTATGCTGCCCAAGTTGAATATGTGTGATAGCCAAAAAGAATAAGTCGATGGAAGACTTATCTACAATCAAAAAATTCAGAAATGTAATTACTGAAACAATTCAATGATGTATAGAATGAACACTCCTGAATAATAAGAACTGAAACTTCAATTCCAAGTTAGACAAGAATTATATTAAACCAAGTGTGTCTATGGGAGAGAGTGCTAATTTTGGTTTCCAAAAAGAAGGATAAGACCTTCTAGATATCTATAGATTCATATAGTTAAACCAGTTAACTATCAAGAACTAGTACCTCTTCCACAAATAGATTATCATATTAATCAAATAAGAAGAAAAAATCTATAAGAAAGTCTTCTGAACTAGATAAGGACATTATAAGGTTGAAAATTAAACCTTTGAACTTACAAAAACCATGCTACCATCCTACAATCATGTACATAATGAACAATATGCTACCGAAACAATTGAACAAGTTTGCATGAGTGTTCATAGTAAATGTTTTGGTATGCTTCAAGAAAGGGATAATAACAACAAGAAAATCATAGCATAGTGTTGCAAATCATTAGAGAACGTTAACTGTAGGAAAAAATCAGCCCATATGAGTTTTATAAACACCCAAGAGTCAATAAATTTAACATGACAATTATAATGATGGATTGGGGACAAATGAAAAAAAGGGTACATGCAATATTTAATTGACCTGAATCTAATGAGATACTAGCAATACGATCAATTAGGAGTATTTCCAAATAATACCATAAAATTTGAAAAGGATTTTCAACGTTATAGAAAAAAGGAGAAGGTAAAGTTGAGTGGAAAAACAAAGTGACAAGTTAGTTTGGAACAACTGAAATAGAAATTTAGTATTTCACTGAATTTTTTTTATTAATCTAAGGAGTGGTTGTGTATACTGAAAAATAGTATAGAAAGACTGAGAGAAATATTGTTGCAAAATAATAGAGAAGTATTTATGAATCTCGGAAATTGAAATTCGAAGAAACGTGAATATAGTTATGCAGTCTATGAATTATAATTAATTTATGTTATAAATACATTAAAAACAATGTGGAAATATTGGTCGGGAGAAAGGTAAAGTTAGTGATAATAAGTCAAAAGTAATTCCTTACTCAAATAGAGTAAAATGAAATATAAGAAAGGAGGTAAATTTCCTCAGTAAATTTGATATAAAAATAAAATGAATAGGGAAAAGAAAACCAAATTATTGATTTGTAAGTAGATAAATTCATCAATTTCTGACACATACAGGTATTAGTGTAAGATTTGAAGAGTAAGAAACAATGCAAGGCGAATTATTTCAAAACTCTAAAAAATGTAAGATCGGGCAAGATGAAATTGTATGATAAATACTAAATCAGCCAATACTGATTGTTAGAAGTAAAAAGTATAAAAATTCTAATGTTTCAATCTTGAACCATGAAATTGTGGATGAATACCATCATATTACCATCTGAGACCTTATGCGGGTCATCAAGGTATATAACAATAATAAAAACTTCGAAGAAAATTTTACTTTGACCAGGGATGAAGAAGGAGGAAGCGAAATCCTCGGCAGAGTGGTTGAAAATATCAACAAGGTAAAGTACAACTTTAGTATCTTACTGATATATTAAATTCCCTCTATAATTGAAAATATAAGAAAGAAGGGGTATCGATGGAATTTAATTCAAGACTACTAATTTCCAAGTACCAACATGAAGAAATTATGGGAATAATGGATACTCTAGCCAAAACAATACACTTATGCCTTTAAAATCCACTGTTGGCACATCAGAAGTGATAAAGGGATTCAGGAAAGAAATATTTGACTCCATAGAATCAAAAAATTGATTTCTCTGATAAGAGATGCCAGAAGTACAAATACTTGTGGAAAATCGTAGCTATTGGAAGACGCGGGACAAAACTAAACAACATTGCAACTTACTATGCTCATATAGATAGAAAAAATAGAGAACACGCAATTATTAGTGGACATAATGTACAAGTATTAAAAAGAAAAAAACTAATAGTCGGGGAGAATTTCTGCAATTACTAGAAACTGCATAAAAATACAAGTATCAGAATTCTAGTGACATAAGTCAGTCAAAAGGCTTGTATGAAAGAAATAGGTCACACTCCACTTAGTTGGATTCAATAAAAGGAAAAATTGGTCCCAAGACCAAAAGTACTACATGAGGTGAAAATAGATGGTAGAAAGAATGCAACAGAATCTTAAAGTGACTCAAACTCGTCAGAAGAGTCATGCAAAAACTCATACAGAATTCAAAGATAGAGATCAAGTAGATCTCGTAAATTAACTTCATGAAAAGGAAATTGCATGTCGAAAGATGTTATAAGTAGCACCTAGATATTACGGGGCATTTGAGGGTTGGAGTGAGATTACCAAATCGCTCTACTTCATCATATTAAAAATGGTTTCATATTTGAAAATATTTATGTGCATGAACCTGCTCACATGATTGACTAGAATATGATATAGGTGGAAAAATAAGGGAACCTTCATCGAAAACTACTTCGTATATAGGAGTAGGAAGAAACCATGCTCTGAAATAAAACAGTAGCTCGAGTGAAAGTGCAATGGAAGAAATTTTCACCTCAGGAAACTACTTGATCAGGAGTTCATGAATTTTGCTCAAAATTTAAAGTGCTCGAAATTGTGCTGAACCTGAGTGATCAGGTATATCTCATCTTTCTGATTCTGGCACCGTGAATGCTTCGAAAAACTAATGTTGTATGAGGGAGATATCGCGTCCTGATCGATTTCCCAAACAAATAAAGTTGCGACAGGTTTGATTGGGATTCCAAGTCAGCATACAGAGGTACATTTAGCAAAAATGAGAATATTCCTAAGAATATCCTGTTTTCCCAAGCAAGTAATATTCTGCCAAGTGGCGCATTTTCATTCATTGATGGAGTTATACGAGGTTTATTTTTTGGGCCAATGAATGGGTGACACATGGCTAGCACTGAGGCTACCACGTGTCCCCTGTACGGTTTATTAAATTTTTGTTAGGTTTGGGGGGTTCGACCCCATGAACCCTACCATGCTTGCAAGACTCTCCACCAACTCCGCTAACCATGCATATTAATATTCATAGAGCTTCAGTATTATTTATGTTTTAAAACATATGCATATGGGGGGGGGGGGGGTGCCGACTGCCCGAACCTGTCGACGACCCCATTGAAGTGGTCACATGCTACTATCAAACCGCAACAACAAAATTTAACACCAATCGCAAACAATTAACTTGATCCCATGACTCATCATGTGGCAGAGTTTACCACGAGAGTTACGCTGGCGGTTAGAGAGAAATCTGGTTCTAACTCCACATCCAACCCCACTTTTAGTGTTAGGTTTCACTCAAATTAAATATGACCGTGGGGTTCGAGGGTTGGCATGTGGCCACCCCCTCCCCTTAACCATATTACTTAATGTTACAGTTGGAATACTGGTGGACAGTTTAACCTACCCACTAAATTTTGGAAAAATACTGAATTTAACTGCAGTTATGTGCAGTTCTCCACATTTAGTGGAGGTTTGTAGGTGCCATTGGGAAAAAGGCTAGGAGGGTCATTTTTCGACCAATTTGGGTGAAACAAGAGTCTACCTAGACTAATTTGAGCATTCTGAAGCCATTGGTGCAGAGAAAACAACCATTGGAGGCTTTTAAAAACATGTATTTGCAAAATTTTGAGCATAATGAAATATGGATATGCCATTGGGTGCTTGACCAATAGATGTAGCCCAAGAGGGGTGAACTGATTCATCATGCTTGCTATGTAAATCTTATATGTGGTTTTATTTCTCTGTTATACATTATTTTTCAATGTTATTTAGGCTTATTTGCATGCTTATCATTCAGAAATTCATCTATGTTTCATGGTTAAATTCCTCAATATTTAAGAAAACAAATGGAGACAAATATGTACATGGCTTGTAACTAAAAATACAATTAGCACAAAATAACGAATAAATTCCTTCTATATCAGGTTGGTATGAAAGCTAGAGTTTATTATCTAGTGTTGTTGTGTGAAAATATTAGTTTAACCATTTGCAAGTTTTCACATGCTTAGTAGGCTCAAGCTCAAGAGAGGAGAAGGAAAATTGGTGGAAGCAAGAGGGTCTCAAAGTGAGCCACAACAAAGGAGAGAAATTTTTCCACATTCTCCGTCACCTAGTTCACCTCCTAAAGAAGCAGAAGCAACATTAAGCATGCCTCTAGAGGGAAGAAAAATCCATGAAGAAATGGATCCCAAACAGGAAGAAAGAGTCTTCAGGAAAGAATTCCTTCACATAATTGAGATGGTTAGAATCCTTTATCAAGAAAGGGATAATAAATTGGAAGGAGAAGGATCCAAAATTCACAAGGAATGACAGGGATCATCAGGAGGTCATAATGATGAATAGAAGTCAAAGAAGGGCAATGGAGGAAATGGAGGTAGTGGAAAGTCACCATCCTCACCCTCATTGTCATCATCCTCTATTTCATCTTCAGTACATCAGTCACACAAGTGAAAGAACGATGGTAAAAGTCCTTCCCTAAAACTTATTGTTAATTTTGAATTGCTAATGTTCAATGGTGAATTCAATGAAAAAATCTTGATAATTAGATTAGGAAATTGGAGGTATATTTGATAATCCAAAACCTTCAATATGATGATACCAAAATCCAATTAGCTTCATTGATAATGGAAGGTTCAACACTTGTTTGGTGGGAATCCAAGACAAGGGAGGAGATCAAGAAGCATGGTAAGATTATCCTATCATAGACTGATTTCATTACTGCAATAAAAAAACAGTTTCATCCATTAGATCATATGCAAAAAGCTACAATGAACTCGAAAAACTTTAGACTATTGAAAGAAAAGAATGTGCAATAATACACCCAAGAATTTAGGAGAAGAGCTCTCTTATTTGGGGTAGATTTGCTGAGCCAAGAGAATTTGCTCAAGTACATAGGAGGCTTACATAGGTACCTAAAACATACTATCCTCATGCTTAACCATACAAGTCTAGATGAGATATATGTTCAGGCCACACATCTAGAAGCTAGAGGGAAAAAAACTTCTAATGAGGGTAGGAAGAAACCTTTTAAGGGGAAAAACAAAGAGAAGACCTCAAAATGTAAAGGAAAAAATAATGCATCTTTCAAGAAAGAGGGAGAAAAATTGGTCTGTAAACATTATTCAAAATAATGTCGTGATGAAAATAATTGTTCGAAATTACATCCTGAAAAGAGGCCCAAACATCTGAACAACAAAGGGAAATAGAAAATTGCAGCTACAACTCAACATGCTTTATGAGAGCATTCAAGTGATGAATCTAACAATACAGCTATGATATTTAATAACATAAAGGGGAAATAAATTGAAATTAAACCCAGTACTAGTACATAAAACTGTCACATACAACCTCCAAATGAAGGAGAGAATTAAACTATTTCATGTGAGGGTTATATCCAAACATGCGAAGATTGACACATTGTTTGACAATGGGTCACAAGAAAACTTAATATCTGAAGACTTGGTTAGGAAACTTAGTCTTGAGACCATTCCACATCCAAAACCATATCCACTTGGTTGGATTTGTAAGGATGCAAATTTATAGGTTTCAAAGAACTGTATATTGCGGTTTGCAATAACTGCACATTTTGTTGAGACAGTTGAATTGGATGTGGTTCTGCTTGACATTAAAGGTATTGTGTTGGGTAGTCCTTAATTGTGTGACCAACCAGAAATCGATCTTCCATCGCCATGAGAAAAATATCATTTAGTGAAATATGGCAAGGAGTACATTGTTAGAGCACATCGCAAGAAGACAAATATTGCTATGGTAAATGTAGGAAAGGTAAATAGGCTAGTAAATTCATGTAAGAATTTTGTTCTTCTGATGATTAAGCCTAAAGCTGATGTTAATCACGAATCATTTGAGGATTATGATCCTAAGTTGAAATCTGACTTATATGATGTAGTTGATGCACATCATGAGATGTTTGAGGAGCCAACAGGATAACCTCCAAAAAGGGAGATTCAACATGAGCAACAATATTGTCCTCTTCCAAACATCAACATGTATCACAAGTCGATAATGGAGAATTTTGAAATAAAGAGGCAAATCAAGGACATCTTGGAAAAGGGACTCATAAGGCCAAGCACTTCACTATTCGGTTCACCCATAGTCTTGATTCCAAAGAAATATGGGACTTGGTGCATGTGTGTAGACTTCAGAGCTTTGAATAAGATTACGGTAAAGAATCGATACCCATTCCCAATGATAGATGATTTTCTTGATTGGCTGAAAGAAGCAAAGTTTTTCAGTAAGTTAGATTCACGAAGTGGATATCATCAAGTAAGAATTGTAGAAAGTGATATATGGAAGATTGCATTCAAAACCAATAAAGGACTCTTTGAGTTGTTGGTTATGCCATTTGGTTCGTGTAATGCACCGGTAACATTAATGCATGTTATGGATAATGTTTGGCATCCATTTCCTGATGACTTTGTGATTGTGTATTTAGATGATATATTGATTTTTTAGCAAAACAAGAGAAGAACATGTCTTGCATGCAAATAGGGTGCTTGATGTTTTGAAGAAAGAGAAATTAGTTCTTAAGGTGTCAAAGTGTGAGTTCAAAAAGACTTCTTTGGTTTATTTGGGACACATTGTAGGAGAAGGCGAATTGAGAATTGATCCTTCTAAAGTGGAAGTCGTTGTGAATTGGCCCACTCCCAAAATAGTAACCAAGGCAAGAAATCTCTTAGGTGTAGCTCAGTATTGGAGAAATTTTATTGCTAATTTTTCTACCATAGCAGCTCCTATGCATGCAGTGACAAGTGTGAAGAAATGCTTCCAATTGGGAGGAAAACAACAACAATATTTTGAAGCTTTAAAAGAAAAGATTAGTTCAGCTCCAGTCCTTGGATTACCAAATTTGAGATAGCCATTCGAGATACAAACTGATGCTAGTGATGATGCCATGGGTGCAGTTCTATTGTAGCATGGTAAGCCTATCACTTTTCATTCTGAAACATTCAATGGTGTTGTAACTGATTATCCTACATATGACAAAGATTTGTATGAGTTGGTACAAAGTGTCAAGAAGTGGAAACACTACTTGATGGTTAAAGAGATGATTATACATACCGATCAACAACCATTACAGTACTTGCAATCGCAAACAAAATTGCAGCAATCACAACATTTCAGGTGGATGGGTTTCCTTCAATAGTTTCACTTGGTTATAAGGTACAAGAAAGGTATTTTAAATAATTCTTCTCATATTCTTTCAAGGAAAATTATAAGTGCTTCTACATTACTTAGAAATGTTTCTATTGTACATGAGAGTTACACAATATGCACATGATGTTGATTTTCAAGATGTGTATGCTATTTTGATTGAAGGGAATCAAGTTGAGGAAATGATTATCGCATGCATAACAATTTGTTGTTTCATTTGGGAAAGTTGTGTATACCACAAAGAGAGAGGCTAAGTGTCATGAGAGAGGCTCATTCATCTCTTATTACTGGACACTTTGGGGTAAGACAAAAAATGGCACATCTAAAAAGGTATTGCTATTGGCCTCGCATGATAGATAGTGTGTTGCATTTTATAATAGGTTTTTCTATGCATGCAACAAGCAAACCTAGCAATAGGAAGCTTTGGTTGTGCATTACACTACCGGTACCATCAAGGCCATGGGAGAGTGTCTCCATGGACTTTGTTGGAGGTTGAATTATTTCAAGAAATGACATGATTATATTTATATAGTTGTGGATAGATTCAGTCAAATGTGTATACTTATGCCATCTAAGAAAACCATTATTGCTGAGAAAAATCCTAAAATTTATTTTCAACATGTATGGGTTCATTATGGATTGCCTACTTCTATTGTTAATGACAGGGATTCTAGGTTCATTGGGATTTTTTGGTCCAATCTCTGGAAGATGATGGACACAAAGTTGAAAAATATTATTGCTTTAATCCGCAAACTAATGGCAAAACCGAGGTGGTGAATAGAATCGTTGTGCGTCTATTGAGAGGATATTGCAACAAACATCCTATGTTGTGGGATGAGTAACTGCATTACATTAAGCACACTTACAACTAGGAAAAGCAATCTCCTGCAAAAATATCACTTTTTTAAGTATGCTTTGAGTATTTCCCAAAATCTCCATTAGACTTCGTCTTTGAGGAGGATGTTTCAATTCATGGGCATAGTGATATTGACAAGGCTCGAAATTTCATCGAGAAAATTTAGATTATGCATCAACAAGTTCAAGAACAGCTTGAGAAGATTCAAAGAAAATCCAAGGAGAGGCATGACAAACATATATTTGATCACAAGTTTCAAGAAGGAGATTAGGTATGGTTGCACATAAGCAAAGAAAGGATGCAAGGGCAAGGTAAAAATATCAAATGCATTCACTATTGTCTATTCAAGATCATAAAGAAAGTTGGTAGAAATGCATTTCAACTTGACTTGCCTTCATATATGCAAATGTATTCAATTGTTAATGTTGAAAAATTACGTTTGTATGAGCCACCTTTGATCGATGATCAAGGAAGTGATGTTCACCTACCTTCTATTGAATATTTATCGCCAGAATTTCTGGATGAGCTCAAGGAAGATACAATTATTGACAGGAGGACAAGAGCATCTAAAAGGGGAAGTGTTGACTACCTTCGAGTTGCGCTCAAAAGCAGTAATCCAAGTAAGGAAAAGTGGATGTAAGTTGCAAAGGTGAGGGAATTTTACAAAAAATATTCCCAATGGGGTGGTGTGATCAAGAATTCATGAATTTTGCTCAAAATTGAAAGTGCTCAAAATTGTGTCGAACATAAGCGACAGGGTAGATCTCGTCCTTCTGATTCTGGCGCCCTAAACAGTTCGAAAAATTGATGTTGTAGGAGGGACATACCGTGTTCTAATCTATTTCCCAAACAGCTAAAATTGTGATAGGTTTCACTGGGATGCCCAGTCAGCATGCAGAGGTATAGTCAGCAAAATTGGGAATATTCCTAAGAATATTATGTTTTCCCAAGCCAGTAATATTCCACCAAGTGGCATATTTTCATTAGTTGATGGAGTTATACGAGGTTGATTTTTTCAGACAATGAATTGGTGACACATGGCCAGCCCTCAGGCTGCCACGTGTCCCCTATACAGTTTATTAAAAAAAAATTAGGTCCACGGGGTTCGACCCTGCGACCTCCGGCGTGAACGCAAGAATCTCCACCAACTCCACTAATCATGTGTCTTAACATTCATAGAGCGTCGGTACTATCTATTTTTTGAAACATATGCATAAGGGGATTGGACCACTGACAGTCCTAACCCGTCGATGGCCCCATTGAAGTGGTCACATGCTACTATCAAACTACAACAACAAAATTTAACACCGATCACAAACAATTAACGTGACCCCATGACTCATCACATGGCAAAGTTTACCACGAGGGTTATGCTGACGGTTAGGGAGAACTTCGGTTCTAACTCCATATCCAACCCTAGTTTCGGTGTTAAGTTACGCTCAAATTAAATATGACCGTGGGGTTTGGGGGTTGGAATGTGGCCACCCCCTCCCCTTAACCATATTATTTAATGTTACAACTATAAGACTTGCGAACAGTTTAGCACGCCCACTAAATATCTGGAAAGAACCGAATTTAACTATAGTTATGTGCAGTTCTCCATATCTAGTGGACATTTTGTACTTGTTATTGGGAAAAGGGCTAGGAGGGTCAATGTTCAACCCATTTGGGTAAAGCAAGAGTCTACCTAAACTAATTTGAGCATTCTGAAACGATTGGTGTAGAGAAAACATCCATTGGAGGCTTGTAAACACATGTATTTGCAAAATTTTGAACATAATGAAAGATGGACATGCCAGTGAGAGCTGGACCAATAGATGTAGCCCAGGAAGGGTGAACTGATTCATCATGCCTGCTGTGTAAATATTATGTGTGGCTTTATTTCTTTGTTATACATTGTTGTTCAATGTTATTTAGGCTTATTTACATGCTTATCATTCAGAAATTCTCCTATGTTTCATGGTTAAATTCCCCAATATTTAAGCAAACAAATGGAGACAAATATGTACATGTTTTGTAAATAAAAAGGCACTTAGCACAGCAAAACTAATACAGCCCTTTCATATCACTAGTTGGGAGCAGGAAGATATGTTGAGAGAAACATTAACCATCACTGGTTAATGGGTAAACAAAGATGTTTTCAAACACCGAGGAAATTTTTTTGTTTTAGAGGGGAACTATGTAATATCCCTATTTTTAATGTTCTATAAATGGAGAATACACATAAAGGTCAGGGGGACCTAAGAGATAAATTATGTAATTATGTATTAATTGTGGAAATATATATATATATATATATATATATTTGTGTGTGTGTTTTTGTGTGTAAATTCTATCATTGTATAAGGTAGAGTAAATTGAGACCAGGAATTCAAATCCATGAGAATGGACTAGATTCCCAAAAATTTCCCAAAATTATCTAGAAATCCTTGGAGAAAAATAAGATAATTAAATTTTATTAGATGGGAGAAAAATATCTAATAAAAGCCTCAATAAAGTGGAAAGTTACTGATAAGAGGTAAAAATAAAACTAGAAAGAGGTTCAAGCTAGTTTTAAAAGGAACTTTCGTGCAAAAAATAAAAGAAAATCCTAGGCTAAGGAAAACATCATCCCAAAATAATTGGACGCACTTATGGAAACATGTTTAGGGAAAGCAACCTTAAATAATCTATTCTTAGTATGACAAAGGGGTTGTCTACACTAAGGAAGAATTTCTCTCTGCTCGAGGGAGAGCTATGGAGTAAGATCAAGTTTGGGAGGAAAATAGTCTTTACAACAGTGGTATGCACATTCTGTAAAGTTTTGTTGTTTTATATTACTGTTAATAGTTATCTAATTCTAATTTGGCATGTATATCAACTATTATTTTATAAATTATTAATTGAATTTCTCTCAAATAAAATTTTATGTATTGTACAGTGTTTATATCAGAAAAATTAAGTGTAATATGTATTTGACAAAGATTAACTATAGGTGAATACAATTAATATTTATATGTTGTTACATATACTTATTTGAAACTAGGGACAACCATATATAATCTTTAAACCCCGGGTAGGGTCTAAATATGTTGTTTTAGTCCAACTAACTATCTGAAATTTCACTGAAATAGTTAGAGTATATGTACTATGAAACTAAACATAAGTCGGATATATTAATAACAGAAAATATGAAACATAAATGAAATTATAAACATAATATTATCTAGATGTACATCATGAATTGAAATACATATCTGGATGATGAATATACAATTTAGATTTAAACTAGAAATATAAATATAGATATGTTGTCTTAAAGAAATTGTTATACACTTCTATCCATATCAAAATCCAGTCACATAATTACAAATATCTAATATAGACAAAAAAAAATAGTTGTATAAATTTACATGTGTCAATCCTTTTCACTAAAATCCTCTAGTGGAGATGAGGATTAAACAATATTGTGACCCTTAAATAATGAACACATTATACAAAAGACTATTTATAGTTTCAGTAGGGTCATCATCTAAATTAAGAATACAATGTGTGAAGATGAATTATATAGAGTAGAAAAAATGGTGGAAGATCCTCCATTTCTCTAATGACAGACCTGAAATTGGACGAAATTGATAGTCATAAAAACTAACTATTGATTCTAAAGAATTGTATCAAAGAATAAAATAGGGAAAACCTTAAATAACCAAAGAAATCGAAGTTAGGAAGGTAGTTTGATGAAAGCAAAAAGGAAAAAATTAGAAAATGTACAGGTAATAAAAATAGCTATCAAATTATCTTTAGGCTAGAAGATTTCTTCCTGTACATACAAAAATGGAATGTAAGGAGAAGTAGATAAGAAGAAAATATTTAATTTTGTGACAGTAAATAAATGCGAAAATGGGAAAATTCGATCTGGACCTGAGGGAAGAAGTGTCCTGAAGCGAATTAGTACTATGCATAGTTGTGGAAGACTATGAGGATCTCGAAAAGGGAGTCCCAGATAAATTCGAGAAAGAACATTATTATAAACGAAGTTCATAATGGAATTTTGGAAGAATTGGTCTAAATTTTAATTTCTCTAAACTTAGAGGGTAATATGATATAAGCATAGAGATCTGAAATGTAAGTAGAGGTAACTTAATTCGAGCATTTGTACTATATTAAAATAATCAAAATTATAGTCTACAAAAATAAGTTGAATATCAATAAAAAATTATAGTTATACAATAAAATATATAATTGTATCAATCTTCTTTTACAAAAATGAAATATAAAAGAAATTGCAGGGTGTAATCAACTAAACTAATGTTACATTTAATATTTCAAAATCAAGGGGAAATTGAAATATTAAGATGTCTACAGAGTGAATGAAAATCCCAATTGAGTATTGAGTGGGGAAGTTGTATGCTAGGAAATACTATTTCATGGTCTACGACATAACCAAAACGAAATGGAAATTCTGTTAAAGAAGATCATAGTTATATTTTATGAATCTTAGAATTTATAGCTATGTCTAAAATTAAAGAATTCAGAAATCAATTAACGTAAATGACATAATGACGTGGGATTAAGTTTAAGGTATCTTATGTATTTTGAATAATAATTCAAAATAGAAATACCAAACTCAATTTCAGGAGCAATAAGTAATAAACCACTTACCGTTTCAAAGGCCGAAAGTAATATCTGGTGGTGAAGCACAAGAAAGCCTTTCTTGATAGGAAAGCACACTAAGATATATATGATGTAAAACCTAACGTATATAAACAAACTAAAATGATACATTTCATAACTAGAAGTTTTATAACAAAGGTATATAAAATTCAGTTAGAGTAAAGAAAAATTTCATAATTCTCTCCCATGTAACTATAATAGAGGAAGAGGAAAAATTGTGAATAAAAGAGCAAGAAAGCGTGAGTATGAAACCTTAATAATAATTCGGTGCAGACCCAGAATCCCAAGTTGGAAAAATTACGATTTTGAAGGAAGGGAACATGGATGATAAATACATTTATAAGATACTTAGTCAATTTATAAGAAAACTATAAATTCCTCCATTGATATGAAACATAATGACGAAAAGAAAATAATTCGAATAAATCATATTTTTTGAATTAATAAATACAATGATGAAATTTAAATCTCATAGGTAATCCAATATGTAAAATGAAAATTCCTCAGCTATACGAGAAACCATAAGTATAAGGTACTAAAATGAAAAGTATGAACTGGGGGAATTTGTAGAATGTGAAATTTAACAAGAAAATGAGAACCGAAAAACAATATCTTACAGTTTCGAAATTATAAAATACGTGTAATAGAAAACTAAGAATCTAAATTAGATATTTTTACCTTGTTCTTCATGCCATGAGGAGTACGCAGAAGATGAATAGGATTTGAAGGACTTCTACACAAAAATGTGACCCTTCCACAAAGCAAATAAGTTTAGTATAACCCTGTGTATGGAAGTGAAATTGTACACAGTGAAATTACATCTAAAACAAATGCATAAAACCTCAATTCAAATAATGAAGTGAGAAAAAAAAATGAGGTACATGTTAGTGATACGAGAATTACAAATATTCAAGTTAGCAACTGGTTGCTAGAGTGTTAATTTTAAGATCAATTGGATTTGCATAGAAACGTCTTACAACTTTGTGACAATCCATCACCAAAAACGCAGAGGAAATGCATCTTTGTGTATTTTTTCCCAAACGTAAATCTGAAAAAATGAAAAAATAAGTGAAGCAATGATAACTTAGGTCTAAAGAAATTCAAGAGACTTAGGTTTTCGAAATAATCATCATTGTTGCTAAAATATCAGATAAACCATACAAGTGTCCTTCAAGAGTAATGAACGCATGTGATATGAAGGTGGAATCGTACCAACAACAAATGGATTAGTAAATCAGAACGATAAGGTGGAGGGGTGAGTAAATAGGGTATGGGTACAATCCCATCGCTCATCAATTGAGCTATCGATGTTATGAAAAGAATTCAAAACAACTATTAGACTATGATGAATCATATTGAGAACTATGATGGGATGTCAATAGTTATTAAAATGTAAAATTTATGGGGTGTGTGCATTATGTGAGTTATATATATCTAACTTTTTGTTTGATTATATATACATATATATTGGTAATATGTAGTAATTGAATTAACATTGGGGGGAGTCTATAGAAATATATATATATATATATATATATATATATATATATATAAGTCTCATGCCACCAATGAATAAAACAATAATGTAGTAACCTATAAGTTGTGTGATTAATAGTTCGTAGAATTAAGTTGGATTATATGTGGGTAAAAATGCGAAGGTGGGTTACACTTTCATTAGAAATGCGGTCGGAAATTTCATTTTCCTAACAGTTCGACTGAACTTTTATCAAATTTCGGCCGAACTGTTAGAAGTTTCACCTAATGTTTTGAAATTAATCCGTCTGAAATAATTCTATCATTTACACTGATGGCGTATTAATGGTGTGGGAAAACATATTTTGTTTAGAGATGGGAAATTAGGAAACAAAATTTTGGTCGGACTAATAGTGTTGCCAAACTATTAGTTTGACCGAACTTTTGAAAATAATTCCACCGAAATTTTTCTTATAAATATGCCACCCCCTAGACCACAACAAGTTTCGGGTTTGTTACCATTTCATTATTTACTCGTTGATGTTTGGTTCAATTTCTGTTGTTTGTCTCACTCTCTTTGTGTTTGATGTTGCATGCGAGGAGGGGGAGCAAGCAAAGGTGAGAAGGTTATCCCATAGTTTATGGTTTATTTTTGTTTTTGTTTTTGATTTTTATTTTATGTGTTCGCAGCTTATATTTTGTTCAACCTCTTTATATAATCTAAAGAGTCATTGTAACCTCATATTCAATGCGCTTTGATTCCCTATCTATTTTAAACTAAGTAATGTGTATATCTATATTAGATTATTGTGTTTACATCTAGTCTGATCATAGAAGCTATCATAACTATTGTTACTTGTTTGACCTCTTTATATAGGCTGTAGAGTCATTGTAACCTCATATTCAATGGGCTTTGATTCCCTCTCTTTTTTACACTAAGTAATGTTTACCTATATATTAGATTATTGTGTTTACAGCTAGTCTAATCTTAGCATCTATCATAATCATTGTTACTCGTCCAACCTCTTTATATAAGATATAGAGTCAGTGTAACCTCATATTCAATGGGATTTGTTTCCCTTTATGTTTTACACTAAGTAATGTTTCGTAGATATTAGATTATTGTGTTTGCGGCTAGTCCGATCATAGAAGTTGTCATAATTGTTGTTACTTGTTCAGCCTCTTTATATAAGCTATAGAGGCATTGTAACCTCATATTCAATGGGCTTTGATTCACTGTTTGTTTTACAATAAGTAATGTTTATCTATGGTATATTATTGTTGTTACATCTAGTCTGATCATAGAAGCTATCATAATTGTTGTTACTTGTTAAACCTCTTTATATAAGCTATAGAGTCATTGTATCCTCATATTCAATGGGATTGGATTCCATGTCTATTTTAAACTAAGTGTATCTATATTAGATTATTGAAATAACGTAACCTATGATACTTACCTATATTCAATTCTACATTTGGAGGGAGAAGAAGGCATTTCAGGATTTGCAAGCCCTTTAATCATCATTGAATTCCATTAACCGTTACTCAACACTTGTCCATGAGGCTTCCTTGGATTTCCAGTGTTATTATCATTTTTATCTACTATTGTTGAAATTGAGCTTCCATGGCCACAACATTGAGGAAAAACAAAAGCCAACACCCCAAACATGAGAAATATTGATCCTCCAAATCTCAACATCATCACCCTCATATAATAGTCACGAGGTTCAAATTTTTTTTTATCATGTAATAAATTGGTTAACAATTTAGATAAGGTATAATGTAATTATTTTGTTTTTGGTTAATACAATGAAATATTGTTTTAGAAATATATTTAACATTTTGAAAAATATTGTTTTAGAAGTAGATTTTGAATTTTGAATTTTTTTTGAAGTACTTAGATTATGTAAAATTTTCTCAGGCCTTTTTCTTTTTAGGAGACTTGGATATGCGTTGATATTAATACTGATCTTATATTTATTGAGATATCGATTTATATTGATTAACTGATTTTTAATTTATTATCCCAAGAACTTAATACTGTCACTTGTGGTAATGTACTTATGCAGACAACAACTCCACCAAACATACATGCATACATGCATGTATTAAACATTAGTCTACATCCATCTTGTAGAACCTATCATGAATAGTACTAGTGTGTAGGATAATTTTTCTTCACACATATTTCACATACACCCAACCGCTCCACCAGACACACATACATACATCCATATATTAAACATTAGTCAACATACATTTTGTAGAATCTATCATTATAATTTCATTTCTGTGTGTAGGATAATTGTCTTCACACAGCTTTCACATGCAAACAACAGGTCCACCAGACATACATGCATACATTAATATATTAAACATTAGTCTACATACATCTTGTTGAACCTATCTTTATATTTTCATTTTTAGCAGCATATTTATTTCAAATAAGTTCATAAATAAACATACCAATTTAAACTTATGCCCATACTTGGTTTTCTTGGCTAATGTTCATCCTTAGATGACAACATGACTCCATGGTTGTAACTTAAGGCAAACGTTAAGGCAAACCATGTACATGTATTTCTATATCATTTATACCATAAAATTTAAGGAAAATTTTAAGGATAACCATATACATGTCATTTCTCCCATTTCTCCCATAAACACAAGGCAAAAAGTAAGGATAACCATCTACATTTCATTTCTCCCATAAAATTTATGGCACTTGCTAGTGTTTTTGGAACCATGTACATGTCATTTCTCCCATTTCTCCCATAAACTCAAGGAAAACTTTAAGGACAACCATGTACATGTAATTTCTCTGATAAACTTTAAGGCATTTTCTAGTGTTTTTCGAACCATGCACGTGTCATTTCTATGCCATTTCTCCCATAAAATTTGAGGCAAATTTTACTTTAATTCATTTTCTAATGTTTTTGGAACCATGTACATTTCATTTATATGTCATTCCTCCCATAAATTTAAGGCAAAATTTAAGGTAAACTATGTACATGTGTCATTTCTCCCATAAACTCAAGGAAAAATTTAAGGCATGTCATTTATATGTCATTTCTCCCATAAATATGTCATTTATCTCATAAAATATAAGGCAAAGTTTAAGGAAAACCATGTAGATGTCATTTCCCCCTTAAACTTTAGGCAAGGGAAACTTTAAGGCATGCCATTTCTAGATGTGATTTCTCCCATAAAATTTAAGGCAAACTTTAATGAAAACCATTTACATGTCATTTCTCCCATAAACTCAAGGCACAATTTAAGGCAAATAATGTACATGTCATTTCTCCCATAAAATTTAATGCATTTTCTAGGGTTTTGGGAACCCTTTACATGTCATTTGTATGTAATTTCTCCATAAAATTTAAGACATTTTCTAGTGTTTTGCGAACTATGTACATGTCATTTCTATGTAATTTATCCCATAAAATTTAAAGCAAACTTTATGGAAAACCATGTTCATGTCATTTCTCCCTTAAATTTAAGGCAAAGATAAAGGCAAACCATGTACATGTCATTTCTCCCATTTCTATGTAATTTCTCCCATAAACTTTAAAGAAAACTTTAAGGGAAACCATGTACATGTCGCTTCTCCCATAAACTTAAGGAAAAATTTGAGGCAAACCATGCACATGTCATTTTCCCATAAACTTTAATTTAATATATTTTTCAAACTTAAGGAAAACTTTAAGGAAAACCATGTAAATGTCATTTCTCCCATAAACTTTAATACAAACCGTGTACATGTCATTCTCCCATAAACTTTAATTTAATACATTTTTAATGAAAATGCTAGTGTTTTAAGGAAAACCATGTACATGCCATTACTCCCATGCATTTGCAATAAAATTTAAGTCATTTGCAATCAATGTTCATTTAATATATTTTTAAGGAAAATGTTAGTGTCTTTGGAAACCATGTACATGTCATTTCTCCCATAAAGTTTGCATTTGCTAGTGTTTTTGGGAACCATGTACATGTCATTTCACCCATGCATTTGAAAAAAAAATTAAGGCATTTGGAATCAAATTTAAGACATTTAAAATAAGGAAAATGCTAGTGTTTTTGGAAACCATGTACATGCCATTTCTCCCATGCATTTGCAATAAAATTTAAGTCATTTGCAATAAATGTTCATTTAAAATATTTTTAAGGAAAATACTAGTGTTTTTGAAAACCATGTACATGTCATTTCTCCCATAAAGTTGGCATTTTCTAGTGCTTTTAGGAACCATGTACATGTCATTTCTCCCAACCATGTACATGCCATTTCTCCCATTAAGTTTAAGGCATTTGTAATAAGGAAAATGCTAGTGTTTTTGGAAACCATGTACATTCCATTTATCCCATAAAATTTAAGGCATTTGCTAGTGTTTTTGGGAACCATGTACATTTAATTTCACCCATAAACATTAAGTAAAACCATATACATGTCATTTCTCCTATACATTTGCAATAAATGTTAATTTAATATATTTTAATGAATTTGTTTTTTTTCAGGGATAAAAAAACCCACTAAATATGGTTGAAAAATGGATATTGTCCATAGGTGTTTCTTGCTACCTAAATCCATGGAAAGCAGTGATTACATATGTCCTTTACAATATTGCGAATAACAAGATCCTCCAAAGGAAAATGAATATATCAGGAAGAACAACAAACAATGAGACATATTATATTGCATTGATAGAAGGCTTGGGAACAACTAGGGAGTATGGATCAAACAGAATTGTAGTTTTAACCAATTATGAACTTTTGTGAAACCAGATGAAAGTTTCATACACAGTTAAGAAGGAGAGGCTAAAAAAAATGCATGGAAAAGCAAATAATTTTGTTAGAAAATTTCATTTTTTTATTACAAGACATTGTAAAAATGTTAATAAGATGTCTGGTGATCTATTGTGTGGGAAATTCCAATTCAAGATTCATCTGTAAAAGATGAATTAGTATTATACGGGGAAATTCAAATTCAATATTCATCTCTCAAAGGTTAATTAGTGTTGATACGCTCTCCTTCAAAATTTATTGATGAACATTGTAACATATATTTGATATGTGTGTGTTCTTTACTTATAAATGTGTCATTTTTAATGACCATGTGTTTTTTCAGTTATATACCAAGTGTGCTCCCACCATGTAAGCACAACTTGGTGAACTTCAATTTTTTATAAATTAAAATGTGAGGACTTCAAAAAAAAATTGTTTAAATTGAGTTTCACACATCAATTTATGCTTTGAAAGTTGTGTTATACATAATTTATGTACTAAATTACATTAATAATTTGAAATATTTTTTAATTTATTTTAAATAGTAATTTAAAAAAAATTGTAAATGTCCACTGTAGATACCATTTTGTCACACCTCCCATTTACACAAATTTTTTTTTTTTTCTCCAAGCATTTCAAAGCTTTTAAGCATAGGTTTACCATGAAATCTCAATTCTATAAACATGATAATTTATAAACATGATTCCTTTCATCATAATATCATAACCCCAAGAAAAATCTCTATTAACTTCCTCTGTCTTATAAAGTTATTCTAACTCCAAGTATGGGAGGAATTTATATTATTTTATTTCTATAAAGGTCATATATATCACCTATATTTAACCTTTACTTGATGTTTATTTGCTCTGGCCTTACGTCCTTTCACATGTATTATATACAATGGGTTTTGAATTGGTTATGCCTACGAGCATTCTCGACCCTTTGTAAGTCTACATATCCACGATTTTCCCATTACGTATATGTATATACCTTTGGTAGTGATTATAATTGAATTCAATGTACATAGCATTATAAGACTGGCTCTTCTATGCGTTTGGCAGTCAGATGAGGTGGCATTCATAATTAATTTCACATCGGCGTTGATATGATAGCATATCATTGTACATGATATTTCCAATCAAATTTTAATGTGCAACTTGCTTACGTTATCGATTTACATGTAGAGCGTGTAGTTCGACTCAATTTGAGGTACTGTGTTCATTGCGACGGGGTAAGTATTCTCCATGTCAGATTGTATGATACGTTTGGTTGTAGTGTATGTTTTATAATGGGTTTCATCCCATTATTCCCTTCACGTGGTAAATCCACGTCGAGCTGGCAATACCATTCGAGCTTACTCGGCTTACAATGGCACTCTTCTGTATACGAACAAGACGCATGAAATTTTTTTCGGATCTTGACACCATTAATGTTATATGATTGCTTTAATTGCACCCGCCAACCTTCGATCCGTGGCTCTTCTCTTGTGATGTTGCCAAGTGGACGATGGCGATCATTTCGTATTAGGTTTTCTGTGTTTGTTGAATAATTATATAAGCCTTTGATCTTGTGCATATATAGTTTTCCGCGTTCATCATTTGTTTGTGTATCTCTTCGTCTGCAAGGTCCTTACTCTTCAGAGGGTTTACTGGCCTCAGTTCACGAAGGAGAATTCTAGCATGCCTACTCCACTGCAACGCTACCAGGTAATTGTTTATACAATCATTTTTCCATCTTATGATTTAAAGATCAGGTTCGTCACTCAGAACTGGCCATACTTTGACTCTGAGGAAGTCTTCGAACGTTAATAAGATGAATGCGTTTCGTTCTGGAGATTTTGGTTATACCCTCTATGCAAAATTTTAGTTGTATTCCATTTCCGATTTATTGTCGACATTGCTCCTTTGTCGATTTCATTGCATGATAACTAATTAATTTTGTTAATACTGTGTAGCGTCCCAATTTACTTGCTTGGCTTCGCTTCAGGAGAATGACAGTCCTTCACTCGGACTTCGTGAGTTTTGATTTTCCTCTTGTATGTACATATATTTTTGTTTCTTCTATTATTATCCCATAGGGTTTTCCATTTAATCGATACTCTGTTAGCAATTGTTGATTTCAAAGGCTCGTAGGAACCGAGATTCTTGGTTCACAGGTAATGCCTCATTTTTATGAGCATTTTCTCCATTCGAACGTTTTTCTAGCGACGACGCTATTAACTAATTTCCATCTTGACTTGGTTTTTCCACAGGTAACGAAGATTCATTTGTATGCCTTTGAAAGCAGTCATGAGACCTTCCATTATTATGGATGCTAACATCGTCTTCCTTGACGTTTCAGGTCGGTATGCCTGTGGAAATACTATCACCCTCTTGTTGAGTTGTTTCGTCTGATGTAGAATCATTTCTATTGTGGTGGCACACACGGTGTTCGTTCAGAGAGCAGACTGCGTGATCGATTGTTATCTCTTGAATTTTCGTATGTTTGGTGCTCTTTAATTGTTTTATTAGGCTGAGGTTTCGATTCTCGGACCCTGGCACGATGGAGCTCGCGTGTATTGTGACTTTTGTATATATATATATATATATATATATATATATATATATGTGTATATATACATGTGTATATATATATATATATATATATATATATATATATATATATATATATATATTCCCTTATTTTCTTATGTTGACCTAATTATAACGACGCTACAGCTCAACTTTATATGGACTATCTCCTGCTTCCTCGCATGGAGTGATTCGTGTATACGATTTAACACAATGGAATTAATCCTTCTTTAATTTGCTTATCATAGCAGTGAATGTATCTGATGTAATTCTATGTAGGACTAATGTTGTTCAATGTGTACCAGACTCCTCAGTTACTTATGTTCTGCATGACTCTTTTAAGAGACTCACAGAATTTCTGGGGAGTCATATTTCATTTTAACTTTTCTTTTTATGTATCTGTTCATTAGTTTTTGTAGCTAGATATCTCTACACTTGTACTAGTATCATGGCTAACAGTCTCCCTCTACTCATGTTTAAACTGAAATTATTTTACTAATATCTGTCTATACATATGACTGCATGCATAGATTTGTGTATCCATTCTCATTTATACATATACTTAATATGTATGAAATACCAGGACTATATTATCGTAGTTTTCTATACACTTCTTGTTTTCCATGTTATATATTTCTAGTTGGATCTTCTTTTCATTTTCTTATATCTATTCACAGCTCTTGCATACATAGATCTCTGGTTTTAGGTATTTCTGCAGAGCTGGTCATGTTTTGGGATTCATTCCCTTGCTACTTAATTACTTGTTACAGCATTAAGATTTTCTATTCTTCCATTTGATCTTGGTCAAGGGAAATAGTAGTTACATTAACTGTTAATGTGTATACTATTGAAAATATTACAACTCTCTGCTCTTTACTTAATAATTACTCAATAATTAATTCTGCACTCTATGTATTTACTTTCTCACTGCTCCATTTTTCACAGAAATAGATTAAAGTTACAAATTTGTGCTTCATAAGATGTTAGAAATCTCCAGATTTTACCTTAGGGATTTGTTTAGAGACTTTGGAGAAATTATATTTGATTTACCTGTTCATGTTCAGAATTATGTGTTAATAGAACAAAATAAATTCATAATAAATTATCTGTAGAGAATATGTATCCTCAGATTTAAACCAACTCTGGGTTTAGACTTTCTGTTGGATTCTACCGTACAGAATTTTTCTCTACAACCATACAGAATTATAAGGGTGACTACCTTATGATTAATTCTGTTAAATGTAGTACTAATAAATCTAATACCCTATAAATCAATTTTTATATGTAGCCAATTCATACCACAGTAATTAGAAACACAATTCAACTTAGAGACATACCACTCATGCAGTCGACCAACCTCCCAACCTTAGAGTCCTTCTGTCTCCCATAACTCACCCCCGAGCTAAGATCACCTCCTAGAACAAACCAACCACTAATCTATTTAGGAGCAGCTTATTTAAGCTATTTTTCCCCAAAGTCTGTTTCTAATTTTGAGTCCAGAATATCAGGATGCTTTTCTTCCTGTTTGCCTAGGCTTCCCATTTTTGGGATTCTTTAAAGCTATTTTTATGCTTTCCTCTGCTTTTCCAGCTTTTTACCTCTTCCCAACTACTTTCCTCATCATTGGGGAAATTTAGATTCTTCCTCAAAAATCTAAATTAGAATAATTTCTTTCAAGGATTTTTGAAAGATTATGGGGAATAGTTGCCTTATCCATCCTCATGGATTTAGCAAGTGATCTCATAAATATCATTTTGGTCAATCTGCACACAATCATTTTATTCATTTCCTCAAATTAAATATTTAATTACATTCACAAAATAATTATCCTTTGGGGTCCACTCCCCTTAGGACTAAAGTTCAAATGTCCAGTTTTTGAAATTTAAACACATAAATTGGGGGTGTTACATATTCCCCCTCTCAAAATAAACACCGTCCTCGGTGTTGTTATTCAACTACTAGAGTTCATCTTTCAAACAAAAATGGATATCTTTCCATCATTTCAGCTTCTCTTTCCCAGGTAGCCTCTTCAGCAGTAAAGTGCTTCCACTGCACCTTTACTCTTACTACTGTTCTGTTTCTCAATTCAATTTCTTCCCGCTCCAATATTTGAAGTGGTTCTGGCAGAAAATCCCCTTCTGGTTCCACCTGTACAACATTCCAATCAACTATGTGAGAAGCAGCATGCACATATCTTTTTAATAATGAAACATGAAACACATCATGAACTCTAACATGGGGTGGTAAGGCTAGTTTGTAAGCCACTGGTCCCACCCTTTCTAATATTTCAAAAGGACCACAATATCTAGGAGCCAGTTTTGCACAACTTCCAGCATAAAGTGTGCTCTTTTTGGGTTTAATACGCAAGTACACATGCTCCCCTACTTTAAATTCTCGATGCACTCTTTTCTTATCAGCATAGTTTTTCTGACGATCTTGTGCTGTCTTGATGTTTCTTTGTATCTGTTTGACAATTCTTTCCATCTCTTGTAAAGCATCTGGTCCCAACATTAATTTATCCTCTGGCTGGCTCCAGCTCAAAGGAGTACGACATTTCCTCCCATACAGTGCCTCAAACAGACTCATGTTAATGGAGGATTGGTAGCTGTTATTATAGGCAAATTCAGCTAAGTGCAAATAATCTTCCCACTTTGACGGTCTATCCATCACATACATTCTCAGTATGTCCTCCAAAATTTGATTTGTTCTTTCCGTTTGACCATCTGTCTGAGGGTGGTAAGCAGTACTAAAATTCAATTTGGTACCCATCCCTCCAAACAGTCCTTTCCAAAAAGCTGTTGTAAACTTAGCATCTCGATCAGAAACAATTACCTTTGGAACCCCATGGAGTCTTACTACCTCCTTCAGAAACACATTTGCTACTTGAGCTGTCCCAAAGGTAGATTTCACTGGTATAAAATGTGCAGCTTTTGTTAAAGTGTCCACTACCACCATTACTGAATCATGTTGATGTTTGGTTCTGGGTAATCCTGTTATGAAATCCATGGAAACGGTGTCCCAATTCCATTCTTCTATTGGTAAAGGATTTAAAAGACCCGCCGGATGCTGATGCTCAACTTTGACTAGTTGACATTCCATGCATCTACTTAAATATTCTGCTACATCTCTCTTCATTCCTGGCCAGAATAACTTCTTTTTCAGGGCTGTTAACATTTTCTGATATCCTGGATGTCCTGCATATGGCTGTTTGTGATATTCATCCAAAATTTCTCTTTTCAAGGACTCCACATTTGGAATATACAATCTGTCCTTATAGCAGATCAGCCCCTTTTGGTTTTGAGTGAAATCAGTTTTCTCCTTTTTCTGAATTTTTACCAGGAGTGTTTCATAATTTGGATCTTGGTTTACTGCCTTTTCCACCAAATCTTCCACATCGATCTGAGCACTACTTCCAATGCTATTGATATTCTGACAAGCATTTCTACTCAATGCATCAACAATTTTATTTTCTTTCCCTCTGATATGTTTTATGTCCATATCAAATTCACTTAGAAAAGACAGCCATCTGGCTTGTCTAGCATTCAAATCAGTTTGGGAAAAGAAATATTTGAGACTAATATGATCAGTCATCAACGTAAATTTCTTTCCAAGGAGATAGTGTCGCCACATTTTCAAAGCATGGATAACAGCAGCTAATTCTAAATCATAAGCACTATAATTTTGTTCATGTATCTTCAATTTCCTAGATTCATATGCAATCACTGAATTCTCCTGCAAGAGAACTCCTCCCAACCCCTCTCTACAGGCATCTGTACACACGACAAATTCTTTGTCAGGATCTGCAATCTTCAGTATGGGGGCTGTAGTAAGTTTCAGTTTTAATTGGTCAAAACTGTTTTGGCATTTTTCAGTCCACTCAAATTTGACACCTTTCCTTTGTAATGATGTGATGGGATGTGCTATGGCAAAAAACCTCTGCACAAATCTGCGATAATAGCCAGCCATCCCCATGAATGATCTCACTGCTGAAACATCCGTTGGGACAGGCCATTCCTTTATAGCCTTTATTTTCTCAGGGTCAACAGCAAGGCCTTGTTCAGAAATAATATGACCCAAATATTGGATCTTGTCTTTATAAAATTCACATTTTCTAAACTTGGCATATAGCTGATTTTCTTTTAGAGTTTGCAATACTATCCTCAAGTGTTCTTTATGTTCCTCCTCACTTTTTGAGTAGACTAAGATATCATCTATGAACACAAGGACAAATTTATCCAAGTACTTTTTTAACACTCTGTTCATTAGGCACATAAATGTGGCAGGGAAATTTTTCAATCCAAAAGGTAGGACCACAAATTCGTAGTGACCATACCTGGTTCGAAAGGTTGTTTTGCTGATGTCTTCTTCCTTGATTCTGAGTTGGTGATAAAAAATTCTTAAGTCAATCTTCGAAAAGACTGAAGCTCCTCTCACTTGATCAAAAAGATCATCAATTTGAGGCAAAGGGTATCTATTTTTAATGGTCAACTTGTTCAGTTGGCGATAATCAATGCACATCCGAAAAGTGCCATCTTTCTTTTTCACAAACAGAACCGGTGCTCCCCAAGGAGACACACTCGGTCTGATATACCCTTTATCTAACAGTTCTTGCAATTGCATTTTCAATTCCATAAGTTCAGGGGGACTCATTCGATAGGGGGCTCGGGAAACAGGTATTGCTCCTGGCACTAGATCGATTGAAAAATCAATCTCTATTCTGGGGGGGAGATGAGGGATCTCATCTGAAAAAACTTCCTTAAATTCCCTTATTACTGGTAATACATCCGACATATTTTCTTCAGTTTCCTGTTGCATGTCCTCCACATGGACTGCATAAACCTGATACCCTTTCCTAGCTGTTATTTTTAATTGCAGTGTTGATATTTTTCTTACAGAGATAGGTTTTGGTCTTCCTTTGAGAATAAAAGGTTTCCCTTCCTCATCTACACAATGCAACGTCTTATTCCAGGAATTCATCAAATCTTTCTCCTTTTCTAGCCAGTCCATTCCTATCAGTAGGTCATATGAACCTAAGGGCAGGATGTTCAAATTTACTTCTGTTTGGAAATCATTCAATTTGATTTCTGTTCGGGGCAGTTTATGTGTTACCTTTCTCTTAGTTCCAGTGGCTAGCTGTACCAACCATGACCGCTGAAATTTTTCAGCTTTTAGGTTACATTTTTCTACTATTTTTGGACTAATGTAACTCAAAGAAGCACCCGGATCAATCAGAACAGTAACAGCTAGGTCAGAAATCTTACCCTCTATTTCCACCATGGTAGCTTGATGTTCTGCTTGTCGATTTTCCAAGGCTGCACTGATAGTTGGTATATTTCTAGCTATGTCATTTATTGTAGTGGCTTCTCGATCTCTCATAATCATCTGAATATTTCGATGAGGGAAATCCCTCAGAAGATGGGGTTCTCCACAGCCCCAACATTTCAAGGGTTCCTTCATTCTGACTGTTCCTTCCTTTTTACTGTCTCCATTTATTTGTTTAGAAGCCACTTGGGACTGAGCAGTTTGACTTTCTTTGGGTTTATTAAACTTTTTCCGCTGATGATATCTACCAAAATTCTTCAAATAGGCTGGTTTCTGCTTCCTTCCTTTGAACTCATTCTTATTTACCCATCTTTTCCCCTGTTCAGTTTTTCCTTTGAACTGTTGGTAACATAATCTGGCTTTTCTAACAGCTTCGTCCATTGTTTTTGGGTTGTCAAGCTCGATTTTCTCTTTGTATATAGCAGGCAAACAATTCAGAAACCTTTGTACTTTTTCCTTTTCTTCCCTTATGTAGGGTACATATCTCAACAGATTGGTAAACTTAGTAACAAACTCATCGATAGTGAGCTGTCCCAGTCTAAGTTCATGAAATTCCTTTGCTTTGTCATCATAGTAACGCTCATTCAAGTAGCGATTTTTGAATTTAACCTGGAAATCTTCCCAAGTAACTGTCTTTTCATCAATGGCATGCACCATCTTTGTCTCCTCCCACCACAAGGTAGCCTTACCTTGTAGCTGGTAGACAGCTAATCTGGCCTTCAGATTTCTTTCATATTCATAAACCTGGAAATACTTAATCATATTCAGCAACCAGGCTTCAGCATCTTCCTCCTTCTCCCCATCATAGGAGGGAGGTTTGATTTTCCGGAATTCCCCTTGTAATTCCTTTTTCTACTTATTCTGATGCCTAATAGCATCTTCCTCATCAGACTCATCAGTTTTCCTCTTTCCGGAACCTTCGCCTTCCTGGCTGTTCCATGAAGTTAATTCCCTGATGAGCTTTTCCTGCTCCTCACTGGCTAATGACAATCTGTCATTCTGGCTTTTTATCTCAGCCAATTCTTGTTGCAATTCCCGTAACATAGCCATCATGGGCGCATTGGGATCTAGTGCATTTTCCTCATCATGCAGATCAACATAAATTTCGCCACCTTCTTCCATTCTAGCACCCCACTATACACTACATAGCACAGATCAGTGAAAATAAAAAAAATAAAATTTTTGTCACAGAAGTAAATTTATACAGTGAGTACACAACAACATTGAGCACAATGTCGCCAGCCCAGTTTTATAACTTGGGCTCCGATACCATTTGTCACACCTCCCATTTACACAATTTTTTTTTTCTCTAAGCATTTCAGGCTTTGAAGCATAGGTTTTCCATGAAATCCTAATTATCTAAACATGATTCCTTTCATCATAATATCATAACCCCAAGAAACTCTCTATTAACTTTCTCTTGTATTATGTTATTCTAACTCCAAGTATGGAGTGAATTTATATCATTTTATTTTCTATAAAGGTCACATATATCACCTATATTTAACCTTTACTTGGATGTTTATTTGCTCTTGGCCTTACGGTCCTTTCGCATGCATTATATACGATGGGTTTTGAATTGGTTATGCCTACGGGCATTCTTGACCCTTTTCAAATCTACATATCGACGATTTTCCCATTACGTATATGTATATACCTTTGGTAGTGATTATAATTGAATTCAATGTACCTACTATTATATGACTGGCTCTTCTATGCGTTTGGCGGTCAAATGAGGTGGAATTCATAATTAATTTCACATCTGCGTTGATATGATAGCATATCATTGTACAGGAGATTTCCAATCAAATTTTAATGTGCAACTTGATTACGTTATCGATTTACACGTAGAGCATGTAGTTCAACTCAATTTGAGGTACTGTGTTCATTGCGACAGGGTAATTCTTCTCCACGTCAGATTTTATGATACATTTGGTTGCAGTGTATGGTTTATAATGGGTTTCATCCCATTCTCCCCTTCATGTGGTAAATCCACGTCGAGCTGGCAATACCATTCGAGCTTACTCGGCTTACAATGGCGCTCTTCTGTATACGCACAGGACGCATGAATTTTTTTTTGTATCTTGACACCATTAATGTTATACGATTGGTTTAATTTCACCCGCCAGCCTTTGATCCATGGCTCTTCTCTTCTGATGTTGCCAAGTGGATGATGGCGATCATTTCGTATTAGGTTTTCTGGGTCTGTTGAATAATTATATAAGCCTTTGATATTGTGTAGAGATAGTTTCTGCGTTCATCATTTGTTTGTGTATCTCTTCATCTGCAAGGTCCTTACTCTTCAGAGGGTTTACTCACCTTAGTTCACGAAGGAGAATTCTGGTGTGCCTACTCCACTGCGACGCTACCAAGTAATTGTTTATACATTCGTTTTTTCCATCTTATGATTTAAAGATCAGGTTCGTTGCTCAGAACTTGCCCTACTTCGATTCTGAGGAAGTCTTCGAACGTTAATTAGATGAATACGTTTCGTTCTAGAGATTTTTATTATACCCTCTGTGAAAATTTTTCGTTATATTCCATTTCCGATTTATTGTCGACATTGATCCTTTGTCGATTTCATTGAATGATAACTAATTTATTCTATTAATACTGTGTAGCATCCCAATTTACTTGCTTCACTTCGCTTCAAGAGAACGATAGTCCTTCACTCGGACTTCGTGAGGTTCGATTTTCCTCCTGTATGTACATATATTTTTGTTTCCTCCTATTATTATCTTATAGGGTTTCAATTTAATCGATACTCTATTTACAATTGTTGCTTTCAGAGGCTCGTAGGAACCGAGATTCTTGGTTCACAGGTAACGCCTCGTTTTTATGAGCATTTTCTCCATTCGAACGTTTTCCTAGCAATGGCGCTATTAACTAATTTCCATCTTGACTTGGGTTTTTCCACAGGTAACGAAGATTCATTCGTATGTCTTTGAAAGCAGTCATGAGACCTTCCATTATTATGGATGTTAACATCGTCTTCCTTGATGTTTCAGGTTGGTATGCCTGTGGGAATGCTATTACCCTCTCGTTGAGTTGTTTCGTCCGATGTAGAATCATTTCTCTCTTATGATTTTACACAGTGTTCGTTGAGGAACGAGACTCTGTCAAAGTCAGATTGTTAATATGTTTCGTTCGTATGTTGGCACTCTTTTAAATTTGTTTTTATTGGGCTAAGGGTTTCGATTCTCAGACCCTAGCCTGATAGGCTCAGCATGTATTGTGACTTTTGTATATATATATATTTCCTATTTTCTTATGTTGACCTCGTTATACCGACGCTACAGCTTAACTTTATATGGACTGTCTCCTGCTTCTGCGCATGGAGTGATTCATGTATAAGATTTAACACAATGGAATTAATCCTTGTTTAATTTGCTTATCATAGCAGTCAATGTATCTGATGTAATTCTCTGTAGGACTAATGTTGTTCAATGTGTACTAGACTCCTCAGTTACTTATGTTCTGCATGACTCTTTTAAGAGAATCTCAGAATTTCTGGGGATTCATATTTCATTTTAACTTTTCTTTTGATATATTTTGTTCATTAGTTTTTGTAGCTAGATATCTCTACACTTGTACTAGTATCATGGCTAACAGTCTCCCTCTACTCATGTTTACACTAAAATTATTTTACTAATGTCTGTCTATACATATAATTGCATGCATAGATTTGTGAGTCCACTCTCATTTATACATGTAATTAATATGTATGAAATACCAGGACTATATTATCATAGGTTTCTATACTCTTCTTGTTTTCCATGTTATATATTTCTAGTTGGATCTTCTTTTCATTTTCTTATAGCTATTCACAGCTCTTGCATACATAGATCTCTGGTTCTAGGTATTTCTGTAGAGCTGGTCATGTTTTGGGATTCATTCCCTTGCTACGTAATTACTTGTTACAGCATTAATGTTTTATATTCTTCCATTTGATCTTGGTCAAGGGAAATAGTAGTTACATTAACTGTTAATGTGTATACTGTTGAAAATATTACAACTCTCTGCTCTTTACTTAATAATTACTAAATAATTAATTCTGCACTCTATGTATTTACTTTCTCACTGCTCCATTTTTCACAGAAACAGATTAAAGTTACAAATTTATGCTTCATAAGATATTAGAAATCCCCGGCTTTTACCTTAGGGATTTGTTTAGAGACTTTGGAGAAATTCTCTTTGATTTACCTATTCATGTTCAGAATTATGTGCTAATATAACAGAAGAAATTCACAATAAACTATCTGTAGAGAATATGTATCCTCAGATTTAAACCAACCTTGGTTCAGACCTTCTGTTGGATTCTACTTTACAAAAATTTTCTCTACAACCATACATAATTATAAGGGTTACTGCCTTATGATTAATTCTGTTAAATGTAGTACTAATAAATCTAATACCCTATAAATCAATTTTTATATGTAGCCAATTCATACCACAATAAGTAGAAACACAATTCAACTTAGAGACATACCACTCATGCAGTCGACCAACCTCCCAACCTTAGAGTCCTTCTGTCTCCCAGAACTCACCCCCGAGCTAAGATCACCTCCTAGAACAAACCAACCACTAATCTATTTAGGAGCAGCTTATTTAAGCTATTTTTCCCCAAAGCCTGTTTCTAATTCTGCATCCAGAATATCAGGATGCTTTTCTTCCTGTTTGCCTAGGCTTCCCATTTTTGGGATTCTTTAAAGCTGTTTTTATGCTTTCCTTAGCTTTTCCAGCTTTTTACCTCTTCCCAACTACTTTCCTCATCATTGGGGAAATTTAGATTCTTCCTCAAAAATCTAAATTAGAATAATTTCTTTCAAGGATTTTTGAAAGATTATGGAGAATAGTTGCCTTATCCATCCTCATGGATTTAGCAAGTGATCTCATAAATCTCATTTTGGTCAATCTGCAGACAATCATTTTATTCATTTCCTCAAATTAAATATTTAATTACATTCACAAAATACTTATCCTTTGGGGTCCACTCCCCTTAGGACTAAAGTTCAAATGTCTAGCTTTGAAATTCAAACACATGAATTGGGGGTGTTACATATTCCCCTCTCGAAAATAAACACCGTCCTCGTTGTTGTTATTCAACTACTAGAGTTCATTTTTCAAACAAAAATGGATATTTTTCCATCATTTCAACTTTCTCTTTCCCTAGGTAGCTTCTTCACAAGAAAGTGCTTCCATCGCACCTTTACTCTTGCTACCGTTCCGTTTCCTCAATTCAATTTCTTCCCGCTCCAATATTTGAAGCGGTTTCCCGTGAAACTCCCCTTTTCCGGTTCCACCCGTACAACATTCCAATCAACTATGTGAGAAGCATCATGCACATATCTTTTTAATAATGAAACATGAAACACATCATGAACTCTAACATGGGGTGGTAAGGCCAGCTTTGTAAGCCACCGGTCCCACCCTTTCTAATACTTCAAAAGGACCACAATATCTAGGAGCCAGCTTTTGCACAACTTCCAAAGCATAAAGTGTGCTCTTTTTTGGGTTTAATACGCAAAGTACACATGCTCCCCCACTTTAAATTCTCGGTGCACTCTTTTCTTATCAAAGCATAGTTTTTTTCGGCGATCTTGTGCTTTGTCTTGATGTTTCTTTGTATTCGTTTAACAATTCTTTCCATCTCTTGTAAAGCATCTCGGGTCCCAACATTAGTTTATCCTCCGGTCGGCTCCGACTCAAAGGAGTACGACACTTCCTTCCATATAGTGCCTCAAACGGACTCATTTTTTGATGGAGGATTGGTAGTCGTTATTATAGGAAAATTCAGCTAAATGCAAGTAATCTTCCCACTTTGATGGGTCTATCCATCACATACATTCTCGACATGTCCTCCAAAATTTGATTAGTTCTTTCCATTTGACCATCCGTCCGAGGGTGGTAGGCGTACTAAAATTCAATTTAGTACCCATCCCTCCAAATAGCCCTTTCCAAAAAAGTCATTGTGAAACTTAGCATCTCGATCAGAAACAATCACCTTTGAACCCCATGGAGCCTTACTACCTCCTTCAGAACACATTTCGCTACTTGAGCTATCCCAAAAGGTAGATTTCACTGGTATAAAATGTGCAGTCTTTTGTTAAAGTGTCTACTACCACCATCACCGAATCATGTTGGTATTTGGTTTTGGGTAATCCCCGTTATGAAATCCATGGAAATCGTGTCCCACTTCCATTCTGCAATCGGCAAAGGGTTTAAAAGACTCAACAGGATGCCGATGCTCAACTTTGACTAGTTGACATTCCATGCATCTAGCTTAAATATTTTGCTACATCTCTCTTCATTCCCTCGGCTAGAAACAACTTCTTTTTTCAAAGTCGTTAACATTTTACGATATCCCTGATGTCCCTCGCATATGGTTGTTTGTGATATTCATCCAGAATCTCTCTTTTCAAGGACTCTACATTTGGGAATATACAATCTGTTCTTTATAACAGATCAGCCCCTTTTTTGTTTTTGAGTGAAATCAGCTTTTTATCCTTTTTTCCGTAATTTTCACCAGGAGTGTTTCATAATTTGGATCTTGGTTTGCTGCCTTTTTCACCAACTCTTCTACATCAATCTGGGCACTACTTCCAATGATATTTATATTCTGACAAGCATTTCTACTCAATGCATCAGACAATTTTATTTTCTTTTCCCTCCCGATATGTTTTATGTCCATATCAAATTCACTTAGAAAAAGACAACCATCCGGCTTGTCTAGCATTCAAAACCGGCTTTGGGAAAAGAAATATTTGAGACTAATATGATCGATCATCAATGTAAATTTTTTTCCAAGGAGATAGTGTCGCCACATTTTCAAAGCATGAATAATGTAGCTACTAATTCTAAATCATAGGCACTATAGTTCTGTTCATGTATCTTCAGTTTCCTAGATTCATAGTGCAATAACCGAATTTTCCTGCAAAAGAACTCCTCCCAACCCTTCTCTACATGCATTCGTACATACCACAAATTCTTTATCGGATCCGCAATCTTCAAATGATAGGGGTCGTAGTAAGTTTCAGCTTTTAATTGGTCAAAAACTGTTTTGGCATTTTTCGATCCACTCAAATTTGACACCCTTTCCTTTGTAATGATGTTATGGGATGTGCTATGGTACGTAAAATCTCTCCACAAATCTGCGATAATAGCCACGCAATCCCCATGAATGATCTCACCGCTCGAAACATCAGTTGAGTACTGAGCCATTCTTTAATAGCCTTTATCTTTTCGTGGATCAACATCAAGGCCTTGTTCAGAAATAATATGACCCAAATATTGGATCTTATCTTTATAAAATTCACATTTGCTAAACTTTGGCATATAGCTGATTTTCTTTCAGAGTTTGCAATACTATCCTCAAGTGTTCTTTATGTTCCTCCTCACTTTTGGAGTAGACTAAGATATCATCTATGAACACAAGGACAAATTTATCCAAGTACTTGTTTAACACACTTGTTCATTAGGCACATAAATGTGGCAGGCATTTGTCAAACCAAAAGGTAGGACTACAAATTCGTAGTGACCATACCTCGGTTCGAAAGGCTGTTTTTGCTGATGTCTTCTTCCTTTAATTCTGAGCCGGTGATAACCAGTCCTTAAGTCAAATCTTCAAAAATACCGAAGCTCCTCTCACTTGATCAAAAAGATCATCAATTCTGAGGCAAAAGGGTATCTATTTTTAATGGTCAACTTATTCAGCTTGACGATAATCAATGCACATCCTAAAAGTTCCATCTTTCTTTTTCACGAACAGAACCGTGCTCCCCAAGGAGACACACTCGGTCCGATATACCCTTTATCTAACAGTTCTTGCAATTGCATTTTTTAGCTCCATAAGTTTAGGGGGACTCATTCAATAAGGGGCGCGGGAAACAGTGATCGCTCCCGCACCGGATCGATTGAAAAAGTCAATCTCTTTTTTGGGGGGGGAAGATAGAGGGATCTCATCCGGAAAAACTTCTTAAATTCCCTTATTATCGGTAATACATCCAACATATTTTCTTCGCTTTCCGTTCATGTTCTTCCACATGTACCGCATAAACTTGATATCCTTTCTCTAGTCGTTCTTTTTAATTGCAGTGGTCGATATTTGTCTTACAGAGATAGGTTTTTGGTTTTCCCTTGAGAATAAAAGGTTTCCCTTCCTCATCTACACAATGCAAGGTCTTATCCCAGCAATTCATCAAGGCTTTCTTCTTTTCCACCAAATCCATTCCTATCAGCAGGTCATATGAACCTAAGGGTAGAATGTTCAAATTTACTTCTCGTTTGAAAGTCATTTAATTTGATTTCTGTTTGAGGGCAGCTTTATGTGTTACCTTTTCTCTTAGTTCCAAAGTGCTCAAACTGTACCAACCATGATCTGCTGAAATTTTTTCAGTTTTTAGGTTACATTTTTCTACAATTTTTGGGACTAATGTAACTCAAAGAAGCACCCTGGATCAATCAAAACAGAATAGACTAGGTCGTAAATCTTACCCTCCATTTCCACCATGGTAGCTTGATGTTCTGCTTTGCCGATTTTCCAAGGCTGCACCGATAGTTGGTATATTTCTGGCTATGTCATTTACCGTAGTAGCTTCTCGATCTCTCATGATCATCCGAATGTTTCGATGAGGACAATCCCTCAAAAGATGGGGTTCTCCACATCCCCAACATTTCAAGGGGTTCCTTTCATTTTCACCGTGCCCTTCCTTTCTTATTGTCTCCATCTATTTGTTTTGAAGCCACTTGGGACCGAGCGACTTTGACTTTCTTTGGGTTTATTAAACTTTTTCCACTCGATGATCTTCGCCAAAATTCTTCAAATAGGCTGGTTTTTGTTTCTTCCCTTTGAATTCACTCTTATTTACCCAACTTTTTCCCTGTTCGCTTTTTTCCCTTTTGAACTCGCTGGTAACATAATCTAGCTTTTCTAATAGCTTTTCGTCCATTGTTTTTGGGTTGTCAAACTCAATTTTCTCTTTGTATACACAGCAGGAAAACAATTTCAGAAACCTTTGTACCTTTTGCCTTTTCTTCCCTTATGTAGGGTACATATCTCAACAGATTTGGTAAACTTAGTAACAAACTCATCGATAGTGAGTCTGTCCTAGCCTAAGTTCATGAAATTCCTTTGCTTTTGTCATCATAGTAACGCTCATTCAAGTAGCGATTTTTGAACTTAACCTCGAAATCTTCCCAAGTAATCGTCTTTTTCATCAATGGCATGCACCATCTTTGTCTCCTCCCACCACAAGGTAGCCTTACCTTGTAGCCGGTAGACAAAGTCTAATCTAGCCTTCGATTGCTTTCATATTCATAGACCTGGAAATACTTAATCATATTCAACAACCAGAGCTTCAACATCTTCCTCCTTCTCCCCATCATAGGAGGGAGGTTTGATTTTCCGAAATTCCCCTTGTAATTCCTTTTTCTCTGCTTATTCTCGATGCCTAATAGCATCCTCCTCATCGTACTCATCAGTTTTTCCTCTTTTCCGAAACCTTCGCCTTCTCGGGCCGTTCCGCGAGGTTAATTCTCCCGATGAGCTTTTTCCTGCTCCTCACCGGCTAATGACAATCGTCATTCCGGCTTTTCATCTCGCCCAATTCTCGTTGCAATTCCCTGCAACATAGCCATCATGGGCGCATTGGGATCCGGTGCATTTTCCTCATCACGCAAATCAACATAAATTTCGTCACCTTCTGCCATCATTTCAGCACCACCGTACACTACATAGTACGTATTAGTGAAAATAAAAAAATAAAATTTTTTCCCGTCACGAGATAAATTTATACGAAAGGAGTACATATCAATACAGTGAGCACAATGTCACCAAATTTCCAGCTTTATAACTTGGGCTCTGATACCATTTGTCACACCTCCCATTTACACAAAATAAAAAAATAAATCTTCTACAAGCCTTTCATGCTTTTAAGCATAGGTTTACCCATGAAATCATAATTCTCTAAACATGATTCCTTTCATCATAACATCATACTCAAAGAAACTCTCTATTAACTTCCTCTTAACTTATTTTATATTATTCTAACTCCAAGTATGGAGTGAATTTATATCATTTTATTTTCTATTAAAGGTAGCATATAGCACCTATAGTTAACCTTTTCTTGGGATGTTGATTTGCTCTTGGCCATCCGATCCTTTCTCATGTATTATTTACGATAGGTTTGGAGTTGGTTATGCCTACGAGCATTCAAGACCCCTTTCGAATCTACATATCCTCAATTTTTCCATTACGTATATGTATATACCTTTGGTAGTGATTAATATTTTAATTCAATGCACATACTATTATATGACCTGCTCTTCTTATGCGTTTGGCGTCGATGAGGTGGCATTCACAATTGTTTTCACATCTGCGTAGATATGATAGACATATCATTGTACATGAGATTTTTCAGATCAAATTTTAATGTGAAACTTGATTACGTTATCGATTCTACACGTAGGGCGTGTAGGTCAACTCGATTTGAGGTATCATGTTCATTGCGACGTGATAAGTCTTCTCCACGTCGCATTTGATGATACCTATGGTTGCATTGTATGGTTTATAATGGGTTTCATCCCGTTCTCCCTCTCCACGTGGTAGATCCACGTCGAAATGTGGCAATACCATTCGAGCTTACTCGGCTTACAATGCGCTCTCTCTCGTATACGAATCAAGACGCATGAAATTTATTTCGTATCTTGACACCATTAATGTTATACGACCGTTTTAAATTGCATCCGCCAACCCTTCGATCCATGGTCTTTCTCTTCGTGATGTTGCCAAGTGGACGATGGTGATCCTTTCGTATTAGGGTTTATGGGTCTGTTGAATAATTATATAAGCCTTTGATATTGTGCTGAGATAGTTTTCTCGCGTCCATAATTTGTTTGTGTATCTCTTCACCCGTAAGGTTTTTACTCTTCAGAGGGTTTATTAACCTCGGGTTTCCACGAAGGAGAATTCCGGCTTGCCCACTCCACCGCGATGCTACTCAGGTAACCGTTTATACATTCGTTTTTTCCATTAGAGATCAAAGGTTCGTCACTTAGAACTTGTCATACTTTGTTTCGAGGAAGTCTTCGAACGTTAATAAGATGAATGCGTTTCGTTCTAGAGAATTTGGTTATATCTTTTATGAAAAAATTTTCATTGTATTCCCTCTCCGATTATTGTTGACATTACTCCTCCCGTCGATTTCATTGAATGATAGCTAATTTATTTTTGTTAATACCGTATAGCTTCCAAATTTACTTGCTTCGCCTCACTTCAGGGAGAAAGATAACCATTCGCTCGAACTTTGTGAGGTTTGATTTTCCTCCCTATATGTACATATATTTTTATTTCCTTCTATTATTATCCTATATGGTTTCAATTTAATCGATACTCTGTTTACAATTTTTTATTTCGTAGAGCTCGTAGGAACCGAGAATCTTGGTTCACGGTGTAACGCCTCATTTTTATGAGAATTTTCTCCATTCGAACGTTTTTCTAGCAATGGCGCTATTGACTAATTTCCATCTTCACTTGGTTTTTTCCACAGTAACGAAGATCTCATTCGTATGCCTTTGAAAGCGACTTATGAGCCCTTCCATTTCTATGGATGTTAACATCTGTCTTCCTTGACGTTTCAGTCGTATGCTCATGGGAATACTATCACTCTCTCGTTGCGTTGTTTCATCCGATGTAGAATCGCTCTCTCTTATGATTTTACACAGTTGTTCGTTGAAGAACGAGACTCGTCAAAATCAGATTGTTAATATGTTTCGTCTCATATGTTGGCGCTCTTTTAAATTTGCTTTTTTATTTTATTTGGGATAAGGGTTTCGGTCCTCAAACCCTAGCCTTATAGGCTCGTACTATTATAGCATGTAGTGTGACTTTTTGTATATATATATTCACATATTTTCTTATGTTTACATAATTATAACGAAGCTACCACTCAACTTTATATGGACTGTCTCCCGATTCCTCGCATGGAGTGATTCGTGTATATGATTTAACACAATGTAATTAATCCTTGTTTAATTTTCTTATCATAGCAAAGTTGAATGTATCCGATGTAATTTCTCGTAGGATTAATGTTGTTCAATGTGTACCGTACTCCTCGCTATTTATGTTCTGCATGACTCTTATAAGAGACTCTCGTAATTCTCGGGGAGTCATATTTCATTTTAACTTCTCTTTTGATGTATCTCGTTCATTAATTTCTCGTAGCTAGATATCTCTAAACTTGTACTAGTATCATGGCTAACGAGTATCCGCCTACTCATGTTTAACCGAAATTATTTTACTAATATCTATCTATACATATAATTGCATGCATAGATTTGTGTGTCCATTCTCATTTATATATAAAATAAATATGTATGAAATACTCGTGACTATATTATCGTAGGTTTCTCACTCTTCTTATTTTCCACGTTATATATTTCTAGTGGGATCTTCTTTTCATTTTTCTCTGATAGCTCATTCACATCTCGTGCATACATAGATCTTTGGTTCTAGATAATTCTGTAGAACTCGAGAATGTTTTGGGATTCATTCCCTTGCTACTTAATTACTTGTTCCGACATTAAGGTTCTCTACTCTTCCATTTAATCCTGTTAAGGGAAATAGTAGTTATATTAACTCGTTAATGTGTATAACTATGGAAAATATTATACCTCTCTGCTCTTTACTTAATAATTAATTCTGCACTCTATGCATTTACTTTCTCACCGCTCCATTTTTCATCGAAACGCATTAAAGTTACAATTTTGTGCTTCATGAGATATTAGAAATCTCCACTTTTACCTTAAGGATTTGTTTAGAGACTTTGGAGAAATTATCTTTAATTCACCTACTCATGTTCACATTTATGTGCTAATAGATCGAAGAAATTCTGCAAGTAAATTATCCGTAGAGGATATGTATCCTCGCATTTAAACCAACCTTGGTTTAGACTTTTCGTTGGATTCTCGCTCTACAGTAATTTTTTCTCTACAACCATACGTAATTATACGGGTGAATGCCTTATGACTAACTCTCGTTAAATGTAGTACTAATAAATCTTATACCTCTATAAATCAAATTTTTTTTTATATGTAGCCAATTCATACCACAGTAAGAAGAAAACACAATCCAACTTAGAGACATACCACTCATGCAAATCGACCAACCTCCCAACCTTAGAGTCCTTCCGTCTCCCAAAACTCACCCCCGAGCTAAGATCACCTCCTACAATAGATCACCCTCTAACTGTCGTAGAAGCAGCTTATTTAAGCTATTTTTCCCCCAAAGCCTCGTTTCTAATTCTCGCATCCGTAATATCGTGATGCTTTTCTTCCCGTTTTGCCTAGGCTTCCCATTTTAGGGATTCTTTAAAGTCTGTTTTTATGCTTTTCCTCAGCTTTTTCCAGCCTTTTTTACCTCCTCCCAACTACTTTCCTCATCATTGGGCGAAATTTAGATTTCTTTCCTCAAAAATCTAAATTTAGAAATAATTTCTTTCAAGGATTTTTTTGAAAGATTGTGGGGAAATAGTTTGCCTTATCCATCCTCATGGATTTAGCAAGTGATCTCATAAATCTCATTTTGGTCAATCCGCACACAATCATTTTATTCATTTCCTCAAATTAAATATTTAATTACATTCACAAAATACTTATCCTTTGGGGTCCACTCCCCCTTAGGATTAAAGTTCAAATGTCCGCTTTTGAAATTTAACACATAAAATTGGGGGTGTTACATTAACAAGGTTATGAATTATTACGAGTCGTTGTGATACATTAGTCTTCCTGAAGCATGTTTTTTGAAGGTGCATCATGATGGTATTTTTGCACTCTATTATTCCGCACTAGTTTGGTTAAAATTGAGATATTTTCTACTATTAAAGATGACTCTCTTCTCTTCTAAGAGGAAAATATCTAGTACTATTTATTTTTAATACTTGTACTATCCAAGATTGTCTCAATCAATCATGTAGTACTCCAATAACATAATTTTATTGTACATTTGGCTCGGCAGCTTTTGGATTTTCCCACTCTAGAATATTCATTTTGCACATGTACATTTAACACTTGCTAGAATCTACAATTGCAAACTTAATTTCGAAGGGACAATTTTCTTAAATTTTATTACAACAAACTAAAAATGTAATACAAAATTAACTCAAATTTGGTTACTTGTTGAAGATGATTCCAATTTCTAGATTTTCCCACTCTAGAATATTCATTTTGTACCTATACATTTAACAATGATGGCATCTACAATTGTAGACTGAATGTTAAAGGACAATTTTGTTAAATTTTATTACAAAAGAAACTCGAAAATGTAATACAAACTTAACTCAAATTTGGTTACTTGTTGAAGATGACTCTCTAAACGACAGGGGGCTTGCTACTTTCGCAGCTCTCCTTGTTTAACAATGTCATTCAAATTAATTAAATTATTTTCCTTCATCAAGATATGACCCATGCAAATAGTTTTAGTAGTCCATTGAAAGAATTCCATTGATAAACTTTCAAAGAGAAAATTGATTACTCTCCAACTAATGTATGACATTATCCATTTGATTGAAGTATTTTATTTCTTCAGATAAAAAAACGTTGAGTACATTTAATAGATTAATTAATTGAAGTCTCATCTACTTCATTAGAGTTTTTTAGAAAGTTTTTTTATTTTGTTTATTTTGAGCAAAATTTTAATATAGAATTTCCCAAAAATCCAAGTCCTTTAAAAATTTAACAAAGATGGAAGTGTTCTCAAAGTGGGAAGTTTCATTGGTATAGTTTCTTACCTATTTAAATATTTTTTGAAAGATTTTTTAAACTAAAAGTGTTGAAATTCCAAGCAACATTTACTATTGAAAATTATTTCCAAGATCAAGTATCATTTTGTTTGCTTCTTGGTTGAACCAACTCTTGCAAGGTTTATACTAACCCATCAAACTTTATTGGTAAGAAATAATTTGAGTTCCCATACTTAGGTACTTATGTAAAAAAATTGATTTCATGGTATTGAAACTCCATGCCCGAAGAATGCATGTAATAAAATGAATTCAGGGCATTTCAATTACTTTCCAAGGTGCCTCAAGATTCCAAAACATTTAGAAACACCATGTTTAAAATAATGTGTCTCCGGAGTAAGTTGTTTGAATTCAACTCGTTGGTTGTAATAGTTTCCAGGGGAATGTCGTATTTATAATTTTTTCCTTTTGCATATATTCATTCTTTATATTTCAACATTAAATTTCTATAAATTGGCAGGGTTTGATTCTTTCAACAATTCTTTTTCTCAATAAATACAAACTTGTTTACCCTCACCTTGTGCCATGGCATCATTGTTGCAAGCATCCATCACTTGAAATTTCGTTTTAGCTTCGTGTTGTCATTTTCATTTTCATAAATATATCAAGATGTATTGCAATAACAACTTCAAGAGGGTGATTGGAATTAGGTTCATAAAGATCTAATCATAAAAAAAGGTCTTCATTAATAATTATGGGTTTTTCTTATAGCCTTGGCATATGGTTAGGGTTATTTTTTTTCTCGTTGAAACTCATCGAGCGCCCGACTTTCGAGTAACATTCACCCTTTATCCGTAGTCCCCCATTTGGGTTTTTGTTGTGGCCTTTTTTTCTTATCAATTTGTATAACAAGTATTTATTGTGCTATCTCTCCCTCCTAGGTTTCTCCATTCTTGTATCCATCGGGGGTAACTTATGTTTTGTGATGGAATGCATTTATCTACGAGCATGGTGGAACATGTAATATTTGGGTATCTTTTCTACCTATAATTGTAAGTACTTAAAAATTAATAAAAGTTAATTATTGATGTTATGAATTAATGGTTGTTCATTGGACCGAAGCTACGACTTATAATCAAACAAATGGGTTCAGAAAATTCAAGAGGGGTATCTCCTGGTTTAGTGAAATATAGTAGTGCAACTAACATATATATTGGTTTTGTTTCATAAACACTAAACTTGTGATGGCCTTGATCCATTTCTCACTTTTCTAGGTATGAGTTCTAAGTATATAATGTTTTAGTTCGGATTCCATGAACTTGTGTTGGTTTGGATCCATTTCTCACTTTTCGAGGTATCGATTAATTCACTTAGAGAAGTCTTTTTATTAAATTTTACTTCCTAATTCCTATAGACCAATATTGATATAGATACCAATGGCTTGATAGTTACCTTATAATAAGAAAAATGATTTCCAACTTGCTTTTTTTTCTTAGGATGTGGGTAATTACTATTCCCATTCCATAAAGGAAGGTATTCTTATCCATGGAATATGTCATATGAAACATTCCATCAATAATAATAGATTTATTGTGTGTAGAATGAGAATCACTAGTTGTAGAATGGTAACATTCACCTCTTCCTATAGTGGTAGTTTTGGACTAAGATCTTATTTTCACAACCAATTTTTATTGAATCACCACGAGACTCATCACACTCATCACTTGGTAAGTAAATAAATTTGTAAAGAGAAAAGATGTTGAACATTCGAATCAAGCATATTCACATTTTGAGAATAACACACATTTGTTCTTGGGTTTTTTGCATTTTTAAAAACATGTTGACGCAACGAATTTTTGTCACTATTGTTGGCCATTGTTTTTCTCGAGTCCCTTTCGAGTGTTAGTTTCTTTCATTTTATCCTTATTTTATTCACAAAAATCACTAGCAATGGATTTTATGCTTGGTCATCATATAGTTTCTAGGTGTAATTTAATTACGGACCACTATTTTTTTTTGTGTTCCTCCATATTTGATTCAAAGTGTAATTCAATGTGAAAAAAAATTTGTGAGTGCTCCCTTTGGCCTAAAATTATAAACATAATGGATTTCATTTTTTATATAAAAAATTTGTTGAAGTTGTGTAAAGCTAAAGAAATGGAACTCAAAAATACTAATGATAAATAAATAAATAAAATTGAAGGACCTAATAGCAAATTTGTTATATTAGAAAATATCTATGTTTTTGTTTTTGGCAATAGTGGTCTCAGAGCATGTCAATGTTACTTTGAGATAATGAAAGTCATTTTATAAATATTCTCAGTGTCTTTAATTAAGATAATTGATTTTGGATCTTGTCTTTATTTAAGATAACTGATCTTGGATTTTCACTATCAAACTCTATTATATGTTAGAAGTTGGGTTAGATGGAATTGAAATTTGCTAATGCCTCACTCTCAATTTAGATGTAAAACAAAATTGTGCAAAAACTAAGATTCCACATTTACAATGACATGGTGAAGAGTGCAACACTCTTGGTCCCATATGCATTATGGTTTCAATTTACTAGTTTTTTCTATTTTTTCCCCTTTTTTTCTTTTGTATTTGACAACATATTAATTTTTGTATAGTTTCAGAGAGTTTCAAATTTTTGAAGCTTTCCGGTATTAACCATATTCATGATTTTTAATCGAAATGTTGCAAAGTAGAGAATAAAACTATTAATCTTTCTATGCTTTCAAAGTGTTTCAAAATTTTAAAGCTTTCCAATATCAACCACATCCATGATTTTTGCTCGAAATGTTGCAAGTGACACTTTAAATATTAATAATACTCTTTCTTATACTATTATCTTACATTGTTTCCTTTGTAACATATAGTGCAATTTCTAGTATTATTTTTTCACCATAAAGATATATACTTCCCCAACATAATGTGTCTGTTATTCTGGTTGACCTACTTATGTGGATGTTGTCGTTTAAATCAGGCCCCTTACTTGTGGTTGCAGCTGGAACTCAACCCACCCAACACTTTCCAGGACCTTATAAAAGCAGCAATGATCAATTGCTTGGTGGTGATGGTCTTTCTGGACATCATCAAAACCCCCTACTAGTGCTTGCTGACCCTAAACCCAATCCCCATCTTCCAACTCCTTCACACCATCGTAACGTTCATTCTTCCGTTGAGGCGTCAGCAGCAGGAGAACTGTCTACGTGCCCTCCAGCTGCACCTCAGTGCCCAATACATGCTCCAACTCGTGGATGTTGCACTGCAAAATCAAACGAGGAGCAGCAAGTGAAGGCTAATACCTCTCGAGTGCTTGCTAATCCTAAACCCAGTTTTTATCTTCCGTTAGGGGCGTCAGCAGCAGCAGAACGTTCTAAGTGCCCTCCAGCTGCACCTCTATGCCCAGCCAATGCTCCAACTCCTCGATGTTGCCCTGCAAAATCAAAGGAGACTAACGGGAAGGCGGAGTTACCTAGGGAATTATGGGATCTCCAATGATGTTCGAAAGCACGCGTCAGCACATCATATTAACAACAAAGTCGAAGGATGCCGGTTTCACGATTCAGGAGCTGCTCACACTCGATCCTTTAAATGCACCAGGAAATTAATTGGCTCTTGAAGCAAGGACAATTTCTCACACCACACGGATCCCCTCCCTCTATGCATACATATCGATGTTGCCCGTGGACCCTATTTCTTTCTTTTTGTGCGGGTAGACTATTATCATAATCATCCGCAATAATAAATATCATTGTATGTATATCGATTCATCATTTCATATCATTAATAATAATTGTTTGATATTCCTGCTTTTGTTAATGGATACCTTTGAGGTGATTTAATGGATCACAATCCTGGACTTGTCATTGCTACTCGTCAAGCAAGTCACCATGTTCCAAGTCCTTCGTAGTGGAAGTAATATTTCTCGAGTGATGCATTAATAAGAAGATGATTTCATATTTTCCATCACCATATTAATCAATGACATCATATGCCTTCCATCATTTTAATAAAAAAATATTATTTATAGATGATATAATTGTCTATTAAGAGGAGAGTAGCAAGTGAAATTTAACTCTATGGTTGTATGGTTGTATTAATGAGAGATTACCAAATTTCTACTTAATATTATGTGTTAATGATTAGAAAATTAAATTGCTACTTCTCAAGCAAGTCCCCATGTTCCAAGTCCTTTGTAGTGGAAGTAATACCCTCGAGTGATGCATCAACAACAAGATGACTTCATATTTTCCATCCACCATCTTAATCAATGACATCATATGCCTTCCATCACCTTAATAAAAAAATACTACTTATAGATACTATAATTGTCTATCAAGAGGATAGTAGCAAAGTGAAATTTAATGTTATGGTTGTGTTAATGAGGGATTACCAAATTTCTACTTAATATTAAAAAGCTATGTGTTAATGATTAGAAAATTACATTAATAGATCATGTTAATCTATTAGTTAAATGAGGCCAATTTGATGACAAATCCCTTTAAGGTACATTAATTGATGAATGATTAATTTGTACTCATGTGGATGAATAAAAAATTTTGGTTTTCTAATGCTAGAGGTTTTACAATGGGTTAAAATGGCCATGATAACAAGATTTGTGGGATTTAATAACAAAAAATTATATGATGTGTTTGGTGCACATAATTGATCAAGCTTTTATAGTTTTCCATCATGAACTAAATACCCTAGGAAAGTATCTAGATGAACTTAGTTGAGAAATACATGTCTCATATAAACGCTTAAAACCTTGAAAAGAAATGAAACCCTTATTTCAGAATGTGTACTACCGTAAACTAGGGAGTAACTTCATATATATCCCAAATTATTTGAATAATATTTCTTATAATTAATAACAACATATAGCTATCTTATATTAAAGGCCCACATGAAATGGTGATGTTGTTATTCCATAGATAATGAATTTGCAGAAAGTAATAGATGGTCATTAATGTGTAAAATTGTTTCCATCCCTATCATATAATGTTGACATTCTGTCAAGCCATACACTAAGAATAAAATTCATTATTCTAAGCGAATCATTCAATATGTGAAAATGATAATACATGGAGAGAATTCACTATTTGATTATGCCACATGGAAATTTTCAAACCATCTATTAATTTGAAAGGGTTGGTCTAAATATGAAAGTTGTATAATGATGTCCTATGATGAGGCCGTATTCATATTCTTATGATCTGTCCTTAATGGCTTAGGTTCATGCGAATGGAGGTTAATAATAGAGAAGTTCTACTCATGCGCACATGGAAAATTCCATTAATAACTTACATATTTAATATTGACATTTTAAACATCTTGCAAATGCCAATGAAGAACTCATTACTTTAATTTATACTTTCTTATCTCTAGTAATGAAGATTTATTTTTTTTCCATAAAATTTAATAAAGATGAATAATAAATATTTCTATGTGGAGGTCAAGGTTCTACTCATTATAGGCATAAAAAATAACCATGTTTATCTCTTTGGTCTCATAGTCAAAAACTTGTTCCTAAAATTATAAAACAACAAGAGATGAAGTACTACATATCAATAGAAATCATAACTTTGGCAAAGTTAGAATATTAAGAAAATGGATTTGTTATTAAAGAGTGACTTTAGTGATTCTTAAGACACAATTGAGTTTGATATATGCTTTGTATTTTTTATTTTTGATGCTTTGGTAATTTTATCATACATGAAGTCGAAAATATTTTCTTTTAATTACTACATTAGCGTTTGTCAATGGCATAATTTTAATACTAAAACTTTTTTCATACTAATACTAATGTTTGGTTCTTGACCATGATTTGTTTCCCTCTACAATATGCGTTATGGTTCTAGATAGAATTCTCCATCTGGTTCCACCCGTAACACATACCCGTCAATCACATGATCAACATCCTGGAAATATATATTAAGCAATGAAACCTGGAAAATCATCATGGAATTTCACTATCATATGTAGTGCAATTCGGTAGGATAGTAATCTTATCCTCTCAAGGTTCTCAAAATGCCCACAATATTGTGCTTCCAACTTGGCAGATGACCCAATCCTCAAGGAGCTACTCTTAGGGCTTGATGCACAAGTATACATGCTCCCCAACCTCGGAACTCCTTAAATTTCTCCGTGTTGATCCGCATAACTCTTATGCTTGTCCCTATGTTGCCTTAAAATTCCTCTTAATAACTTGCATTTCCTGCTTCCATATATATCAACATGTTTGGTCCAATTAATATCTAGTTCAATCGATCACTCTAGTTGATAGGAGTATTTCAATTCCACCCATAAAGAACCTCAAAGAAACCCATATTCAAGGACTCCTAATACCCATTATTATATGCCAACTATACAAGTGGAAGATGTTGCTCCTACTTCCTCTATTGATGCATGACATACATCCTCAACATTTTTTTTATTGGTCATGCAAGACTTTTGTCACTTAAATAAAATATTCTGCATTTTTATGTCTGGTTAATGTGATTAATGGTGTTTGATCTTATAATTTTGTTATACATATTGATAATGAAAATTATTTCAAAATAATCACATTATGACATTATGATTAGTATATTACTCGGTGATTAAAAAAAATGATGACGAAAAACCAAAAACCAATCATTGAAACACTGGTTAATATTGAATGATGAAGCTTCTTTCTCACTAAAACCAAACAAAATTAATTATTTTGCATTTTCAAAAGAGCCTTTAGAGTAACACATATAAATTATAGAGCCAATTCAAAGGAACTAAGAGGTTAAAAATAGTTTTTATAAAGATTAAAATCGAAACCAAACATCAATCCCACATAAAAAATGAAAAGAAATCTCAATTTTCTTTTCCTTAAAAAAAGGCTGAAATTTTTTTCATACCAAACAACAATTGATCATTTTGATGGAGTTTTCCAAAAAGCTTGCAGAGAGAGGAATCTCCTCTTCACGTCATCTATATCATTAAATCTTTGATACGTTGATAATAATCGAAGTATCCTCACTCAACTCTCTTGCAATAGGAAGAGGAGAGAAACAAGCTTTAAATAAGCTTGTGTCTTAGTAATGGATCCATTATTTCATTTTCAAGTGTCCACTTATATTTAATTCATTTCTAACAGTACTCCTAACTAATTTCCTAATTTAATTTCTAAAGAATGACACTTTTCAAGATATTATATCTAATATAACTAATAGATATCTCTAACTCTAAATAATTAATTAAATATTACAATAAAATTCTAAATAATTACATAGGAATTAATGTACTTTACATAATTTATCTAACAACCCTTTTAAGATATATATATGGGTAAAAATGCGAAGGTGGGTTATACTTTCGTGAGAAACGCGGTCGGAAATTTCATTTCGCCAATAGTTCAGTCGAACTAATTATGTCGTTTACATTGATGACGTATTGACGGCGTGGGTAAACATGTTTTTTGCCATAGATCGGAAAAGTGGAAAAAAAAGTTCGACCAAAATAATTGTCAGTCCAAACTTTTCAAAATAATTTGTCCAAAATTTTTATTATAAATATATGGGCCCCCTGTACCATGACACGTTTTGGGATCTGTTACCGTTTGGTTAGCTACTATTGCTCTGTTTCTACTCTGTTTTTGTCTCTGTTGCTCTATTTATATTGCCGCGTTGTAGAAGGGGGCGAGGAGGGGAGCAAGAAAAGGTGAGAAGGTTATGCTTTTCTTATGGTTTATGCTCTGTTATTTTTTTGTTATTATTTTCTATTGTTTTATAAATTTTATTTTTTTGTGTTCACATGTAATTTCTAATCTGCATCCTCGACGATGTCCTTGGTGATATGTGGCCTCGTCATCTCATTGTCTTCTCGTTGCGGCCTCGTCGTCTCGAGTGTACTGATCATTGCGGCCTCATCATCTCATCGTCTACTAGTTGTCGGCCTCGTCGTCTCGTTTGTCTCCTCGTTGTGGCCGTGTTGTGTCATTGTCTACTCGTCTTGCACTCTTGCTGTCTCGTTGTCTTTGAATTTCTAGGTAGAAGAAAAAAACCTACTATTTGCATCCTATTGCATTAATAATTTCCCAATAGAATTTTTTGTGGTTAAGATAAACTTTATAGAATCAGCACTAGTTAGCTTTGTAATCACATCCCATATCACTATTATAAGCTTAATTATGTAGATAATCGTGACAATGTGTATGATACACAGTTTGTTACATAACTTCGTGACTTATACCGATATAGGCTTAGTTTCTACTCTCTCCATAAATATTGAACATGGTTTGTTTCATCTAACTAACAAGATGTACTATCATATTAATCGAATATGTGGTGTTAATTAGGGATACCAATTACCATAAGTATAGTCTCTTTGTTCTAGCTCTTTAATCATAAGTCTAGTGTAAGAGCTTAACCAATTTTCTAACTTAAACTTCATACATCTGTAGATAAGCTATAAGCAAAGTAAGCATTGACATAATTAATCACACTTTCTATGAAATGTATAAGGTATGATTAAAAGCATGATGATACAGTGGAGTTACTACACCGTATCTAACAACTTAATATGCGTAAATTTCGGATCGAGTAAAAGGTTCACACTAATACACATATCGACCATTAGCTATATAAGCTTACTTATACCTATTCATTACTACGATTATGTGTTTACGTCTAATCATAGAAGTTGCCATAACCGTTGTTAATTTTTCAACCTCTTTATATATAAGCTATAGAATCATTGTAACCTCATATTCAATGGGCTTTGATTCCCCTGTTTGTTTTACACTAATTAATGTTTTACTTATATTAGATTATTGTGTTTATAGCTAGTTTGATCATCGAAGTTGTTATAACCTGTTTTTACTTGTTCAACCTATTTATATCAGCTATAGAGTCATTGTAACCTCATATTCAATGGGCGTTGATTCCCTCGTCTGTTTTACACTAACTAATGTCTACCTATATTAGATTATTGTGTTTATAGCTAGTATGATCATACAAGTTGTCATAACTGCTTTTTAACTTGTTCAACATCTTTATATAAGCTATAGAGTCATTGTAGCCTCATATTCAATGGCCTTTGATTCCATGTCTATTTTAAGCTAAGTAATGTTTACCTATATTCGATTACATTAGATTACATCTACTTTGATCATATAAGTCGTCATAAATGTTGTTACTTGTTAAACCTCTTTATATAAGCTATAGAGTCATTGTAACCTCATATTCAATGGGCTTCGATTCCCTGTCTGTTTTACACTAAGTAATGCTTACCTATAATATATTATTGTGTTTACAATTATTCGGATCATAGAATCTTTCATTATTGTTGTTACATGTTCAACCTCTTTATATAAGCTATAGAGACATTGTAACCTCATATTCAATGCGATTTGATTCCCTATCTCGTTTTACACTAAGTAATGTTGACCTATATTAGATTATTGTGTTTTCAAACTAGTCTGATCATAGAAGTTGTCATAACTGTTGTTAATTCTTCAACATCTTTATATAAGCTATAGAATCATTGTAACCTCATATTCAATGGGCTTTGATTCCCTATATGTTTTACACTAAGTAATGTTTAAATATATTATATTATTGGAATAACGTAACCAATGATACTTACCTATATTCAACTCGCATTTGGAGGGAGGAGAAGGCATTGCGAGAGTTGTGGACCCTCTAATCATCATTGAATTCGTAAACCATTACTCAACACTTCTCCATGAGGCTTCCTTTGATTTTCAATGTTATTATCAATCTGATCTGTAGTTGTTGAAGCTGAGTTTCCATGGCCACAACATTGAAGCAACACCAAAGCCAACACCCCAAACATGAGAAATATTGATCCCCTAAATCTCAACATCATCACCCTCATCTAATGGTCACGAGGTTAAAATTAACTTTTTATCACAATAAATTGGTTAACAATTTATATAAGGTATAATGTAATTATTTTAGTTTTGGTTAATATAGTTAAATATTTTTTTAGAAATAGATTTGACATTTTGTGAATTTTTTTGAAGTACTTAGATCATGTAAAATTTTTCTCATGCCTTTTTTCTTTTTTAGCAGACTTGGATATGCCTTGAGATTAATATTGATATGATATTTATTGAGATGTAGATTTATATTGATTACCTGATCTTGACTTGAACTTCATTCACTCCCCCGAAAAAAAAATGTTCGGGTAACAAAGAGTCCATGTGAGCGAGCATCGAGACCATCCCTAAACATATCAGCTTGTATGTCCAACTAACTCCGTGATCTTCCTTTGTTGTTTATGTGTATTGTGTGTCGAAAAATCGCACATTCTCAACATTCAAATTTTCATGAATATAGTCTTAGCTTGTCTTGAAGGGTAAAGATCAATCATATGATGATCTCGTTGTTGTTGGCTGAAATTACTATGTCCCGATGTGAAGTTAAAAATTTCAATGTTAGATCTCAACTTATGAAATTTTGGCAATTAATTTATGATTTATAATGAAAACCAATTAAACTTTAGCTACACATTAACTTCATGCCAACAACTCCACGAGACATCCATGTATACATGCATATATTTAGTATTAGTCTACATCCATCTTGTAGAACCTATCATGATTAATACTAGTGTTTTGGATAATTGTCTTCACACGAGCTTTCACATGCACACAACAGCTCTACCAGTACATACATAAATGCATGTATATATTAAACATTAGTTTACATCCATCTTGTAAGACCTTTGATTAAATTTTTATTTCGTGTGCAAGATAATTGTCTTCACACAACTTTCACATGCACGCAACAACTCCACCCGGGACATATATGCATACATGCATATATTAAGCATTAATCTACATCCATCTTGTAGAACCTATAATTATATTTTCTTTTCTAGCAACATATTTATTTCAATTAAATTCATAAATAAATAGACCAATTTAAACCTATGCACATACTTGGTTTTCTTGGCTAATGTTAATCCTTCACACAACTTTCACATGCACAAAATAGTTGCACGAGACGTACATGCATACATGCATATATTAAACGTTTTTCTACATCCATCTTGTAGAACCTATCAGTATATTTTCATTTCTAGCAGCATATTTATTTCAATTAAGTTCATAAATAAGCATACCAATTTAAACTTATGCACATACTTGGTTTTTCTTTGGCTAATGTTCATCCTTGGATGACAACATCACTCCATTGTTGAACTCAAGGAAAACATTAATGAAAACCATGTACATGTCATTTCTCCCATAAAATTTAAGGCCAACCTTGTGCATGCCATTTCTCCCATAAAATTTAATTTAATATTTTCCGAAAGAAAATGCTAGTGTTTTTTGGAAACCATGTACATGTCACTTCTCCCATAAACTTTAAAGCATTTGCTAGCATTTTGGGAACCATGTACACTTTTCTATTTCTCCCATAAACAATAAGGAAAAGCTTTAAGGATAACCATGTATATGTCATTTCTCGCATTTCTCCCATAAACTCAAAGCAAACTTTAAGGATAACCATGTACATGCCATTTGCTCCCATAAACATTAAACAAATTTTCTAGTGTTTATAGAACCATGTACATGTCATTTCTATGTCATTTCTCCCATAAAATTTAAGGAAAAATTTACTTTAAGGCATTTTGTAGTGTTTTTGGAACCATGTACATGTCATTTCTATGTCATTTTTTCGCTATAGAAAAATTTTAAGGATAACCATGTACATGTCACTTCTTCCATAAACTTAATGCAAACATTAAGGAAAACCATGTACATGTAATTTATCCCATAAAATTTAAGGAATTTACTAGTGTTTTGGGAACAATGGACATTTAATTTCTCTCGTCATTTTTCCCATAAAATTTAAGGTAAACTTTAAGGAAAACCATGTACATGTGCCATTTCTCCCATAAACTCAAGGAAAAATTGAAGGCATGTCATTTATATGTCATTTCTCCCATAAATATGCCATTTATCCCATAAAACTATAAGGCAAATTCTAAGGCAAACCATGTACATTTCATTTCTCCCTTAAACTCTAGGCAAGAAAAACTTTAAGGCATGTCATTTATAGATGTCATTTCTCAAAAAAAAATTAAGGCAAACTTTAGCACCCCATGTACATGTCATTTCTCCCATAAACGCAAGGCTTTCTCCCATAAACTCAAGGCAAAATTTAAGGAAAAAAATGTACATGTCATTTCTCCCATAAAATTTAAGGAATTTGCTAGTGTTTTTGGAACCATGTACATGTCATTTCTATGTAATTTCTCCTTAAACCTTAAGGCATTTGCTAGTGTTTTGGGAACTATGGACATGTCATTTATGTGAAATTTCTCCCATAAACTTTAAAGAAAAATTTAAGGAAAACCATGTACATGTCATTTCTCCCATAAAATTAAGGCAAACTTTAAGGAAAACCATTTACATCTCATTTCTTCCATAAAATTTAAGGCAAACCATGTACATGTCATTCTCCCATAAACTTTAATTTATTATATTTTTTTAAACTTAAGGAAAAATTTAAGGAAAACAATGTACATATCATTTATCCCATAAAATTTAAGGCAAGCCATGTACATGTCATTCTCCTATAAGCTATAATTTAATATATTTTTAATGAAAATGCCAGTGTTTTAAGGAAAACCCTATTTCCCAAATTGCAAAGGAACTCCTAACTCTACTGAAAACTCTACAAAGATTAACAAGAATTTTCATCTAAGATAATTCGAGTATCATCCATTTGATTCTAGGTAGATGGTCTTTGGGACATTGGATGGGGAAGTCGTTGTGATCAATCGTGGAAGGGGTAAAACTATTGGCCATGTTGATTGAGTTGTTGTAAATCCTAGTATTCTTCGATTCCGTTGGCTCAACAATGACCCTTCGAAGACAAGAACATGCGAAACCCCGCTACTTACACATATGAAGATGTAATGTTCCTCAAACTATCACAATTTTTTTTCTTTTCTTTCGTCGTGATACTCAACTCCTTGCTATTAATTTATTCCAATTTTTCTTAAAATTTCTTTCAACATGAAATTTCTTATTGCATAGAAATTTCCATAAAATAGTTCTCACGTTACTCACATATGCAAAGGATCCTCATTCCATAAAATGTCTTCTAGTTTAGCAATCCCCTTACACATTTTTTATTTATGTGCATACATGAAATAGGGAAGTATTGACTAAACCTAATGAACTACCTATATTCTATTATAACTTATATTTATTTATTTCAAATGCCACATTTCAATATTATTGTCGAAAGGACAAATCCTTATGTTGTTTTACATTATATATATCTATATATATATATATTGAAACTTAATTATCCAACCAAGTTGATACATGTTTTACTACACATATTATAATCATCAAATATCATTAGATTTTCGTTAACATAGATAATGTACAAACATCAACCATTACCCTTCTTATATTGTTTTTAATGTCATTTCACTTACTCCATTTCGGGGTTCGACAAGAGATTGGAATTGATCCCAGTAGGATCTTCACACATATTTAGTACTTCGTACTTTGTCATATTCACTATTAAATTGACTTGTTATAAATCTTGAGATATGTACACACGCAAGTTACTAGGGTTTGGTTGTTGGGTTTCAAACTTTTTGGTACCTTTGCGTGGTTGGATATCATATATGAATTTAAACCAAGGTGTATGTGGATTCTTTGGATTAATTCATCTCGAGCCCTTCGTAAATTTCATTTATAGTTCTATACGAAATAGGCGCATCATGCCACTCTGTAGGGTGGAGATGATCTAGGGTTTCCGATTCATTCACTATCATTTAAGCTGGAATTTCAATGAGCTTAGAGTTCATTTCCTCTCGAACTTTTCTCGAACCCTCTCTCTTTTGTTCCTATGTTTAACATGTTCTTTGAAGATTTTTTCCGCTAACTTAGCTTGTTGCCAACATCTCGGGTAATGTGTTGATTTTTTATGTGAATCTCTCGGCTATGATTTCCATTTTTTACTCTCGTAGCTGCAAATTTCTGTTATGATTTCATTTAGCCAACGTTTGATCTATACCATATTGTATTGCCTCGGATTGTTTGTCTCGGACTTGAGAGCTAGGATTTAGAATCGATTTTGCTAGTTGCATTTCCAATTTATATATTTTTTTTTCTACTTTTTTTTTAAGACAAATTCATATTTGTGGCCATATTTGGGACAAAACTATCAACGCTCACAAAATAGATGTCATCTTTTGGGTATGAAAGATTCTATTCGTGCATTTGATTCATTTATCAATTGTTTGATACACAAAGTCGTTTCTCCCTTGTATTCTATATTTCTGCCACTTCTTTTGAATTTGTTTTTGTTTATTTTGTTTAGTTCCATGAATATTTATTTTCCCTTATCGTCTATATGATAGTGTTGTACAAGAGTTCATGCCTTGGTTATGATTTACTATTTTCATCAATGGATATCGATTTTGAGTATGAACGAATCTACCCATATTCTCATAAATTTCGTTTTATCATTTCTATTTGGTCCCATTCCTTTTATTATGGACTTATAACTTAATGTGTTTGGCATTATTTTCCCCGTCTGCGAGATGTAGCTGAGAGAGGAACTCTTCTTCGACATATTGAAGGCTTCCTTTGCTCTCGGTTCGTGTCTTCAATACCCTATCCTGCAGGTATTAAAATTCATGTTCCTCTATTCCTCTTGTACACACATGATTCAATTTATATATATTTTTATTTGTAGCCGAATGATATGAGACCGAATAGAAAATGTATGGTTTTATGGTCACAAGTATAACATCATTCCTCATTTGAGTTTAACCTTTGCTGCTCCGTTTAATTGTGTTAGGATTCTTCTATGAACCTAACTCGAATCCCTTTACACAGAGTTGTTTGATACGTAATCTTGGAATGCAATGCTTCTTTCGGTTTCTCATTTTGCTCCTCTCGAGAATGCGTTGTCAAACCCTTTGAGAGTTACGTATTTTGTTTTGTTTTTTCCCTAACGAAGTAATTCCTATTTAGGAGTTGTTTATACGTTTTCTATTTGGCTGAGTTGTAGAACATTAATTTATGGACTGAACAAAAAAGATTTCATACATTTTTTACTTTTCGCTTATTATATCCGGGGTTTTTATCGATAACTCCCGAACTCAAAATTTCATCCTTTTAATTTTATAAATACTATCTTAGATATTGTCGTTTTAATAACCGAATATCTTTTATAGTCATTCACAATTGATTTGTTTTCACGTACCATTATTGCAATTTTCATTTTTATGATTATAATAGTTAACATATGATAAAGCCCTACTTTGAATAGAACAAAGTTTATAACTCTTACGGGTTTGAAACTTTAAATTTCTTCTATTCAAACTTGCAATTGCTTTTAGGAAATGGTAAAAGAGTATACATAGATGGAAGATAATCCGTAGTTTGTAGAATGTATGATTAATAAATCTGAATCTCCGCTTTCAATTTATCTAAATTCTTGTTGTAAAAGCCCTCACAGCTTTTCTCTCGCTCATCGAAATAACAATATTTAATATGGTTACTTAGAAAAGTATATTTTCCTATATATAAAAACTTTTCTGTTGTTTATATGGCTTATCGTAAATTTGTTTATTTTTTAGGAGCCGATATTTCTAGTACTAATATTTCTAGCATGAAATATTCTATTTAAAGCGATGGTTGCTTTTACCTGCTGGTTACTCATCTTCCTATCTTATTTTGCATTTCAATAATATATTAAGTTTTGTGTAATTAAATCATTTTGTATAGAATAATTATAATACACAACAAAGTATTTCTTCTAATGCTTTCATTCCGTAATCTCATATTCTATAACTGTTTACCTTAATATATATATGTATATATTTTTCTAGTAGATTTTGGAATAGGAAACTGTTATTTTCTGATTGCATTCACAGCTTTTATGCTACAACGCATTAAATATTTCTACACACACACAGTATATATATATATATATATATATATATATAGTATATATATATATAATGTTTAAATTGTTGTGGTTTTTTCCTACTCGCATTTACATAGCTAGTCTGCTAAAAATTAAATCATATTTGTATACCTCAACAACTTGTTTCGCATAGAAAAGTGGGTTCAATAATATTAAATCTCTAAATTTAATGTACACTTATCCACCATATATTTTTTTTAGATTTTATTTTTATTTCTCTCTAGAGGATACTTATCCCCCGCATCCAAACCTTTCTATGGTTTTGACATTACGGGAGATGGTTCCCTGCAAGATTTTTTCCCATGCTACTATACATTCCAATATTCATCTATTGAATTTATTTTGTTAAATGAAGTAATTAATCAACCCATAATAATTCTAGATTTACGTTAGTCAAATAAAATAACAATTTATAACCATATAGAGATTGTCCGTATAAGATAAAAAAGAACTTTAAGTGCTATGTATGCATACCAATAACTAATACCAGTCCTCCCAACCTTATAATTATTTCTCTCTCGAATTCACCCCCGAGCCGAGATCTTCCTAGACCCAGTACTAACTTCATTCTCGTTCGAAATACCTTACTTCAGCCATGCTTTCCCTAAGCCTCGTTTCCAAATTTTGCGTCCGAATTTTTAGGATGCTTTCTTCCTATTTTTTCCTAGTGTTCCCCGAATGAGGTACTTTAAAGTTGCTTTCTCTACTTTTCCAGCTTTTTACACCTCTTCCCAATTACTTTCCTCTTCATTGGGGAATTTTAGATTTTCTCCTCTTAAATCTAATTTAGCATTATTCCTTTCAAGGCTTTTTTGAAATGTTTTGGGAAAGTCTTAACCTTATCCATATCCTCATGGATCAGAGCTTATGATCTCCAATCTCATCCGGTCATAGTGCACACAAAAATATTCCATTTATTTTTCATTAATAAATGTTTAAATAGATCCACACAATAATTCTCCATTGGGGTCAACTTTCCCCTTTGGGATTTTGTTCAATTGTCAATTTAAAAAACATAGAACTTGGGGTGTTACACATTCCCCCCCTGAAAACAAACATCATCCTCGGTGTTAACAAACTAACTACTCTAGTTCATTCTAAAAAAAAGATGGGTATTTTTCCATCATTTTAGGTTATCTTTCCCACATAGCTTATTCAACAGTAAAGTGCTTCCATTGCACTTTTACTCTTGCTATTGTTTGATTTCGCAGTTCAATTTCTTTCCACTCCAATATTTGAAGCGGCTTTGGAAGGAACTCACCTTCTAGTTCCACCTGAATCACATTCCAATCAACAATATGAGCAACATCATGTACATATCTTTTCAATAAAGAAACATGAAACACATCATGAACTTTAACATGGAGGGGTAAGGCCAGTTTATAAGCTAATGGTCCCACCCTTTCTAAGACTTCAAAAGGCCCATAGTATCTAGGAGCCAATTTTGCACAGCTACCAGTATGCAAAGTGTTCTTCTTGGGTTTAATCCGCAGATATACATGATCACCCACTTTGAATTCCCAATGAATCCTCTTTTTGTCTGCATAAATTTTTTATCGATCTTGAGCTGTTTTAATGTTTTTCTAAATTTGTTTTACAACTCTTTCCATTTCTTGCAAGGCCTCTAGCCCAAGTACTAACTTATCTTCAAGTTGGCTCCAACTTAAAGGAGTGTGGCACTTTCTTCCATAGAGTGCCTCAAATGGACTCATTTTGATGGAAGATTGGTAGTTGTTATTATAAGAAAATTCGACTAAATGTAAATAGTATTCCCACTTAGTTGGCCTATCCATCACATACATTCTGAGCATATCCTCCAGAATTTGATTTGTTCTCTCATTTTGACCATCCGTCTAAGGGTGATAGGCAATACTAAAATTCAATTTAGTGCCCATGCCTCCAAACAAAACCTTCCAAAATGCTGTTGTGAACTTGGCATCTCTATTTGAAATAATCACTTTAGGAAACCCGTGTAGCCTTACAATTTCCTTCATGAACACATTCGCTACTTTGGTTGTCCAAAAAGTAGATTTCACAGGTATGTAAAGTGCAGCCTTTGTTAAAGTATCTACCACTACCATCACTAAGTCATGCTGGTACTTTGTTCTTGGTAACCTGGTTATAAAATCCATAGAAATATTGTCCCATTTCCATTCTGAAATTGGTAAGGGATTTAGGAGGCCAGCTAGATGCTGATGTTCAACTTTAACTAGTTGACATTCCATGCATCTGGCTAACTAGTTGGCCGCGTCTTTTTTCATTCCTGGCCAAAATAATTTCTTTTTCAAGGATGTAAGCAGTTTTTGATATCCAGGATGTCTTGAATATGGCTATTTATGATATTTATCTAGGATTTAGGATTTCTTTTTTCAAAGAGTCTACATTGGGGATGTACAGTCTTTCTCTATAACAAATCAGTCCCCTCTGATTTTGTGTATACCCTTTTATTTCTTTTTTCAGCATTTGAGTTTGCAGTTTCTCATAGTTGGGATCTTGATCTGCTACCCATTTTACTAATCCTTCTAAGTCAAAACTGGCACTACTCCTAATGTTACTTATGTTTGGGCAAGCATTTCTGCTTAGAGTATCATCAATTTTGTTTTCTTTTCCATTGATATGTTTTATTTCCATATCAAATTCACTCAGAAAGGAAAACCATCGGGCTTGTCGAACATTCAAATTTGTTTGAGTGAGGAAATACTTCAGGCTGATATGATCTGTCATCAATATAAATTTCTCTCCTAGAAGATAGTGTTGCCACATCTTCAAAGCATGAATTACAACAACTAACTCAAGATCATATACATTGTAATTCTGTTCATGTTTCTTAAGTTTCCTAGATTCATACGCAATAACAGAATTCTCTTGCAACAAAACTTTGCCTAATCCCTCTCCACATGCATCAGTACACACTACAAACTCTTTATCAGGATCGGCAATCTTCAGAATGGGTGTTGTAGTAAGTTTTAATTTCAGTTGTTCAAAGCTATTTTGGCATTTTTCAGTCCATTCAAATTTTGTAACTTTCCTCTGTAATGATGTTATAGGATAACCTAATACAGAAAATATTTCTACAAACCTTCGATAATACCCTGCAATCCCCATAAATGATCTTACTGTTGAAACATCAGTCGGTACAGGCCAATCTCTAATGGGATTTATTTTCTCAGGGTGAACAGCCAATCCTTGTTCTCAAATTATATGCCCCAAATATTGAATTTTATCCTTATCTAATTCACATTTTCTAAACTTGGCATAAAACTAATTCTCCTTAGGAGTCTGCAACACAATTCTAAGGTGTTCCTTATGTTCTTCCTCACTTTTTGAATAGATTAGAATGTCGTCTATTAATACTATTATGAATTTGTCTAAGTATTTATTTAGGACGCTATTCATTAAACACATAAAAGTGGCAGGGGCATTTGTCAAACCAAAAGGTAGGACTACAAATTTGTAGTGACCATACCTGATTCGAAAGGTTGTTTTACTGATATATTCTTTCTTAATTCTGAGTTGGTGATAACCTGTCCTTAAGTCAATCTTAGAGAATACTGACGCTCCTCTAACCTGATAAAAAGGTCATCTATTCTGGAAAATGGGTACCTATTTTTGATTGTCAACTTATTCAGTTGACCATAATAAATACACATTCTGAAGGTTCCATCCTTCTTTTTCACGAACAGCACCGATGCTCCCCAAGGAGGTACACTCGGTCTGATGTAACCTTTGTCCAGAAATTCTTGTAATTGCATTTTTAACTCCATTAATTCAGGGGGGCTCATCTGGTAAGGGGCTCTAGAAACTGGTGTTGCCCCTGGCGCCAAATTAATTGAAAATCGATCTCTCTCTTGGGGGGAAGATGAGGAATCTCATCCGAGAATAATTCTTTAAATTCTCTTATCACTAGTAAGGTTTCTAACAAGTTTGCATCTGGTTGCTATTCTAATTCTTCAACATGTACAACATATACTTGACGCTCCTTTCTAGCAGTTCTTTTTAACTCAAGGGCTGAGATCTACCTTATAGAAATAGGTTTCGGTTTCCCCTTTAGTATGAATGGTTTTCCTTCAGCATCTATGCAGTGTACAGTTTTGTCCCAAAAATTCAGCATGGTCTTTTTCTTTTCTAATCAGTCCATTCCTATCAGTAAATCATAAGAACCTAATGGAAAAATGTTTAAATCTACTTCTGTCTAATAATCATTCAATTTAATAGCTGTGTTACGTAGCTTATGAGTTACCTTACATTTGGTTTCGGTAGCTAACTGTACCAACCAAGGCTATTGAAACTTTTCTGTTCTAAGTTTACATTTTTCTACAACTTGTGGACTAATATAACTCAAAGAAGCACCTAGGTCAATTAAAATTGTAACAGATTGATCAGAAATTTTACCTTCCATCTCAACCATAGTATACTGGTGTTCTGCTTGTTGGTTCTCCAAGGCTACACTGATAGTGGTGATATTCCTTGCTACGTCATTCGCTGTGGTAGCTTCTTGATATCTCAGAACCATCTGAATATTTCGGTGTGGAAATTCCCTCAAAATATGAGGTTCTCCACAACCTTAGCACTTCAAAGGCTCCCGCATTTTAACAGTTCCTTCCTTCCTATTATTCCCATCTATTTTCTTTGAACCAATTTGAGATTGAGCAGTTTGACTTTAATTTGTTTTGTTAAATTTATTTTGCTGATGATTCCTACCAAAGTTCTTCAAACAAGCTGGTTTCTGTTTCTTTCCTTTGAATTCACTTTTGTTTGTCTAGCTCTTTCCTTGTTCAATATTTCCTTTAAACTGCTGGTAGCATAATCTGGCTTTCCTCACGACTTCGTCCATTATTTTTGGATTATCGAACTCCATTTTATCCTTGTACACAGTAGGCAAACAGTTCAAAAATCTCTGTACCTTTGCTTTCTCCTCACGAATGTAAGGAACATATCATAACAGATTTTTGAACTTGGTGAAAAACTCATCTATGGTGAGCTATCCCAATTTGACTTCATGAAACTCTCTTGCTTTGTCATCATAGTAGCGTTCGTTCAAATATCGGCTTTTAAAATTCACTTGAAAATCTTCCCAAGTCACTGTTTTCTCATCAATGGCGTGAACCATTTTTGTTTGTTCCCACCACAAGGTAGCCTTACTTTGCAGCTAGTAAGTAGCCAATATAGCTCTTAAATTACTTTCATATTCATAGACTTGAAAATAATTGATCATATTCAGCAGCCATGCCTCAGCATCTTCCTCCTTCTCTCCATCAGAGGAGGGAGGTTTTGTTTTTCGGAATTCACCCTGTAATTCCTTTTTCTTTCAAGACTGCTATTTAGTGGCATCATCTTCCTCAGATTCATCTGAGAAATTGATTCTACCTTTTCTCTTCCTCCCGAAACCTTCACCTTCTTGGCTGTTACGCGAAGTTAGTTCTCTTATAAGTTTTTCCTACTCCTCACTAGCTAAATATAGCCTGTCGTTCTGACTTTTAAGCTGGGCCATATCTCATTGCATCCTATGCAACATAACCATCAAAGGAGCATTGGGATCTGGCGTGTTATCTCCACCACCCAGATCGACATAGAGCTCATCCTCTTCAGTCATTTTCTTTTCAGTAATTTTTCTGTACAACAATACAACATCAGTAATATACATATAAATTTCACTCATAATATTATAGACTTATAACTCATAACAGTGAGAACATAAATAGCCCAATTTTCAAACTAGGGCTCTGATACCATTTGTAATGTTCCTTAAACTATCACAATTTTTGTTTTTTTTTCTTGCGGTGATACTCAACTCCTTGCTATTAATTTCTTCCAATTTTTCTTAAAATTTCCTTCAACATGAAATTTCTTATTGCATAGAAATTTCCATAAAATAGTTCTCACGTTACTCACATATGCAAAGGATCCTCATTCCATAAAATGTGTTCTATTTTAGCAATCCCTTTACACATTTTTATTTATGTGCATACATGAAATAAGGAAGTATTGAGTAAACCTAATGAAGTACCTATATTCTATTATAACTTATATTTATTTATTTGAAATGCCACATTTCAATATTATTGTCAAAGGACAAATCCTTATGTTTTTTTACTATATATATATATATATATATATATATATATATATATATATATATTGCAACTTAATTATCGAACCGAGTTGATACATGTTTTACTACACATATTATACTCATTGAATATCATTATATTTTTGTTAACATAGATAATGTACAAACATCAACCATTACCCTTCTTATATTTTTTTTAATGTCATTTCACTTACTCCATTTCGAGGTTCTGACAAGATATTGGAATTGATCACATAGGATCTTCACGCATCTTTATTACTACGGTACTTTGTCATATTCACTATTAAATTGACTTGTTATAAATCTTGAGATATGTACACACGCAAGTTACTAGGGTTTGGTTGTTGTGTTTCAAACTTTTGGTACCTTTGCGTGGTTGGATATCATATATGAATTTAAACCAAGGTGTACGTGGATTCTTTGGATTAATTCATTCCGAGCCCTTCATAAATTGCATTTATAGTTCTATACGAAATCGGCAGATCATGCCACCTATAGGGTGGAGATGATTAGGGTTTCTGATTCATTCACTGGAATTTAAACTGGAATTTCAATGAGTTTAGAGTTCATTTCCTCCTAAACTTTTCTCAGAGCCCTCTCGCTCTTTTGTTCCTATTTTCAACATGTTCTTTGAAGATTTTTCTGCACACTTAGCTTGTTGCCAACATCTTAGGTAAAGTGTTGATTTCTTATGTGAATCTCTCGGCTACGATTTCCATTTTTACTCTCAGAGCCGCAAATTTATGTTATGATTTCATTTAGCCAACGTTTGAGCTATACCATGTTGTATTGGCTCAGATTGTTTATCTCAGACTTGAGAGCTAGGATTTAAAATCGATTTCCTAGTTGCGTTTCCAATTTATATATATATTTTTTCTACTTTCTTTAAGACAAATTCATATCTGTGGCCATATCTGGGACAAAACTATCAACGCTCACAAAATAGATGTCGGATTTTGGGTATGAAAGATTCTATACATGTGTTTGATTCATTTATCAATCATTTGATATACAAAATCGTTTCTCCCCTATATTTTATATCTCTGCCACTTGTTTTGAATTCATTTTTGTTTATTTTGTTTAGTTCCATGAATATTTTTTTTCTTACTTTCTATATGAAAGCGTTGTAGAAGAGTTCATGCCTTGGTTATGATTTACAATTTTCATCAATTGATATCGATTTTGAGTATGAACGAATCTACCCATATTCTCATAAATTTCATTTATCATTTCTATTTGGTCCCAGTCCTTTTATTATGGACTTATAACATAATGTCTTTGGCATTATTCGACCGTATGCGAGACGTAGCTGAGAGAGGAACTCTTCTTCGACATATTGAAGGCTTCCTTTGCCTCTGTCCTGCGCTTTCAATACCCTATCCTACAACTATTAAAATTTGTGTTCCTCTATTCCTCTTATACACACAGATTCGGTTTATATATATTTTTATTTGTAACTGAATGGTATGAGACTGAATAGAAAGGTATGGTTTTATGGTTACAGGTATAACATCATTCCTCATTTGAATTTAACCTAACCTGAATCCCTTTACACGGGTTGGTTGATACATAATCGTGGAATGCAATGCTTCTTTCAGTTTCTCGTTTTGTTCCTCTCAAGAATGCATTGTCAAACCATTTGACAGTTACATATTTTGTTTTGTTTTTTCCCAACAAAGTAATTCCTATTCAGGAATTATTTATACGTTTTCTATTTGGCTGAGTTGTAGAACATTAATTTATGGACTGAACGATAAGATTTCATACATTTTTACTTTTAAGTTATTATATCTGGGGTTTTTATCTGTAACCCGGATCTCAAAATTTCATCCTTTTAATTTTATCAATACTATCTTTGATATTGCAGTTTTAATAACTGAATATCATTATACTCATTCACAATAAATTTGTTTTCTGTACCATTACTGCAATTTTCCTTTTTATGATTATAATAGTTAACATATGATAAAGCCCTACTTTGAATAGAACAAAGTTTATAACTCTTACAGGTTTGAAACTTTAAATTTCTGCTATTCAGTTGTAATTGCTTTTAGGAAATGGTAAAAGAGTATACACAAATGGAAGATAATATGTAGTTTGTAGAATGTGTGCTTAATAAATCTAAATCTCTGCTTTCAATTTATCTAAATTCTTTTTGTAAAAGCCTGAGAGTTTTCTCTGCTCATAGAAATACCAATATTTAATATGGTTACTTGGAAAAGTATATTTTCCCGTATATAAAATTTTTTATGTTGTTTATATGGCTTATCATAAATTTGTTTATTTTTAGGAGCCAGTATTTCTAGTACAAATATTTCCAGCATGAAATATTCTATTTAAAGTGATGGTTTCTTTTACTGCTAGTTACTCAGCTGCCTATCTTATCTTGCATTTCAATAAGATATTAAGTTCTATGTAATTAAATCATTCTTTATATAATAATTATAACACTCAACAATATTTCTTCTAATGCTTTCATTCCAGAATTCCATATGATATAACTGTTTACCTTAATATATATATATATATAGATATATATATTCTCGTGATTTCTAAAGAGGAAACTATTTTTTTCTAATTGCATTCACAGTTTTATGCTACAACGCATTAAATATTTCTACACACACACACACACACACACACACACACACACACACACACATATATATATATATATATATATATGATGTCTAAATTGTTGGGTTTTTCCTACTCAGATTTACATAGCTAGCTGCTAAAATTAAATCATATTTGTATACCTCAACAACTTGTCTACATAGTAAAGTAGGTTCAATAATATTAAATCTCTAACTTTAATGTACAGTTATCCACGATATAATTTTTTTAGATTTTATTTTTATTTTTCTCTACATGATACCTATCCCCAGATCCAAACCTTTCTATTGTTTTGACATTCTGGGAGATAGTTCCTGCAAGATTTTTCCCATGCTACTATATATTCTAAAATTCATCTACTGAATTTAGTCTGTTAAATTAGTAATTGCTCAACCCATAATAATTCTAGATTTATGTTAGTCAAATAAAATAACAATTTATAATCATATAGAGATTGTTCAGATAAGATCAAAAGAACTTTAAGTGCTATGTATGCATGCCAATAACTAAGACCAGTCCTCCAAACCTTAGAATTCTTTCTCTCTCAAATTCACCCCCGAGCTGAGATCTTCCTAGACCAGAATAACTTCGGTCTATTCTCAAACAACTTACTTAAGCCATGCTTTCCCTAAGCCTATTTCCAAATTCTGCGTCCATAATTTTGAGGATGTTTTCTTTCTATTTTTTCCTAGGCTTCCCTTAATGAGGTACTTTAAAGCTACTTTCTCTAATTTTCCAGCTTTTCCACCTCTTCCCAATTACCTTCCTCTTCATTGGGGAATTTTAGATTTTTCCTTTTAAATCAAATTTAGCATTATTCCTTTGAAGGCTTTTTGAAAGGTTTTGGGAAATTCTTAACCTTATCCATATCCTCGTGAATCGGGCTTATGATCTCCAATCTCATATGGTCATAGTGCACACATAAATATTCCATTTATTTTTCATTAATAAATATTTAAATAAATCCGTTGAATAATTCTCCATTGGGGTCCACTTTCCCCTTTGGATTTTGTTCAATTGTCAATTTAAAAATCATAGAACTTGGGGTGTTATAGAAGAGTTTGAGCAACTAACATCCGTCCATACTAATGCAACATATAATTATTTCCTCGCTAGTGGATATTCAAAACAAGTTTCTCTATGTGAGGTGTCCAGTGGAAAACAGTTAATGTTTTTGAAGATCTCCAACGTGTACATAAAAATGAGGTAATATTTTCTCATTATTCCCCATACTTTTTTGTGACTCCATCATTTGATTAGGAAATCAAATTGTGGGATTTACGACAAAATCATACACATACTTTATTTACAATAACCAACATAAGAGGGAATGTGAGTGTGTGCTTTACTTGTGATGATCATTATATCCTTTCCTCAGTTCTTGATAATGAGGTCAAACAAAATTTAGCCATGGATGGAAGGTTATATATGAAGTTTGGAAATGCTCCTATGGGAAGTTCTCAGAACTATATATGATCATATTACATGAAAGGAAGGGATTACATTATTAATGGGATTTTATCACAACCTTGTTCACTGTTTCAAAGGTTCTTGACAATTTACCCCTAAGTTGGTTGGAGAGAGAACAAACAATATTTGAACATTTTTTTGAATTTCTTCCATATAATTAGAGAGAAAGGGTGTTTTCAACATTTTAAAAGGCCGTGAAACTGGAATAGGCTCTGGAACACTTTTTTCGTGGAGGAAAAACAAACTAGGCACAAGCAATGGTAATTCTATTTCATTTTCCAGTTCTATTCCTGCAGCCAAAATGGTCCCTTGTACAATCCCAACCACTTACCATATCTCCAAATTGATAAGGAACTTTAAAAAAATATCTACAATGATTAACAAGAAGTATCATCAATTTGATTCTAGTTTGATGGTCTTTGGGACTTTGGATTAGAAAGTAGTTGTGTTAAACCATGTAAATTGTAAAATTGTTGGTCATGTTCAGTGAGTATGATAAAATCATATTATTCTCGGAGTGTGTTGGATCTTGTCTTTATTTAAGATAATTGATTTTGGATTTTAATGCTAAACTCGAATATTGTTGGCCATGTTCAGTGAGTATAAAAAAATCATATTATTCTTGGAGTGTGTTGGATCTTATCTTTATTCAAAATAATTGATTTTGGATTTTACTGTTAAACTCAATTATATGTTATAAGTTGGGTTAGATGGAATTGGATTTGCTAATGCCTCTGCTCTCTATTTCCTATGGATTAAATCTGACTTGCCATGTTCCAATTTGTGTATACTTAGAAATATATATATATATATATATATATATATATATATATATATATATATATATATATATATATATATATATATATATATATATATATATTTCTATATACACAAATTGGAATATATATATATATATACATATACATATATATATATATATATATATATATATACATATATATATATATATATATATATACATATATATATATATATATATTCCAATTATACTTAGAAATATATATATATATATATATATATATATATATATATATATATATATATATATATATATATATATATATATATATATATATATCACCTTTGCCTTTCCATGTATGGAATTCAGTTTGATAGTCAAGATGTATCAAACGGTCGCAAAGCATTAAGTCAAACATCCCAAGCCAGTCACTCAATACTATTCCTCCCTGTGTGCACACATTCAACCCCCAAAGTTCTTAAGCCGTCTACCCTATGAATGAAGGATCCGTCAATGGTCCACATTACAATTAATTTGAATTCAATTCAATATGCAGATCCATTGACCATATCACATCTAAAAAAGCATGTCTACTTCGGCTCCTCGCCCAGTCCATCTTGTATTTATAGAACAAATGATCTCTCAATGTTTAAATCAGGCCCCTTACTTGTGGTTTCTGATCAAACTCAACCCACCCAACACTTTCCAGGACCGCATAAAAGCAGCAATGATCAATTTCTTGGAGGTGATGGTCATTCTGGCCATCATCACAACCCGCTACTCGTGCTTGTTGATATTAAACCCAATCCCCATCTTCCAAATCCTTCACACCATCGTAACGTTCATTCTTTCGTTGAGGTGGCAGCAGCAGGAAAACTATCTACGTGCCCTCCAGCTGCACCTTAGTGCCCAATACATGCTCCAACTCTTGGATGTTGCACTGCAAAATCAAAGCAAGAGCAGCAAGTGAAGGCTAATCCCTCTCTAGTGCTTGCTGATCCTAAACCCAGTTTTCATCTTCCGTTAGGGGCATCCGCAACAGCAGAATGTTATAAGTGCCCTCCAGCTGCAGCAGAACATTCTAACTCCTTGATGTTTCCTTGCAAAATAAAGGAGGCTAACGGCAAGGCGGAGTTACTTGGGAATTATGGGATCTCCAATGATGTTCGAAAGCACGTGTCAGAACTTCATATTAACAAAAAAGTAACAAAGTTGAAGGATGCCAGTTTAACCAATTAGGAGCTGCTCACACTCAGTCCTTTAAATTCACAAGGAAATTAATTGGCTCTTGAAGCAAGGAAAATTTCTCACACCACACGGATCCCATCCTCTATGCATACATATCGATGTTGCCCGTTGACCTATTTCTTTCATTTTGTGCGGGTAGCCTACTATATATATTTTTTTTTGTAATATTAGGTGGTACCTTCTATTTTCTATTAATAAAATCAGGCAAAAGATACAAAACTAGACCTCAACCTGCCCGCAGGAAACCAGGTAATTTTGTCCATCGGAGTTCAAAATAAGTCAACCAGAACATAAAAAGTCTTAATAACTTATACCAAATCTGTCTATACTGGATATCCAAGTGTAGAGACCATATCATGTACAAAAATTAAGTAGCAGAAGAACCTTAAACAAAAGATGAAGCATAAGAGCAGGAAAATATTAATCCTCCTCAGATTCAACATGCACTAGAGCTTTGGATGAAGCTCCTGGTAGTTCAACTGGAACCTATTGCATTGCATTAATTTCCTTCTCTACTCTTCCAAGCCTCGCATACTGATGCAATAGGTAGAAATTAATTTCCTGTATATTATTATTGATATTCACCAGGGTCAATTCCAGCTTTGTTTCCGCTATAGACATAACAGCTTTGGCTAACATGCATTTAATTATCCAATAAGTTCAAACAGATTGTTGAAACAGAGAAGTGCGTCGCCAGATATGCCCAGGCTCCAGAATCACAGTCTGCATATCCTCTAGAGCCATGTCATACTCCAAATTTTTATTATCTAGAATCTCAGATTCCCATCCATAAATGCGACAACGAACTAAATTGGGGATGTTAGTCATGAATATTTGAACCACTATATCATTGTATGTATATCCATTCATCATAATCATCCGCAATAATAAATATCATTGTATATATATCGATTCATAATAATCATCCACAATAATAAATATCATTGTATGTATATCGATTCATCATTTCATATCATTAATAAAAATTGTTTGATATTCCTGCTTTTGTTAATGGATATCTTTGAGGTGATTTAATGGATCACAATCATGGACTTGTCATTACTACTCGTCAAGCAAGTCACCATGTTCCAGGTCCTTCATAGTGGAAGTAATATTCTCAAGTGATGCATTAACAACTAGATGACTTCATATTTTCCATTCACCATCTTAATCAATGACATCATATGCCTTCCATCACCTTAATAAAAAATACTACTTATAGATGCTATAATTGTCTATCAAGAGAAGAGTAGCAAGAGAAATTTAACATTATGGTTTTATTAATGAGATTTTACCAAATTTCTACTTAATATTAAAAACATGCGTTAATAATTAGAAAATTACTTTAATAGATCATGTTAATCTACCTGTTAAATGGAAGGTGGAGCTCTGGTGGAACTCGATAATGGAGGCATGTGTGAACCCTAACCATTGACGTGTTTTCCTCCATCGATTGGTTCCTCATTTGGCGTTTTGGTCTTGTGACCCACAGCTTCCTACATGCGGGGCCAACACATGTTGGGTCTCACGACTCACCGCGTATGATTACACTTGGCTTGAATACATGCCCTAAAAGGGTCATTTTTGAAGGCATAATTTATTTTATGGTTTTATATGGTTTTTGAGATAATTCTCAAACCAAGTTTATTTTTGAAAAGGAGGATATGATGAGAACTTAGTTATGATATTTCCAAGGGTTACAAAGAATCAGACGATGTATGGTTGATGTTATAAAGCTGTATTTTTTTGTTTTGGGGCTTATGAAAATGTCTTAGGCTTTATGACTAGGTTTTGTATGTATGAAAAAACTGGTATCTCGAAAAGGTATTATTATATTATATTGATGAACAAGTTGTTGTGATGAATAGGTTTACTGATGAATAAGGCTTAACAACATTGGTAGTACCTTAATGAGAAGTTTGTGACAACTTGATGAACAGACTTGTGGCAATATTGTTAACATATGTTTCTCAAAACTTATATTACTTATGATGCTTGTTGATCATGTCTAAAATATTGTTGAAAGTTTTCCAATATAGATTGAAGGAGATGAGTGCCTCCACTGAGGTTGGTTACTCAATTAGGTTACCGCCTAAAACATTTAGAGGTTGGTTCATTAATCAATTTATTTCCTACAAAATTCATATGGTGGTGCCTTAATCAGGTTCTTTCCCATAGCATGTTAGTGTTTGCATCACTTCGGGGTTGACTCCTCAATTTGGTTGTAGCTAAAACCTAGTTGGTACTTCTATTTTTCAGGGAATGGTAGTGATGCCAGGATACTGGGTTAAACAGATCCTAGCATATATAAACTCATGTGTGCTTCCTTCAACATGAAAAATCTCACATAAATTCTTCATTAAACAAACATTTGTGACCACTTAAAACATACATAAATAAAAGAGAGCTTATACAAACACAAATATACTGAGATATAAATACACAAGAAATTCCTTGGCCAAATATTACGGTGGATGGCCTTTCAGATCTCAGCTCTTTACAAAAGCTCTCAACCCAATTCTTACTCTCTCTGTATTCCTCACTTCCTCACTTATATTTCTTTCTCACAAAACCCTCCTATTTATACATAAATATGATTTTATTCCACTCCATAAATTCCTCCACACAAATCTCAACTAAAATTTAAATTAAATTTATCCCTTTCTTAGGCTGAACTAAGTCTTGCTTATGGAATTCCTAATCCCTAGATTATATACCTAATTCAACTCCACTCATATCCTTAATTATTTAAGGAATATTTACAATAATCATCACATTTATGTTTTCTCTCTTAATGTATTAAAAATGAGAAAAATAATTAATAAAATAATTAAAACACCTCACCCCCTAAGTTATAGAAATGGATAATGAAAATTTAGCTTTGGTGCTCTTGCATCAAACTCCCCATGTAGAGAAGTTTCCATAGACTCCTGTCTATGAGGTCCATCACTTTTCTGTAATAATGCGACAGCCACAAGTCCTGATGACTTTCTCCCTCCAGGATTCCAAACTATGTTCTGTCACTGGTCCTTCAAAATATCAACTCGATTTGGTAAGTCAACACTCACTCTTTCAATCGGATTCCATCGGCTTCTCCAACACCTTCTTTCGCTAATTCCTTGTAGTAATTCCTCTTTTTCTAATGCTTTCATTTTCAACTGTGCTGAACACTCAACTTTCTGAAGCAAAGAATAATCAAGAGTTTCTTATTGATCACAACTATTGTATTTTATTACTTTTATAGCAACAAATTTCTCATCCAATGTTGTACCTGCATTCACCAACAAAATATTAGTTTTAAAAAGATAAGACGTTTCGGTCTCTTTTGATGCTTCAAGTACCAATCTCCCATCATCGACTTTCTGGATTTTAGTAGATCCTATTTTGAATTGCTGGCTGCTTTTATCTTTATCCGGTTGGATCAATATTTATGTCTCCCGTATGTCTCTATGGACATAGCTTTCTTGTTGCTCCTGATCTTCCATCTCAACTCCAAATAATTTCTTCTCAATTTTTGTTAGTTCGACATCATATCTGTTAATGTCAATTTTTGTACCTACAGTTACATTATTATCTGAAAAGTTATAACATTCACTCAACTCTATAAATTTTAAAAACATTTCACCCCTATCATGCCTAGTAACTTTGATATCTTCTGGATCAGGTTCTGCAACTTTTACTTCTCCATCAGGTTCCTTAAGCCATCATTCCAAGAACTCAATTTCTAGGTGAAATATTTTCATCATTTCATCACAACCTTCATTCCCAGCTTCATTATTCTTCTGGAAATTTTTTTGAGTTGTCTTGGTTTCTATTTCATCACATTGTAAAATTGTGTCAGCAAATTCATTAAACAAATACATTTGTCTTGGAATATTTCTTTGGCATTTCCACTATGCTTCTGATCCATAACAGCTTCAACTAGTTGTCTTACCCCAAACAAGAATTCATTGATTATTTCTTCCAGATGCAACAAATCGGTACCTTCCTCCTCTGAAAGGCATTCTACATCACACTTCACCTCAAGAGTTTCATTCATCTTTGTGACAGTTTCACCAAACTGTCCACCATATTTCACACATCCTGCAAACATACATAAACTGTGAGATTTAAAAATGCATGGTTTCATGGCAGCATCTACTACTCTCGTCAACACATCTTCAGATTCCTCTGAACTATCCCAATAGTTCATGAGATCTTCCTCATTGATTTCTTCATGCAGAATTTCACCCTATTCTGGGCCACAAATGGAAAATTCCATTTTCAACTTAGCCTCTTTGAGTTCTTCACACCTCATCATCTTCTCGAGCTTTGTTAAATCTTCTTCCAACTATATGTTTACCTGTTGTTCCCTCTTTCCGTGTAGTCTCTGCCACTTTACCTTATTTCTCATGGTCCAACCATGTGTGTGGTCTTTCACATTTTTCTGCAACAATTCCATTAACAATTCAAGGTGAAATGTTATCTCAGCCCTCTCCCGCTCATAATCTTCATCAATCAACTACTCACATACACCACTTACCTTGGCATTTTCATTCTTCTTCCTTCTGCTGTGGTATTCATCATATCTTTGGAAATGACTATCAACAATCATCTTCTCCTCATTTGGGAATTTCATCTGTTCAAGTGTGGATTTCATTCGAATCCATTTTTCAACAAGTCTTCCCACTTGCCATTCAACAATTCAAGCTTTCTTCTGGTGCTTGGTATCTTTTGGTTCTCTGTCTTGGAGTCATTTCTGGCAATTATCTTGCTTCACTTTGCTGCAAACAACACTTTAGTAACTCATGTGTTACAATGACCAATTCTTTGGGTGTCAGGCTCTACCGATCATGCACCCCATTACATTCAAACCTTTGACTTAGCTTACGACTCTTTGAATTCAGAATTTAGATCAACTTTTCATCTTGGAGAAAATTTCTCAATCTTAACTCAAGCTATCCAAACTTTCATTCGACCCTAACATCTATTTTCACTTCAAGGCTTGACCCAATAATAATGATAGTGGATATTTTGAATTAATTCAAGTTATATAATCCTCCAACAAATATACATGCCTAATACATTTTAGGATGTAAAATCTTCACTCTCTTTCATACTCCATTCTTATCAGTTTCCCATTATCATTTCACATGATGCTGAAGCCTTACAAAAAATATTTTACAACATCAGGCAATTATGTTTTCAGTCAAAAATAAAAATAATTCTCCCTTTTCCAACTACAAGATTTTGTCCAAAATGACTTAGCCAAAATTGTGAAGAATCCAAATTATGCATAATAAACCCTCTCATATAAAAATGCATACTTATTTTTATATCACCCAGGATTAGCACATTTTTTCATTCATTTTCCATTCATTTATACCTCCACATTTGCAACATTTCCACTCTTTCATAACATTTACAAAAGATCATCTTCTCGAGTATGTCAATGAAATTTAATCATCCATATTTTAAAATACCTCTACTCAATGAATATTGATTCATTAAATGAGCACTTACCTTGAATCTTCTTGTTCTTGAAATGATCCAACCCTTCTCTCACATATTCTTTTAGGAATACATTAAAGCCTCTATTGACTTACATTGAACGCGCAAGGTTCATTTTCTCCCCAGCAAATAAATCTCTTCCAACAATTTTTTGACATAAATATTTCAAAGAAAATAATGTTAGAAATCTTCAAAGTATGCAAAATCTCCCCTCTTAGCTTAACCCAAGTTCCCTCATCTCAATCTCTTCAATTTCAATTTCTTTCTTTAAAAACATGAAACCTTAATGTAACTGAATATCATTTCAAGATTACATTCTCCAAAAGAAACATACATGAATTATTTGCAAAAAATTTACCTTAATTAATCCGAGTGACCTTTTCTTATGCTGGAAGGTGGTACCTTGGAAATACTAGATCCATACCCTGAATGTTCTGCTGGAGTCACACCTCTTTCACAAGCCCCACACATGCCTTTTTTTTAAGTACATTGGTATGATTGGCTTCCAAAATTTTGATGTAGAAAGCATAATTTCCACTTCATAATTTAGTATAGACAAATGTTCAATTCTACTAAGTCCCATATTCACTCTCCAAACTGGTTCATTCCTTATCATTCTATGTGCAACTATATCAACTATAACATATAGCAAATGGAATAAAAAATTGTTGCATTATCAAATGTGGAATCTGTTCTTCAAAACAAAATCATTTACTCTATATTTCTGGAAGTGTTGCCATTAAGCCATCGGTAATGCTTCTCTGCATTGCGGTCAAGGCCATTAGACTTTTACAGTCCCTACACATATGCCAACGCATATTTGGCAGGAGTATTTACGCTGGAATTATATCCTTGATTCCCATCTACACCTCCTCCACACACAAAAAAACACCATGATTTCACGCAGAGGTTATCTCCCTTCTCTACTTTTCGATTTGCACTAGCCCAACTAGGCACCATTGCCTCTCCAAGATCCAAAAATTATCGTCATTGGAATCCGTGCTAGCTCCACACACAACTCTCATCACACCAACAATTCTTCACGCAATGACTATGCCAATATACCCAGCAATGTAAACATAGTTTCTATGCCAAGCTAACCAGCAAATGTCAATGTAAATAAAATATCGATATCTATAGCTTGGATCCATAGTCGTATTAGTTTGACTGTACTAAACTCAACGCAAATGAAATACCACTCTACATTACTAGAAAGTCGAACTATATATGGTAAAATATGAAATCATGAACACGGTGACTGCATACCTATTTGAATAGCGTTTCATAGTTATATAGTTATGTTAATAAAGCCCGAACAGTCCAACACCTCCAATGTTTTAACGTATTTCCTGAGGGTCCTTGCCTATGTCCACACCAAGGCTGCATTCCATTACAGTGCTTTAAAACTATGTATCATCCTCTAGAACGAAAATCGTCTCCATGCAATTTCCATACTAATCTATGGCATATAAATATACTTGTAGATTCAAAACAAAATGTAGAACAAGTATCTTTCTAGCTCTGATACCAAAATGATGCCAGGATACTGGGTTAAACAGATCCTAACATATATAAACTCGTGTGCACTTCATTCAGCATGAAAACTATCACATAAATTATTCATTAAACAAACATTTTCAACTGCTTAAAACGTACATAAATAAAAGAGAGCTTATACAAACACAAATATACTGAGATATAAATACACAAGAAATTCCTTGGCCAAATATTACAGTGGATGGCCTTTTGGCTCTCAGCCCTTTAGAAAAAGCTCTCAACCCATTTCTCACTCTCTTTGTATTCCTCACTTCTTCACTTATATTTCTTCCTCACACAACCCTCCTTTTTATGCATAAATATAAATTTGTTCCACTCCATAAATTCCTCTACATAAATTGCAACTAAAATATAAATTAGATTTATACCTTTTTTAGGCCCAACTAAGTCCCATTTATGGAATTCCTAATCCCTAGATTATCTACCTAATTCAAATCCACTCATATCCTAATTATATAAGGAATATTTAAAATAATCCTCACATTTATATTTTCTCTTTTAATTTATTAAAAATGAGGAAAATAATTAAAACACCTCACCCCCTAAATTACACAAATGAATAATGAAAATTTAGCTTTGATGCTCCTGCATTAGGTTGTCTCTTTCTGGATGGTTCTGATAAAAATCATACATTTGATATGAAATCTTGAAGAGGAGAGAATTTGTGGTTTGCTCCCATAATGGTTTCCACATAGAAATATAGTGTTCTCATGTGTTGATGTGATAATTATTCATTGATGCACAAATTTATTCAATGCTATAATGCATTATATTTACTGATGCACTATTATAGATTTAGTTCTAAATGAAATTATTTTGGAATTTTGAAATGGAAATTGCATTGATCCAACCATCTTGATAGTGTAATATCCAAGTCCATCTCATATATGTTGCACTGCAAAATAAAAAGAGGAGAAGCAAGTGAAGGCTAAAGACAAAGAAGAGTTATTTGTGGCTTTTGATCCTAAACCAAATCTCCACCTTCCAACTCCTTCACACCAACTTAAAGTTCATTATTCCATTAGGGTTTGAGTAGTAGGAGAACCTTCTACGTGCCTGCAGTTGCACCTCAATGCCCACCCAATGCTCCAACTCCTGGATGTTGCACTACAAATTTAAAGGAGCCTAACAACAAGGAGTAGTTAAGTAGGAATTATGGGAACTCCATTGATGCTAAAATGAACATGTGAGCACATCATACTAAAATTGCAGTTGAAGGAGACCGATTTCAGGATTAAGTAGCTACTCACACTCAATCCTTTAAATTTACCAAGAAATTAATTGGCTCTTGAACCAAGGACAGTTTCTCACACCACACAGAGCCCCTCCCACTATGCATACATATTTATGTTGCTTGAGGAACCCTATTTATTTCTTTTGTGCAAGTACACTATTTTTATAATCATTGGAAACAATAAATGTCATTGTATGTATATCATTCCATCATTTCATAACATTAATTAAAATTGTATGAAATCTTTTAGCAACGCATAAAATCATTTATATTACTTCTTTTGTTAATTGATCACTTTTAGGTGCTAGTCCTGGTGGACATAATATAAAATATTGACTTGTCATTACTACTCATCAATCCAGTCACCATATATTCCTTCTGTAACACCCCCAATTCATGTGATTGAATTTCAAAGTTAGATACTTGAACTTTAATCCTAAGGGGGAGTGGACCCCAAAGGATAATTATTTTGTGAATGTAATTAAACATTTAAATGAGGAAATGAATAAAATAATGTGGTGCAGATTGACCAAAATGAGATGATGAGATCACTTTCTAAATCCATGAGGATGGATGAGGCAAATATTTCCCCACAATCTTTCAAAAATCCTTGAAAGAAAGTAAGTTTTAAATTTAGATTTTTGAGGAAAAATTTGAATACCCCCAATGATGAGGAAAGTAGTTGGGAAGAGGTAAAAAGCTGGAAAAGCCGAGGAAAAGCATAAAACATCTTTAAAGAATCCCTAAATTGGGAAGCCTAGGCAAACAGGAAGAAAAGCATCCTGAGATTCTGGACGCAGAATTAGAAACATGCTTTGGGGAACAATAGCTTAAATAAGCTGCTCTTGTACATATTAGAGGTTGATCTATTCCAGGAGGTGATCTTAGCTCGGGGGTGAGTTCTGGGAGACAGAAGGACTCTAAGGTTGGGAGGTTGGTCGACTGCATGAGTGGTATGTATCTGAGTTAAATTGTCTTCCTGCTTATTATGGTATGAATTGGCTACATATAAAAACAAAATTTGTTTCTAAGGTATTAAAATTATTAGTCTACATTTAACAGAATTAATCATAAGGAAGTAACCTGATAATTCTGTGTGGTTGTAGAGAAAAATCCTGTAAAGTAGAATCCCACAGAAAGTCTAAACCAAGGTTGGTTTAATTCTGAGCATACTTAGTTCTTTCCAGGAAAATTTTGTGAATTAGCTTTAATCTGCTTCTGTTTTCTAGCATGATTTTAATATGTATCTATAAGAGAGAGAAATTGAATTCCCTATATTATACTGGAACAATAGTAGGAAATGAATTGAAACTTATACTGTGTATGAAAGAATGGAAGGAGAGACTCTATAAACTGACCTCAGGGTCAACATACCATTCCATTATAATCCAGAAAATTAAATGGTTTAAAACAACAAGGTTGCATGTAAGCCACACTTATTATAGCAGAGGAAAGGAGTTAAATATTTATAAAAATATTTAACAGAGACAGTGGCCTTATGAAACTACTATAATATTATAGCACAGAAAGTAAATACATAGAGTGCAGAATTTATGATTTAATAGTTCAGAAGTAAAAGAGCAAAGAGTTGAATTATTTTCAACAGTATACACATTAAAATTTAATGTAACCACTATTTCCCTTGACCAAGAGGAAAAGGGAATGAATTCCAAACACATGACCAGCTCTACAGAAATACCTACCACTAGATATCTAGGTAGGCAAGAGCTGTAAATAGATATAGGAAAATGAGAAGAAAATTTCAATTAGAAATATATATATACAACTTTGGAAAATAAGGAGAATATTAATCCTGGTACTTCATACATATTAACGATATGTGTATAAATGAGAATGGACTCACAATTCCATGCATGCCATTTATATGCCTAGACACACAATGGTAAAATAAGTTCAGTGTAACCATGAATAGAGGGAACTGTAAATATGATACTGGTATCAGGGTAGAGGTATCTAGCCACAAAAAATAATTAACGAAATACATCAGAAGAAGAGATAAAATTTAATATGACTTCCCGGAAATTCTGATGAATGTAACTGAGGAATCTGGAACAACATTAGTGTTACCGAGAACCAAATAACATACCCTTACTTTTTTGACAAGCACACTAAACAAAGCGAGATTCCATGGTATGTAATCATATACACAATTCAGACAGTCCATATAAAGTTACACTGTAGCGGCATATATTTAATTCAACATAAGAACACAGGGAGTATATATGTATGTCCAAAAATATCATAATACATGCTGAGCCTATCAGGCTAGGGTATGAAAATCGAAACCCCTATCTCAATAAAACAAATTTAAAAGAGCGCCACATAGGAACGACACAGATTAAAAATACGACTCTGACAGTGTCTCGTTCCTGAAGGAACACTGCGTAAAATCATAAGAGAACAATGATTCGACGCCCAACGAAACAACGCAACAGGAGAAGGGAAGTAATCCCATAGGCGTACCGACCTGAAACGTCAAGGAGACCTAGGTTAAAATCCATAACTTTGGAAGGTCTCCGGACTGCTTTCATAAGAATACAAAGAGATCTTCGATTACCTGTGGAAAAAAAATTCAAACCAAGGTGGGAATTAGCCATTGGCGCCATTGTTGGAAAACAATTGAATGAAGAAAATGCTTATGGTATTAAGACGTTACCTGTGAAACACAAATCTCTGGTTTGACGAGCTTATGAAATCAAAATTATAAACAGAGTAGGGATTAATATGAAACTCCCTAGAATAGTAAAAGGAGGAAATAAAAATTGTATGCAGAGACAGGACGAAAAACCAACCTTATAATGACCAACCGAATGGCAGTCGTTCGCCTGAAGAGATGCGAAGCATGCTACACAGTATTCATAAAATAAATTAGTTCTCATTCCATGAAATCGACAGAGGGGTATGGTCGAAAATAAACTGGAAATGGAAAACAACAAAACTTTGCACCGAGGGTATAACCCGAAATCCTCAAAACAAAACGCATTCATCTTATGAACAACTGAGGATATCCTCAGAACCGACGTATGGCCAGTTAAGAGTAACGTTCTTGATTTTTCAATAATACGATAGGGAAAAATGAATGCATAAGTAATTACCTAGTATTGTTGTGGTGGAATAGGCACGCCATAACTCTTCTCCGTAAACTGAGAACATCAAACCCTCTGAAGAAATAGAACCTTGCAGATGCAGAGGTGCACAAATAACTAATTAACGCGGAAAACCGTCTCAACTCAACACCAAAGGCTTATATAATTCTTCAATAGACACCTGAACCCTAATATGAAAGGATCGTCATCGTCCACTTGGCGAAATTGTAAAAGCCCAAGACAGGGATCGAAGGGTTGGCAGGTGAAATTTAAAACTGTCGTATAACATTAATGGGGTGCAGATCCGAATTAAATTCAATGTATCATGTGCATATACAGAGGGGAGTGATGTAAACCAAGTAAGCCGAGTAAGCCACATTGACATGGATCTACCACGTAAACGAACGAAGGGGTATGGAGAACAATATAAACCATACAATGCCAACCTACTTACCATGGCATCTGACATGGATAAGGTTTACACCACGGCTATGAACATAGAAACCCAAATCGAATGGGATTATATGCCTTACGTGTAGGCTGATCACGAAATCCAGTTCCATATCTAAAATTCGATTAAAAATCTTATGTACAATGATATGTTGTCATATCAATCCAGACGTGAATATTAATGCCAAACGCATAAGAAGAGTCAGTTCATAATAATATGTACATTGAACTATATCAAAAATCGACACCCAAAGTCTATACCAATATAGATGGTGGAAAAGTCGTGGCTATGTATAGTGGAAGGGTCGGGAATACTCTTAGGCAAAATCCCATTCAAACCATAGTATATAATACATGCTAATGGACCGTATGGTTAATTATAGATTAAATATTAAGTGATATATGTGACAATCAAGTCAAAGGTTAATTCTCGAGGTTATACGAGACCTTTATAGAAAATAAAATCATATAAAATATCTCCACACTTGGAGCTAGAATAACATAAGGTAAGAAGAAGTGATAGAGGGTTTATTTGAGTCATGATGTTATGATGAAAGGTATCATGGTAAAGAGAATTAGAATTTCATAATAAACCTATGCTTAAAAGCCTGAATTCTTGAAGAAGAAAAAAAAAAAAATATTATGTGTGAAATTTGGAGGTGTGACAAATGGTATCAGAGCCCAAGTTATAAAACTGGGCTGGTGACATTGTGCTCATGGTTGCTGTGTACTCACTGTATAATTGTATTGCTGTAACAAAAATTTTGTTTTTTTTTCATTGACCTGTGCTATGTAGTGTACAGTGGGGTGATAGAATGGAAGAAGGTGGCGAAATTTATGTCGATCTGCGTGGTGAGGAAAATGCACCAGATCCCAATGCGGCCATGATGGCTATGTTGCAGGAATTGCAACAAGAATTGGCTGAGATAAAAAGCCAGAATGACAGATTGGCATTAGCCAGTGAGGAGCAGGAAAAGCTCATCAGGGAATTAACCTCACGGAACAGCCAGGAAGGCGAAGGTTCTGGAAAGAGGAAAACTGATGAATCTGATGAGGAAGATGCTATTAGGCATCAGAATAAGTAGAAAAAGGAATTACAAGGGGAATTTCGGAAAATCAAACCTCCCTCCTATGATGGGGAGAAGGAGGAAGATGTTGAAGCCTGGTTGCTGAATATGATTAAGTCTTTCTAGGTTTATGAATATGAAAGTAATCTGAAGGCCAGATTAGCTATCTACCAGCTACAAGGTAAGGCTACCTTGTGGTGGGAGGAGACAAAGATGGTGCATGCCATTGATGAAAAGACAGTTACTTGGGAAGATTTCCAGGCTAAATTCAAGAATCACTACTTGAATGAGCGTTACTATGATGACAAAGCAAAATAATTTCATGAGCTTAGATTGGGACAGCTCACTATCGATGATTTTGTTACTAAATTTACCAATCTACTGAGATATGTACCCTACATAAGGGAAGAAAAGGAAAAGGTACAGAGGTTTCTGAATTGTTTGCCTACTATATACAAAGAGAAAATTGAGTTTGAAAACCCAAAAACAATGGACGAAGCTGTTAGAAAAGCTATATTATGTTACCAACAGTTCGAAGGAAAAACTGAACAAGGGAAAAGTTGGGTAAATAAGAATGAATTCAAAGGGAGGAAATAGAAACCAGCCTATTTGAAGAATTTTGGCAGAGATCATCAGCGGAAAAGGTTTAATAAACCCAAATAAAGTCAAACTGCCCAGTCTCAAGTGGCTTCAAAACAAATAGATGGAGACAGTAAAAAGGAGGGGACAGTCAGAATGAAGGAGCCCTTGAAATGTGGGGGCTGTGGAGAACCCCATATTTTGAAGGACTGCCCTCATCGAAACATTCATATGCTCATGAGAGATCGAGAAGTGACAACAGTAAATGATATAGCTAGAAATATACCAACTATCAGTGCAGCCCTGGAAAATTGGCAAGCAAAACATCAAGCAACCATGGTGGAAATGGAGGGTAAGATTTTTGACCTATCTGTTACTGTTCTGATTGATCCAGGTGCTTCTTTGAGTTACATTAGTCCCAAGATTGTAGAAAAATGTAACTTAAAAACTAAAAAATTTCAACAATCATGGTTGGTACAGCTGGCCACTGGAACTAAAAGAAAGGTAACACATAAACTGCCCAGAACAGAAATCCAATTAAATGAGTTTCAAACAGAAGTGAATATGAACATTCTACCCTTAGGGTCATATGATCTACTGATAGGAATGGACTGGCTGGAAAAGAAGAAAGCCTTGATGAATTGCGGGGATAAGACTTTGCATTGTGTAGATGAGGAAGGGAAACCTTTTATTCTCAAAGGGAAACAAAAACCTATTTATGTAAGACAAATTTTAGCATTGAAATTAAAAAGAACGGCTAGAAAAGGACACCAAGTTTATGCAGTGCATGTGGAAGAAACAGAACAGAAAACTGAAGAAGAATTACTGGATGCTGTACCAGTAATAAGAGAATTCAAGGAAGTTTTTCCAAAGGAAATCCCTCATCTTCCCCCCAAAAGAGAGATTGATTTCTCAATCGATCTGGTGCCGGGAGCAACACCTGTCTCCCGAGCGCCTTATCGAATGAGTCCTCCTGAACTTATGGAACTGAAAATGCAATTACAAGAACTACTAGATAAAGGGTATATCAGACCGAGTGTGTCTCCTTGGGGAGCACCGGTGCTGTTCGTGAAAAAGAAAGATGGAACTTTCAGGATGTGCAATGATTATCGTCATCTGAATAAGCTGACCATTAAAAATAGATATCCTTTTCCTAGAATTGATGATCTTTTTGATCAAGTGAGAGGAGCTTCAGTATTTTCGAAAATTGACTTAAGAACTGGTTATCACCAGCTTAGAATTAAAGAATAATACATTAGCAAAACAACCTTTCGAACCAGGTATGGTCACTACGAATTTGTAGTCCTACCTTTTGGTTTGACAAATGCCCCTGCCACATTCATGTGCCTAATGAACAGTGTGTTAAGCAAGTACTTGGATAAATTTGTCCTTATGTTCATAGATGATATCTTAGTTTACTCAAAAAGTGAGGAGGAACATAAAGAACACCTCAGGATAGTATTGCAAACTCTAAAGGAAAATCAGCTATACGCCATGTTTAGCAAATGTGAGTTCTATAAAGATAAGATCCAATACTTGGGTCATATTATTTCTGAACAAGGCCTTGCTGTTGACCCTTAAAAGATAAAGGCTATAAAAGAATGGCCTGTACCCGCTGATGTTTCAGCAGTGAGATCATTCATGGGGATTGCAGACTATTATCGCAGATTTGTAGAGAGATTTTCTACCATAGCACATCTCATCACTTCCTTACAAAGGAAAGGTGTCAAGTTTGAATGGACCGAAAAATGTCAAAACAGTTTTGACCAATTAAAACTGAAACTTACCACAGCCCCTAGACTGAAGATTGCAGATCCGGATAAGGAATTTGTGGTATGTACGGATGCATGTAGAGAAGGATTGGGAGGAGTTATTTTGGAGGAAAATTCAGTTATTGCCTATGAATCTAGGAAACTGAAGATACATGAATAGAATTATAGTGCCTATGATTTAGAATTAGTAGCTGTTATTCATGCTTTGAAAATGTGGCAGCACTATCTTCTTGGAAAAAAATTTACATTGATGACTGATCATATTAGTCTCAAATATTTCGTTTCCCAAACTGATTTGAATGCCAGACAAGCCAGATGGTTGTCCTTTTTAAGTGAATTTGATATGGACACAAAACATATTAGAGGGAAAGAAAATAAAGTTGTTGATGCATTGAGCAGAAATGCTTGTCAGAATATCAATACTATTGGAAGTAGTGCTCAGACTGATGTAGAAGATTTGGTGAATAAGGCAGCAAACCAAGACCCAATTTATGAAACACTTCTGGTGCAATTACAGAGAAAGGAGAAAACTGATTTCACTCAAAACCAAAAAAGGGCTGATCTGTTATAAAAACAGATTGTATATTCCCAATGTAGAGTCCTTTAAAAGGGAACTTTTGGATGAGTACCACAAACAAACTTAGCAGGACATCTAGGATATCAGAAAATGTTAACAGCCCTAAAAAAGAAGTTGTTCTGGCCAGGAATGAAGAGAGATGTAGCAGAATATTTAAGTAGATGCATGGAATTTCAACTAGTCAAGGTTGAACATTAGCATCCTGCCGACCTTCTAAACCCTTTACCCATTGCAGAATGGAAGTGGGACACAGTTTCCATGGATTTCATAACAGGGTTACCCAAAACCAAATACCAACATGATTCTGTAATGGTAGTAGTAGACACTCTAACCAAAGCTGCTCACTTTATACCAGTGAAATCCACTTTTGGAATGGCACAAGTAGCAAATATGTTCCTGAAGGAGGTAGTAAGGCTCCATGGGGTTCAGAAGGTGATTGTTTTCGATAGGGATGCTAAGTTTACCGCAGTCTTTTGGAAAGGGCTATTTGGAGGTATGGGCACTAAATTGAATTTTAGCACTGCTTACCACCCTTAGACCGATGGTCAAATGGAAAGAACTAATCAAATTTTGGAGGACATGCTGAGGATGTATGTGATGGATAGACCCTCAAAGTGGGAAGATCACTTACATTTAGCTGAATTTTCCTATAATAACAACTACCAATCCTCCATAAAAATGAGTCCATTTGAGGCACTGTATGGAAGGAAGTGTCGTACTCCTTTGAGCTGGAGTCAGCCAGAAGATAAATTAATGTTGGGACCAGATGCTTTACAAGAAATGGAAAGAATTGTCAAACAGATACAAAGAAACATCAAGACAGCACAAGATCGCCAGAAGAATTATGAGGATAAGAAAAGAGTGCACAGAGAATTTAAAGTGGGGGAGCATGTGTATTTGCGTATTAAACCCAAAAAATAGCACCCTTTATGTTGGGAGTTGTGCAAAATTGGCCCCTAGATACTGTGGTCATTTTGAAGTATTAGAAAGGGTGGGACCAGTGGCTTACAAGTTGGCCTTACCACCCCATGTTAGAGTTCATGATGTATTTCATGTTTCATTGTTAAAAATATATGTGCATGATGCTTCTCACATAGTTGATTGGAATGTTGTACAGGTGCAACCAGAAGGGAAGTTTCTGCCAGAACTGCTTCAAATATTGGAGCGGGAAGAAATTGAATTGAGAAGCAGAACGGTAGCAAGAGTAAAGGTGCAGTGGAAGCACTTTACTGCTGAAGAAGCTACCTCAGAACGAGAAACTAAAATGATGGAAAAATATCCATTTTTATTTGCAAAATCAACTCTAGTAGTTGAATAACAACACCGAGGACGGTGTTTATTTTCAGAGGGGGAATATGTAACACCCCCAATTCATGTGATTGAATTTCAAAGTTAGATACTTGAACTTTAATCCTAAGGGGGAGTGGACCCCAAAGGATAATTATTTTGTGAATGTAATTAAATATTTAAATGAGGAAATGAATAAAATAATGTGGTGCAGATTGACCAAAATGAGATGATGAGATCACTTGCTAAATCCATGAGGATGGATGAGGCAAATATTTCCCCACAATATTTCAAAAATCCTTGAAAGAAAGTAAGTTTTAAATTTAGATTTTTGAAGAAAAATCTGAATTCCCCCAATGATGAGGAAAGTAGTTGGGAAGAGGTAAAAGCTGGAAAAGCTGAGGAAAAGCATAAAACAGTTTTAAAGAATCCCTAAATTGGGAAGCCTAGGCAAACAGGAAGAAAAACATCCCGAGATTCTGGACGCAGAATTAGAAACATGCTTTGGGGAACAATAGCTTAAATAAGCTGCTCTTGTACAGAATAGAGGTTGATCTGTTCCAGGAGGTGATCTTAGCTCAGGGGTGAATTCTGGGAGACAGAAGGACTCTAACGTTGGGAGGTTGGTCGACTACATGAGTGGTATGTCTCTGAGTTAAATTGTCTTCCTGCTTATTATGGTATGAATTGGCTACATATAAAAACAAAATTTGTTTCTAAGGTATTAAAATTATTAGTCTACATTTAACATAATTAATCATAAGGCAGTAACCTGGTAATTCTGTGTGGTTGTAGAGAAAAATCCTGTAAAGTAGAATCCCACAGAAAGTCTAAACCAAGGTTGGTTTAATTCTGAGGATACTTAGTTCTTTCCAGGAAAATTTTGTGAATTAGCTTTAACCTGCTTTTGTTTTCTAGCATGATTTTAATATGTATCTACAAGAGAGAGAAATTGAATTCCCTATATTATACTGGAACAATAGTAGGAAATGAATTGAAACTTATACTGTGTATGAAAGAATGGAAGGAGAGACTCTATAAACTGACCTCAGGGTCAGCATACCATTCCATTATAATCCGGAAAATTAAATGGTCTAAAGCAACAAGGTTCCATGTAAGCCACACTTATTATAGAAGAGGAAAGGAGTTAAATATTTATAAAAAGATTTAACAGAGACAGTGGCATTATGAAACTACTCTAATATTATAGCACAGAAAGTAAATACATAGAGTGCAGAATTTATGATTTAATAGATGAGAAGTAAAAGAGAAAAGAGTTGAATTATTTTCAACAGTATACACATTAACATTTAATGTAACCACTATTTCCCTTGACCAAGAGGAAAAGGGAATGAATTCCAAACACATGACCAGCTCTACAGAAATACCTACCAGTAGATATCTAGGTAGGCAAGAGTTGTAAATAGATATAGGAAAATGAGAAGAAAATTTCAATTAGAAATATATATATACAACTTTGGAAAATAAGGAGAATATTAATCCTGGTACTTCATACATATTAAATATATGTGTATAAATGAGAATGGACTCACAATTCCATGCACGCCATTTATATGCCTAGACAGACAATGGTAAAATAAGTTCAGTGTAACCATGAACAGAGGGAACTGTAAATATGATACTGGTATCAGGGTAGAGGTATCTAGCCACAGAAAATAATTAACGAAATACATCAGAAGAAGAGATAAAATTTAATATGACTTCCTGGAAATTCTGATGAATGTAACTGAGGAATCTGAAACAACATTAGTGTTACCGAGAACCAAATAACATACCCTTACTGTTTTGACAAGCAAACTAAACAAAGCGAAATTCCATGGTATGTAATCGTATACACGATTCAGACAGTCCATATAAAGTTACACTCTAGCATCGTATATTGAAATCAACATAAGAAAATAGGGAGTATATATGTATGTCCAAAAATATCATAATACATGCTGAGCTTATCAGGCTACGGTATGAAAATCGAAACCCCTATCTCAATAAAACAAATTTAAAAGAGCGTCACATAGGAACGACATAGATTAAAAATACAACTTTGAGAGAGTCTCGTTCCTCAAGGAACACTGCGTAAAATCATAAGAGAACAATGATTCGACGCCCAACGAGACAATGCAACAGGAGAAGGGAAATAATCCCATAGACGTACCGACCTGAAACGTCAAGGAGACCGAGGTTAAAATCCATAACTTTGAAAGGTCTCCAGACTACTTTCATAAGCATACAAAGAGATCTTCGATTACCTGTGGAAAACAAATTCAAACCAAGATGGGAATTAGCCATTGGTGCCATCGTTGGAAAACAATTGAATGAAGAAAATTCTCATGGTATTAAGACGTTACCTGTGAAACGCAAATCTCAGGTTCGACGGGCTTCTGAAATCGAAATTATAAACAGAGGAGGAATTAATATGAAACCCCATAGAATAGTAAAAGGAGGAAATAAAAATTGTATGCAGAGATAGGACGAAAAACCAACCTCATAACGACCAACTGAATGGCAGTCGTTCGCCTGAAGAGACGCGAAGCATGCTACACAGTATTCATAACATAAATTAGTTCTCATTCCATGAAATCGACAGAGGAGTATGGTCGAAAATAAACTGGAAATGGAAAACAACAAAACTTTGCACCGAGGGTATAACCCGACATCCTTAAAACAAAACACATTCATCTTATGAACAACCGAGGATATCCTCAGAACTGATGTATGGCCAGTTAAGAGTAATGTTCTTGATCTTTCAATCATACGATAGGGAAAAATGAATGCATAAGTAATTACCTAGTATTGTTGTGGGGTAATAGGCACGCCATAACTCTTCTCCGTAAACTGAGAACATCAAACCCTTTGAAGAAATAGAACCTTACAGATGCAGAGGTGCACAACCGACTGATTAACGCGGAAAACCATCTCAACTCAACACCAAAGGCTTATATAATTCTTCGACAGACACCTGAACCCTAAGATGAAAGGATCGCCATCGTCCACTTGGCGAAATCGTAAAATCCCAAGACACGGATCGAAGGGTTGGCAGGTGAAATTTAAAACTGTCGTATAACATTAATGGGGTGCAGATCCGAATTAAATCCAATGTGTCCTGTGCGTATACAGACAGGAGTGATGTAAACCAAGTAAGCCGAGTAAGCCACATCGACGTGGATCTACCACATAAACGAACGAAGGGGTACAGAGAACAATATAAACCATACAATTCCAACCTACTTACCATGGCATCTGACGTGGATAAGGTTTACACCACGGCTATGAACACAGAAACCCAAATTGAATGGGATTATATGCCTTACGTGTAGGCTGATCACAAAATCCAATTCCATATCTAAAATTCGATTAAAAATATTATGTACAATGATATGTTGTCATATCAATCCAAACGTTAATATTAATGCCAAACGCATAAGAGAGTCAGCTCATAATAATATGTACATTGAACTATATCAAAAATCGGCACCCAAAGTCTATACAAATATACATGGTGGAAAAGTCGCAGCTATGTATAGTGGAAGGGTCGAGAATGCTCTTAGGCAAAATCCCATTCAAACCATAGTATATAATACATGCTAATGGACCATAATGTTAATTATAGATTAAATATTAAGTGATATATGTGACAATCAAGTCAAAGGTTAATTCTCGAGGTGATACGAGACCTTTATAGAAAATAAAATCATATAAAATATCTCCACACTTGGAGCTAGAATAACATAAGGTAAGAAGAAGTGATAGAGGGTTTATTTGAGTCATGATGTTATGATGAAAAGTATCATGGTAAAGAGAATTAGAATTTCATAATAAACCTATGCTTAAAAGCCTGAATTCTTGAAGAAGAAAAAAAAAAAAATATTCTGTGTCAAATATGGAGGTGTGACACCTTCCATCACATTAACAAAAAGTGCTACTTATAGGTTTTATAATGGTCTACCGGGAAGAGAGTAGCAAGGGAAATTTAATGTATAATGATATCTGAAGATAAAGTTGTATTCAATTTTTGAGATCCCGTTTTAGCGGCTTGAGTTGATGTGAATGGAGGCTAATAATAGAGAGAGTTTAAAGGTCATGAATTATGTTCAATTCTTTCATACTAATAATCTAATGTTTGTTCTTGCACTAGTGCATCAACAACAAGATGACATCATATCCATCCACCATTTTAATGAATGACATCATATTCCTTACATCGCCTTAATGAAAAATAATACTTATTGGTTTTATAATTGTCTATCATGAGGAGATTAGCCAATGAAATATATAATGTATAATGATATTTGAATATAAAGTTGTATTCAATTTTTGAGAATAATCCTTAATGGCTTTTGTGCATGTGAACACTAGTCAATAATAGAGATGGTGTAGAGGTCATGAATTATGTAATGTTATAATAGTAAAGATAATATTATATAAACATTGAATTCATATATTTGACTCACAATATTTAGATATACTATAGTTTAAACATTGTTCAAACAAATTATACATTCTCTTTTTATGTGTTGTAAAAAATAAAATTTCCACACACACACACACACACACACACACACACACACAGATATATATATCTCATGCGAACATGAAAAAATTCATTAGTAAATCATATAACTAATATCAATATTTTCAACATATTGCATGAAAACTCATTTATTATTGTTATACTTCAAGATATATAGTAATCAAGATTCAACTTTTTTCTCAATTTGTTTATAGGAATATTCACATCATGACATATAGTAAAGATGAATAATAAAGATTTATGTGTGGAGGTCAAGGTTATCATCACTATAGGCATAAATAACCATGTTTATTTCTTTGATCTAACAACAAAAACATGTTCCTAAAATTATAAAAGATCCAGAAGTGAAATAGTACATAACAATAAAGTCACAACTTGGGTAAGCTAAAATGAGCAAGAAAAATTAAGAAAATTGATTTTTTATTTGAGAGTGACTTAAGCTATTCTTATGACAAAATTGAGTTTGATATATAGTTGGGTAAGATATAATGGGCAAGAAAAATAAAGAAAATTGATTTGTTATGTGTCAGTGAATTAATTTATTCTTATGACAGAATTGAGATTGATATATGCTTCACATTTGTTTATTAGTCATGCAAAACTTTTGTCACTTAAAATAAAATATTATTTATTTTTACGCTGGTTAATGTGATTAATGGTGTTTGATCTTAGAATTTTGTTATCGATATTGATAATGAAAGTATTTCAGATTAATAACATCACGAAATGATGGTTACTAGTGATTAAAAAAAAGGTCACAACAAACCAAAACCCAATCATTGAAACACTAGTCAATATTGAATAATGATTTTTATCATTTCAACCTCTATATTTAATTTTGGTTATTAAATAAAACAAATCTCATCACCATTTACGTAAGAGAAGAGCATAACATTATACTAAACATAGAAAATCCACCCCACTTCTTCCTCCCCTTCCCTGTCACAATACTGATATGAATTGTACGGAGAGTTGGTTTGATGCCCTTCTTAGAATCTTCCATAGATATCTATGAAGAAGCCCACGAAGAAAAGTATGTTGATGGTATCAAGTAATGATCATGTATAAATGATTATAACTAGCAAAAGCAACACATACAATTCACAATAACATTTGGTAAACTGAACAACAAACAAACATTATTTTGGGTTTGTGGAAAAATCAGAAAACCCAAGCACAGAAAACATGTTGCTATCCCATGAAAAAAATAAGGATCAAAAGTTGTTTATATAACGTCTAACAAAACTAAAATCTCACATTCTTGATAGTGCTCCTTCCTCAACGTTTGTGAGAATAGATGTCAAGAATCCATGCTCATATCTATTTTTTTTTCCAAAGCCACAAATACAAGAACGCTTACATATGATTAACATGTCTCATGGCTATTTGTACAATGGGCTTACTATATTGATGTTCTCCTTGAACAATAAAACTCATCACAATGTCCCTATAAACTTGGTATGTCAACTAGATGAAAATAAAATATCCACTGTTCCGAGGACTTGCAACATGAGAATTAAGGGATGAGCACCTTGATCTTCCATTATCCTTGTCAATCAGAAAATTTCCTCCATTTTTGGAAATGATCATTGATTCTCCAAGAAATATCCCGTTATGCAGGACAACCAATCCACAATCCTTGCCCACAAGCTCAAATATGGATCCCAAACAATCACTTCCTCCGCGTTTCCTCCAAGCTTCCAGTCGAGGTCATGGGATCAACTACCTTCTCCCATATGCCTTGGTCTAAGGATAAGCTAGGCTGTAGGGTTTCAACAAATAACCCTATCTATACCAAATGAAGGAACAAAAGGAGTTACCATCGATGCAATGGAAACTGGTGACCCATAAAGATCATGTATCATAACCAACCATCATTTTCATTGCCTCACATCCCTCTCGCTACTGCTACTCTTGGAGCTTAACCAATCCCTATTACTTGAATCACATTGGATTGCTCTATAACAGACAAAAATGAGTAATCATAATCGAAAGAAATCCACAAATACATAAACAATATTTAAACCCATGCTAATAAGAACAAGAACATGCAACCATCCATAGAAACATGCACGTACAAAGGAAAAAAGAAAACACATACAAAAATCCCTTTATAGGATCCAAAACATGAAAATATATTTTGACAATAGAAATAGAGGTGGTAGCATAGTTTTCATGAAAAATTTCAAGCTCATGACATGCTTCAGAACAGTCAACCTCCAACCTAGTTCAACAATATATTTCATGGGGATGAGGCTTAAGATGATGTCCAACAAAACATTACCAAAATAGAAGATACCAAAGCTCAGTAGATTGGCCCTAATGTCATTAACTTTCTTGTTGTGGTTTAGGCTTCTAAGGAGTACCTATTATCCATCTATGAGCAGAATGTATTTGATCAAGCAATAAAGAAACTATGAAGCAAGAAGGAGTCTTTTCATTACTTTTTTAATGTGAACTGTAACTATTAGTTTCATCTTAAATATTAACTGTTAATCTAATGGCTTAAAAATCCTCAATCATCTAGCATTCTATCTGAAGGTTCAAATTGGTACAGGGTGGCAACTGGGGGAGTTGTTCTGAAAGGAAAACACCTTATGGTGTAGAAATGGTAGTTGTACAAAGAAATTAATTTGGCTTACTAACAATTTTATTTTGTCTTGGAAGTGAAAATTACCCACACCAAAACAATCAATACAATCACCAAAAATTCAAGAGCTTGATAGAAAAAAAAAAACTATAGGGGGCTTTACACACGCCAAAAAAATGAACACGGGGTCATCGTAAACTCTAGAGCTCGATGATAAGCCTAAAAAAAATGCTTTTAGTTGGTAGAGGGATAGCATGAACCACTGGAAAAGGATATAGTGTGTGAGCTCAAAAGTTTCTCTGCCTCAAACCAAACAAAATGAATTATTGTACTTTTTCAAAGAGCCTTTAGAGTAACAAATATAAATTATAGAGCCAAGTCAAAAGAATCAAGGGGTTGCAAATAATTTGATAAAAATTAAAATCGAAACCAAACATCAATCTCACATTAAAAGAAAAAAACTCAATTTTATTTTCCTTAAAAAAGGATGACCAATTTTCATACCAATCATCAATTGATCATTTTGATGGAGTTTTCCAAAAGCTTGCAGAGCTAGAATCTCCTCCTCACATCATCTGTATCATTGAAGTTCCCATCCGACCTCTGTCAACTCTCTTGCAATAGGAAGAGGAGAGAAACAAGCTTTAAATAAGCTTGTGTCCTAAACTTATTTAGTTATGGATCCATTATTTCATTTGCGAGTGTCCATTTATATTTAATGCATTTCTAACTATAATCCCAACTAATTTCCTAATTTAATTTCTAAAGCATAACACTTTTCAAAATATCACATCTATTATAACTAATAGATATATATAACTCTAAATAATTAATTAAATATTAAAGAAAAGTCTAAATAATTAAATAGAAATTAATGTAATTTACAAATATATCTAACAACCCTCTATATTTATAACAACCCTTTATATTTATAGATATAATTTTGAAGTAGTTTTTAAATGATATTGAAAAAAAAAATATATATATATCTTATATGGCGACAAATTAGATTAAAATTATTTACTCTTTATTTCAAAATAAACATGCATATAATCATAAAAAAATATAAAATTGTTTATAATCTATTCCTAATTAGGCCGTCACTCTATCATGCGATGGTCGTATTATTTCTCACCATTTGTTTCCCTGCTACACTATTCTTCTCTCACTTGTCAACGACCAACACTTGTCATGCGTGACCCTGCCCACTATTAGCTGCAACATTTACGTTATCTTGACAAGAAGATTGAATACTTAAATAGCAATGGTAGCTATTTGTGTAACTGCTCGGATTCTTTTGCTTGTTGAGTTCCTTGGTTTTTCCATGAGTTTTCTCTTTCCAAGAAAATTCTGAATACCGAATACCCAAATAGCATAGATAAGTATGTGTGCTTCGTATCTACTCCCATTCTTCTTCTTATTGGGTTTCTTGGTTTTTCCATGAGCCGAACAACGATTATTTTATATTTCCAAGGCCATTTTTTGGAGGTTATATGTTCCAGCCCTCAATACCAAAGTAGAAAAGATAAGTATGTGTGCTTCTTAACTGCTTCCATTGTTTTGTTTCTTGGGTTTCTTGGTTTCTGCATGAGATGAACAACGATCATTTTGAGAAGTTCATGTTTTCTAGCCCTACTAAGATCTTTAGGGTCAATGATTTATTTTCTCCAAGGTCCCGTGATCTGACGCTAATGGTGGAATAGAGGCTTCTGTGCTTTCTATTTTTTTTTATCGCATGGACCACTATTTTGCACTTCTCAATTATTTCCTCTCTTTATTGTTTCTACGATAGTCCTCGTCGATTGTCTATGGTTCAAAATTTCCCATGGTAAAATTCTTTAACAAATCTAATTAATAATCGGAGTTTCAAAAATCTATTTTCAGTGGGCTCTATGTTCTATAGAAATCAATGTGCAGGCTTCCTTGACCTAAAGACTTATCAGACTGTATAGCAGGGCCACTCTGGATACATTCATAACTTAATGGGAGTCGTTTGGCAAGCCACCCACTGAATATAAAAATTTTCCAGCATCATCATTGTTAATTTAAAGTTTCCAGTACTCAAATTTGGACTAATCAATTAGAGCACAGCACACAATGTAGCATGTAACTATTGCTACACCCTTCATCCTTCTCAACAAAGCGTGTTTTTTATTTAACTATTTTGTGTATTGAGTCAATCTTAACATCTTCTTTAACAAAAGCACACACTCTATTCTGTGCGTAGAAACATCTTCATATCGCTCCACAAGAAGACCTGCAACGTTCCAGTTTTCTTCTTCTATATCCTTCACGAGACTGTTGATGACGATCTCGCACGTATCTTCTTAAGAATGATGAGAAATGAAATATTTCTGAAAATCATGAAAGGTGGGTTCTCGTTTGCTACTTTGTGTGGCTTCTATGGCGAGTTTGATTCTACTCTATCAAACGCAGTGCGCCTAAGCATCAAGGCTGGGAAATAAAATTCATACTGGAGATAATTAGGGTTTTTGGGATGGATTCCCGATATTTCTAAAGAAATGTCAATCTGGCAAGAAGTTGTGTTGTAGCACAACACGAATGGATGGGAACAAATCATGGTTCAACTTAGGGTTGACCAATAAGATTAAAATAAAACTAAAATAGTAGAGGTCTCACTCAATTATAACTTATAATCTAGATTTAAACCTCATTCAAGTAAAATAAAAAAAACTCTATTGTTAGGCCAACTTAGTCATAAATTACATTCTAAACCTATAACTCACCCAAGTAAAAAAAGGAATCTAGATAAGTTTTGTGACCAAGTTTCTAGCTTAATAAAATCAAATAAGTCAAGATAATTCTCATTGATGAACCTAGCGATCACATCAATCCAGATAATTTTTGAGATTAGGTTCTCTCACTTAATAAGCTAACTAAAGATATTGGTCATGGATTAGGTTATCCCACTTAATAAGCTAACTAAAGATATTGGTCACCGATGAATCTAGCTACATGAACGAGATGTAAAATATTTTTGGTTTTTTAATTAAGATAGCTTGTTTTCATAACTGGTTTTATGGAATCATCACGAGACTAGTCACTCAGTGAGTAAATAATTTTTTAAAGATTAAAGATGTCAAACATTCTAATCAAGAAGATTTACATTTTCGGGATTTACATTTTGGGAGTAACACACATTTTCTTTGGGTTTTGCATGTTTGAAAACATGTGGATGCAATGAAATTTTGTGACTAGGGTTGGCCATTGGTTTTCTGGGTTAGCCACTGGCTTTCTCCGGTCCCTTTCGAGTGTAAACTTTCATTGGATGCTTAATATATTCACAAAATCCTTATATTGGATTTTGGATTGGATGCCTATTCATTATATAGTTTCTTTGTGTCATTTAACTAGTGATCAATATTTTTTATGTTCCTACAGATTTTTCTTAGCTTGTCATTCAATATAAAAAAAAAATCAATGGTCTTGAAGTTATAAATCTAAAGTATTTCATTTTTTCATGAAGAATTTGTTGAAGCTGTATAAAACTAAAGAAATTTAACTAAAAATACTAATGGGAAAAAAAATTAAAGCAAGTGGAAATAAAAATATTGGCTTGAAGTGGATAAGATAAAAACACTTGTAATTGAACTAATGTTGTTGTCTTGAATGAAATTTTGATAATATTGCATCGAAATGGATACAATAAAAACAATTGTAATTGAACAAAGATTGGTGTCTTGAATTCAAAACTGAATTTTTATATTTGCGATCACAAGAGTTCACACGGATTTTCTCAGATTATTAAAGAACATTGAAATTGGTATTTGTTGGTATTGGGAGATTATTCTTCCATTTTTTAATTCAATTTTGTATTTTCTACTTTATTTCTAATTGAATTTTTAACCAATTATAAGTGGTTATAATATTTTTTAAAACATCAAATTGGAACAAATATCTAAAATTTTATTCAATTTAAATGACAAAATTATATTCTTTGATAAAAAAATGTATCATTCAGTTTTGATGGGAAAACACTTAAGAAATAATATTGGAACAAATAATTTTTTTTTTTTTTTGTAAGCTTAGTAGGTCCTTACTATTCTCTACTTATGTAAAAAATAAGGCATAGTAGATACAAAAATTAGGCCTCAACCTACCCGAATGAAACCAGGTCTATTGGCCATTTTAGTGCATTGAACGCCATCCAAAAACATGTATTTCCCTAGATTCCTACGAAGAGTCTTTAGGTAGCTAATATGAAAGTTTACTATTACTAAGATTTACATACTGCAAAAGAAAGCTAACTGCTATCAAAAACTAAAAAAACTGTATTTGGTTGTTCTAGTCATCATCTGACTCCACTGGGGCAGTATCTTTGACGCTTGAATGTGGCATGTGAACTTGTTGCATGGTCTTAATGTCCTTCTCAATTTTTCCAAGACAAGCATATTGGTGAAGTTGATACAAGTTCATTTCCTGGATGCTTCTGTTAGTCTCTTCCAAAGTCGAAATTGCCTTGGGATCCCCTCCTACTTCCTGGACTGAAGTAATGGCCTTAACCAACAGGCATTTTAATAACTTGTAGGTTCTGATTGAGTGATGAAATAGTGAAATTCTCCATGGGGTATGCCCCGTGTCTATGATCACTTGCTGTAGTTCTTCTGCTGTAATGTCATCCTCTTCTTCAATTTTGGTTCTATCTTTCGTCTCCCATCTATGAATAAGGGATTTTATAAAACAAGGTGTTTCCTCTAAGTAGACCTGGAATAATGCCTCCATGAGCTCTCTACTGGATTTCCTACCTCTCCTGGGTGGCGGGCTTGAAATTTTTTCCTTGCCTTTGTCCATATCACATTTTTGCCTCTGTTTTTCTTCACCATAATTGGATTGCGGGCTAAGAGGAAAAATATAAGCCCTTTGAAATGATAACTAAAATTGTATTCAGTTGAAATAATAAAGTTTTAGTAGATTTTTGGCTTCTGTGATCCATCAATAAATTATAAAAAAATCTTTCGGTAATAGTCACATTATCATGAATGTAGTCGACGAAGCCACGGTGGTTCATCATCAAGGCCTTGTCTTGATGATGAACCACACCGGTTGGTTTGAAACGCGTCGACTTTGTTCATGATAATGTGATTATTACTGAAAGATTTCTTTATGATAAAGTTTTATTATTTGAAAAAAATATTATGATCCAATTTTGATGTAAAACACTTAAAAAAATCGCAAGTTGAGCAAACTTTTAGTAGAGAATTTCCCTAAAATCTAAGTCCTTTAAAATTTAACAAAGATGGAAGTGTTCTCAAAGTGGAAGTTTGAATTGTATAGTATTTCTGGAGTTTCAATGGTATAGTTTCTTACCTATTTAAATATCTTATAAAGTTTTTTAAACTAAAAGTGTTGAAAGTCAAAGCAAAATTTATTATTGAAAATTGTTTCCAAGTTCAAGTATAATTTTTTTTGCTTCATGGTTCAATCATCTCTTACAATGTTTATACTAACCGGTCAAACTTCAATGGTAAGAAATTATTTGAGTTCCCTACTTAGGCACTTGTGAAATAGACTGATTTCATGGTATTTAAACTGCATGCCAATATCCGAGATGAATACATGCAATAAAATTTATTCAAGGCATTTCAATTGCTTGCCAATATCCCTCAAGATTCCAAAAAAAAATAGAAACAACATATTTAAATGTAACACCCCTAGTTTATGTGTTTGAATTTCAAAACTAGACATTTGAACTTTAATCCTAAGGGGAGTGGACCCCAAAGGACAAGCATATTGTGGATGTAATTAAATATTTAATTTTAGAAAATGAATAAAATAATTTTGTGCAGATTGACCAAAATGAGAATTATGAGATCACTTGCTAAATCCATGAGGATGGATAAAGGCATATACATTCCCCACAATCTTTCAAAAATACATGAAAGAATTTCTAAATTAGATTTTGAGGAAAATCTAGTTTCCCCAATGATGTGGAGAGTAGTTGGGAAGAGGTAAAAAGCTGGGAAAAGCATAAAGCAGCTTTAAAAATATCCCTAAAATGGGAATCCTAGGAAAACAGGAAGAAAATCATCCTGATATTCTGGACACAGAATTAGAAACATGCTTTGGGGAACAACAGCTTAAATAAGCTACTCCTAAACAGATTAGAGGTTGGTCTGTTCTGGTGGTGGTCTTAGCTCGGGGGTGAGTTCTGGAGATAGAGGAATTCTATAGTTCGGAGGAATGGTCAATTACCCAAGTGGTATGTTCATAGTATTATGGATGATTAAAACTAATTGTTATTAGGTGTACAAGTTGATGATTATAGCTGCACACTAGTTAAATGGTTTATGTTGTGCTGGTGTTCCATACATTTACAGAATAGTAGAGTAATTAAACTCTTTCAGTTCTATATAGTTGTAGGAACCATAGAAATAAGGACAAATCTGCCAGAATCTCTAAACCAGTTCTGGTTTAAATCTGGAGATTTTGTTATCTCATGAAGGGTGTTTATGTAAGTTTAATCTGTTTCTGTGTAAATAGGATTAATTCAGTGAATAGTTGTAAAACTCAGAATACTGTGAGTAGGAGGAATTAATTACATATAGGGCAGATCTATACACATCTGTCGGAATTGCTAAGAAAATTACCGGCATGTGCAACTACAAAATAGCAGTGCATGTTTAGCTGTAGAAATTTCTTCTATAATATGGAATGAATGCAGGAGTGTACAGTTGATACTATAAATTCAAATGTATCTCCTATATACATACATATATATATATATATATATATATATATATATATTAACACATCAATATGTAGGTATTAAAGAAACATGACAAGAGATGTTGCTAAAAAAGTAAACAAATGTCATTTGAGAATTATCTATAAGCTAATTACTACAGTAAGGGACAAATTTGAAAGAGCATAGATTTTAATGCTTTATAAAATTCAAAAAAAAAAACTGAAGAGATCTAGATAATTGTTATTGGCAAAATTTGTAACTAGTTGTAGTATGAGAAACATATACCTATCTACTGGATGACTAACATTCCTTGTACCGGAATGGTCCAATTAGAATGAATACTCTAGAGTTAGAATAAGATGTGAATTTATACATAGTGCATGAAACTGAATTACACTGTGAAATAGAACAGTTAAAATCTTCATCAAAGTGTTACTCTGGTTATAAGTATAGTCTAAACAATGCATAGCCTGAAAGTATTATTGCAAATAAATACGAAAAAAATTGAATATATGTAATTGCAGGAAATGCCGTCAAACGTTACAGTCCACTGTGAAATTAGGATAGTGTAGTACGATCATAATATTCCAGAAATTGAGATAAAGGAATATTCAACGCCTGAACTAAAATTTATTAATAGTCACAGTTATACAATTTCCTCAACAAAAATGTTAAACTGTCGGAATAAATTTTGATAGAAAAATGTAATGAGAACTGGCTTCTTCCAACCAGCGTTCGGTGAATACCGACCTGAAAACGAAAAGAGCGTTAACATTAATTCCGAATGAAACCACGCCTTTCACGGTTCAAGGGAAAGGAAGCAAGTATTCGAAAATACCTGTAACAGAAAAATAAACAATAAGAATACGATTCGGGAAGTTCTCAAGAAGAGCGCTATCAAGAATGAAATGATAGCTGCAGAATAAATAGTTACCTGGTGAGGGAGAACCTCGTTCCTTCAACGACCTGTCGTATGAATAGGAGCAGGACATAAATAAACACAAATTTGGACGGTAGGCCTTCAATATGGAATAACGAAGCCACGATTTCTGTGAACGAATAATTGAATTTGATACTTACATAGGCCGGGGGAAGGATCGAAGAAGAATTCCGAGAAGAGTAGAACCCATCTATCGCCATACGAATGACCTCGTAGAAAACCCTCGAAGGACACAGAGGAGAGGGTAAACTTCTATCCAAAATAATAAGAGTATTAGTTCCCAGTTCGATCTTAATAAGACATACAAGGAAGCATAAGAAATGTGAACTTAACACAAATAAATCGAAACACTCAAATAGAGAAACAATTTCGCTGTTAGAAATTAAGCTAACTGAAGCAACTGAAAGCAAAATGATGGGAAAGAATTCATCGTAGGCAAAAACCTCAGCTGTCGCTCGAGTCACCGAGCAAATATCTAAGGAAAGAGAAATCCATATTAAACTGTAAGCACAGAGCGAGAGTTTCACAAGAAGAATTAGAGTTGTGCCAGAATTATCATACCTGAGTTACCATATGAAGTACATGGATACGCTGAAGGTGGGACGTAGCTACGCTCAATTCTCCAAGGCGCAGAGTTTCACCATCGAGAGGAAATTCGAGCAAGTGTAAAGGGAAAAGAACCGACTTAGCATATAACACAAAGAATTTATACCAATTTCCACGCCAAGATCGATGAAACCATAAATATCAGGATGAATCTTCACCATCCACATGGCGTTGAATCCATGGTGAAGCCACGGATCGAGTTGGGGAATTGGAAATTAATACACATTAAATCCAAACGTAAATGTCTCTCTATGAGAACCATGCCAATGTACCATCGAATTTTTATATGTCAGGCGTACTAAGACGTATGCAGGCGTGGCATATTACGTGGCATATTACCAATACTATATATATAAATACATAAAACCTCCAGCATGGACGTATGTGGAACAATTGAACTGAAAATTCAACAAGTTGTCACGAAGAGTGCGATGGGGATGATCGCATTGGTAATGTGGCCATACACGTTAGCAACCATGTTAGCGATATGCATTGAATGAAATGAAAAATTCATACGCTTATCTCCACAGTACTTAGCCCCAGAATGATATACGTAAAGCATAAAACGAGGAGAGGGTCACACTCACAATTAATTCGTATCCTTAACATATGATTGACCGTGAAGGGTTCGAAATTCTATGGTGAGGTGACAAGGAATGGGATTACATCAAGACAAAAACCAAACCCATCGAATGCTATGTAATGCTATGTGAATTGAACCTTAGAGTTAATAAATCTACAATGCTGTGCAAAAGATTGTGATAAAGTTGTCATGTAATAACCATATAAATGTGTTAGATAATTGGTATAAATTACCATATGCCTAAATAGATAAATATGGAAGTAAAGGCAACCCTACTATAGAAGTAGTAAAATATATATGTAAAAATTAATAGAGATGGTGAAGAGTAAGGGCAAATACCATTAGCCACAATCACTAGTGGAAACCAGTAGCAAACTACTCCCCAAGAGTAATAAAAGGATTAGTAGCATTACTCCACACCAGATTCTATGTGACGAAGTTCGAAAGTAGAATAAGAAAAAAAAAAAAATCATGGGTATAAGGAAGAGACGTTACAAATGGTATCAGAGCCCAAGTTATATAAAACTAGGCTATTTTCATTGTGCTCATTGTTGCTGTGTGTTCACTGTATAAATTAATTTCTGTGGAAAAAAAAATTTATTTTATTTTTACTAATCTGTGTTGTGTAGTTTACAGTAGTGCTGGAATGGTAGAAGGTGAGGAAATTTATGTCGATCTGCGTGATGAAGATAATACACTAGATCCCAACACTTCGGTGATGGCTATGTTGCACAGGTTGCAACGAGAAATGGCTGAATTAAAAAGCCAAAATGACATATTGTCATTAGCCAGTGAGGAGCAAGAAAAGCTCATCAGAGAGCTAACTTCACGGAACAACCAAGAAGGCGAAGGTTCCGAAAAGAGGAAAACTGATGAGTCTGAGGAAGATGATGCTGTTAGGTATTAGTATAAGTAGAAAATGGAATTACAGGGGGAATTCCGAAAGATTAAACCTCCCTCCTATGATGGGGAGAAGGAGGAAGATGTTGAAACCTGCTTGCTGAATTTGCTGAATATGATTAAGTATTTCCAGGTCTATGAATATGAAAGAAATCTGAAGGCCAGATTAGCTGTTTACCAGCTACAAGGTAAGGCTACCTTGTGGTGGGAAGAGAGAAAAATGGTTTATGCCATTGATGAAAAGACAGTTACCTGGGAAGACTTCCAGGTTAAATTCAAAAACCGCTACCTAAATGAACGTTACTATGATGATAAAGCGAAGGAATTTCATGAAATTAGACTGGGACAGCTTACTATTGATGAGTTTGTCACTAAGTTTACAAATCTGTTGAGATATGTCCCTTACATTAGGGAAGAGAAGGGAAAGTTACGAAGGTTTATGAATTGTTTGCCTACTGTATACAAAGAGAATATCGAGTTTGATAACCCAAAAACTATGGACGAGGCAGTGAGGAAGGCGAGATTATGTTATCAGCAGTTCAAAGGAAAGGTTGAACATGGAAAAGGTTGGTTAAGCAAGGGTGAATTCAAGGGGAAGAAACAGAAACCAGCTTATTTGAAGAACTTTGGCAGGGATCATCAGCGAAAGAAATTTAATAAACCCAAAGAAAGTCAAACTGCTCAGTCTCAAGCTGGCTCCAAACAACTAGATGAAGGAAATAAAAGTGAAGGCATAGTCAAAATGAGGGAACCCTTGAAATGTTGGGGCTGTGGAGAACCCCATCTTTTGAGGGATTGTCCCCATCAAAACATTTAGATGATTATGAGAGGTCGAGAAGCTACAACAGTAAATGACATAGCAAGAAATATACCTACCATCAGTGCAGCCTTGGAAAATCGACAAGCAGACCATCAAGCTACTATGTTTGAAATGGAGGGTAAGATTTCCAATCAATCTGTTACTATTTTAATTGATCCGAGTGCTTCTTTGAGTTACATTAGTCCAAAAATTGTAGAAAAATGTAATCTCAAAACTGAAAAATTTTAGCAGTCCTGGTTGGTCCAGTTAGCCACTGGTACCAAGAGGAAAGTAACTTGCAAATTACCTCGAACAACCATCAAATTAAATGATTTTCAAACAGAAGTGAATTTAAACATTCTTCCATTAGGTTCATATGACTTGCTGTTAGGAATGGACTGGCTGGAAAAGAAGAAGGCCATGATGAACTGTTGGGATAAGACCCTGCATTGTGTAGATGAAGAAGGGAAACCTTTTATTCTCAAGGGAAAACCAAAACCTATTTCTGTAAGACAAATATCAGCACTACAATTAAAACGAACAGCTAGAAAAGGATACCAAGTTTATGTAGTACATGTGGAAGAAACAGAACAGAAAACTGAAGAAAATCTGTTGGATGCTATACCAGTAGTAAGAGAGTTTAAGGAAGTCTTTCCAGATGAGATTCCTCATCTCCCCCCCAAAAGAGAGATTGACTTTTCAATTGATCTGGTGCCGGGAGCAACACTTGTTTCCCAAGCCCCTTATCGAATGAGTCCCCCCGAACTCATGGAACTGAAAATGAAATTATAGGAATTGCTAGATAAGGGCTATATTCGACCAAGTGTGTCTCCTTGGGGAGCACCAGTCCTATTTGTGAAAAAGAAGGATGGAACCTTTAGGATGTGTATTGATTATCGTCAATTGAATAAGTTGACCATTAAAAAAAGATACCCTTTACCCAGAATTGATGACCTTTTTGACCAAGTGAGAGGAGCTTTAGTATTTTAGAAGATTGACTTAAGGACTGGTTATCACCAACTCAGAATTAAAGAAGAAGACATCAGCGAAATAGCTTTTCGAACCTGGTATGGTCACTACGAATTTGTAGTCCTACCTTTTGGTTTGACGAATGCCCCTGCCACTTCTATGTGCTTAATGAACAGTGTGTTAAATAAGTACCTAGACAAATTCATGCTTGTGTTTATAGACGATATTTTTGTTTATTCCAAAAGTGAGGAGGAGCACAAAGAACACTTAAGGATAGTATTGAAAACTTTGAAATAAAACCAATTATATGCCAAATTCAGTAAATGTGAATTATATTAAGATAAGATCCAATACTTGGGTCATATTATTTCTAAACAAGGGCTGGTTGTTGATCCTGAAAAGATAAAGGCTATTAGAGAATGGTCGGTGCCAACTGACGTTTCAGCAGTGAGATCGTTTATGGGGATTGCAGGTTATTATCGCAGATTTGTGGAGAGATTTTCTACCATAGCACATCCCATAACATCACTACAAAGGAAGGGTGTCAAATTTGAGTGGACTGAAAAATGCCAAAACAGTTTTGACCAATTAAAACTAAAACTTACAACAGCCCATATACTAAAGATTGCAGATCCTGATAAGGAATTTTTTGTATGTACAGATGCTTGTAGAGAGGGGTTGGGAGGAGTCCTTTTGCAGGAAAATTCAGTTATTGCATATGAATCTAGGAAACTGAAGATACATGAACAAAACTATAGTGCCTATGATTTGGAGTTAGTTGTTGTTATTCATGCCTTGAAGATGTGGCGACACTATCTCCTTAGAAAAAAATTTACATTGATGACTGATCATATTAGTCTCAAATATTTATTTTCCCAAACTGACTTGAATGCTAGACAAACCAGATGGTTGTCTGTTCTAAGTGAATTTAATATGGACATAAAACATATCAGGGGAAGAGAAAATAAAATTGCTGATGCCTTGAGCAGAAATGCTTGTCAAAATATAAACAGCATTGGAAGTAGTGCACAGTTTGAGTTAGAAGAGTTAGTGAAAAAGGCAGCAAACCAGGATCCAAATTATGAAACACTACAGGTGAAACTACTAAAGAAGGAGATGACTGATTTCACTCAAAACCAAAAAGGGTTGATCTGCTACAAAAACAGATTATATATCCCCAATGTGGAGTCTTTGAAAAGAGAGATTCTCGATGAATATCACAAACAACCGTATGCAGGGCATCCTGGATATTAGAAAATGTTAACAGATTTGAAAAAGAAGTTGTTCTCGCCAGGAATGAAAAGAGATGTAACAGAAAACTTAGCTAGATGCATGGAATGTTAACTAGTTAAAGTTGAGCATTAGCATCCTGCTGGTCTTTTAAACCCTTTGCCGATTGCAGAATGGAAATGGGACACAGTTTCCATGGATTTCATAACAGGATTACCCAAAACCAAATACCAACATGATTCAGTGATGGTGGTAGTAGACACTTTAACAAAAGCTGCACACTTCATACTAGTGAAATCTACTTTTGGGACAGCCCAAATAGCGAATGTATTCCTGAAGGAGGTAGTAACGCTCCATGGGGTCCCAAAGGTAATTGTTTCAGACAGAGGTGCTAAGTTCACAACAACTTTTTGGAAATGTCTATTTGGAGGTATGGGTACTCAGCTGAATTTTAGTACTGCCTATCACCCTCAGACTGATGGTCAGTTAGAGAGAACTAACCAGATTTTGGAGGATATGCTGAGAATGTATGTGATGGATCAACCCTCAAAGTGGGAAGACTACTTGCATTTAGCTGAATTTGCTTATAATAACAGCTATAAATCCTCCATTAAAGTGATTCCATTTGAGGCACTCTATGGGAGGAAGTGTCGTACCCCTTTGAGTTGGAGCCAGCCAGAGGATAAACTAATGTTGGGACCAGACGCGTTGCAAGATATGGAAAGAATTGTTAAACAAATACAAAGAAATATCAAGACAAGACAAGATCGCCATAAAAAATATGCTGATAAGAAAAGGACACATCGAGAATTCAAAGTGGGGGAGAATGTGTACCTGCGTATTAAACCCAAAAAGAGCACACTTTATGCTGGAAGTTGTGCAAAACTAGCCCCTAGATATTGTGGGCCTTTTGAAATATTAGAAAGGGTGGGACTAGTGGCTTACAAGCTGGCCTTACCACCCCATGTTAGAGTGCATGATGTGTTTTATGTTCGTTATTAAAAAGATATATACATGATGCTTCTCACATTATTGATTGGAATGTGATACAGGTGGAACCAGAAGGGGAGTTCCTTCCAGAACCACTTCAAATATTGGAGCGGGAAGAAATTGAATTGAGGAATCGGACGGTAGCAAGAGTAAAGCTGCAGTGGAAGAAATTTACTACTGAAGAAGCTACCTGGGAAAGAGAAGCTGAAATGATGGAAAGATATCCATTCTTGTTTGAAAAATGAACTGTAGTAGTTAAATAACGACACTGAGGATGGTGTTTTCTTTCAGAGGGGGAATATGTGACACCCCTAGTTTATGTGTTTGAATTTCAAAACTAGACATTTGAACTTTAATCCTAAGGGGAGTGGACCCCCAAGGACAAGCATATTGTGGATGTAATTAAATATTTAATTAGAGAAAATGAACAAAATAATTTTTTGCAGATTGACCAAAATGAGAATTATGAGATCACTTGCTAAAACCATGAGGATGGATAAAGGCAAATACTTTCCCCACAATCTTTCAAAAATCCTTGAAAGAATTTCTAAATTAGATTTTGAGGAAAATCTAGTTCCCCCAATGATGTGGAGAGTAGTTGGGAAGAGGTAAACAGCTAGGAAAAGCATAAAGCAGCTTTAAAAATATCCCTAAAATGGGAAGACTAGGCAAACAGGAAGAAAATCATCCTGATATTCTGGATGCAGAATTAGAAACAGGCTTTGTGGAACAACAACTTAAATAAGCTACTCCTAAACAGATTAGAGGTTGGTCTATTCTGGAGGTGGTGTCAGCTCGGGGGTGAGTTCTGGAGATAGAGGAATTCTACTGTTGGGAGGACTGGTCAATTACCCAAGTGGTATGTTCACAGTATTATGGATGATTAAAACTAATTGTTATTAGGTGTACAAGTTGATGATTATAGTTGCACACTAGTTAAATGGTTTATGTTGTGCTGGTGACCCATACATTTACAGAATAGTAGAGTAATTAAACTCTTTCAGTTCTGTATAGTTGTAGGAACCATAGAAATAAGGACAAATCTGCCAGAATCTCTAAACCAGTTCTGGTTTAAATATCGATATTTTGTTATCTCATAAAGGGTGTTTATGTAACTTTAATCTGTTTCTGTGTAAATAGGATTAATTCAGTGAATAGTTGTAAAACTCAGAATACTGTGAGTAGGAGAAATTAATTACATATAGGGTAGATCTATACACATCTGTCGGAATTGCTAAGATAATTACCGACATGTGGAACTACAAAATAGTAGTGCATGTTTAGCTGTAGAAATTTCTTCTATAATATGGAATGAATGCAGGAGTGTACAGTTGATACTATAAATGAAAATGTCTCTCCTATATATATATATATATTAAAACATCAATATGTAGGCATTCAAGAAACATGACAAAATATGTTGCTAAACAAGTAAACAAATGTCATCTGAGAATTATCTATAAGCTGCTTACTACAGTAAGGGACAGATTTGAAAGAGCATAGATTTTAATGCTTTATACAATTCAAAAAAAAAAAAACTGAAGAGATCTAGCTAACTGTTATTGGAAAATTTGTAACTAGTTGTAGTATGAGAAACATATACCTATCTACTGGGTGACTAACATTCCTTGTACCGGAATGGTCCAATTAGAATGATTACTCTAGAGTTAGAATAAGATGTGAATTTCTACATAGTGCATGCAACTGAATTACACTGTGAAATAGAACAATTAAAATCTTCATCAAAGTGTTACTATGGTTATAAGTATAGTCTAAACAATGCATAGCCTGAAAGTATTATGGAAAATAAATACAAAAAAATTTGAATATATGTAATTGTAGGAAATGCCGTAAGTAACTATTACAATGGAACCCAAGCTAAGAAAAAGGAAGTGAGTTCACTGTTGGAGTCATAGAACCCACTTTTACTGTCAATGGGAAATTCTTCTTTACTGAGATATTTCAACTTGATAAATGTTGACATAATAAGACTTATAGTCAAATTTTCTATCATGTGAACAATAAACAAAAAGACAGTTGAGACAGAATACATATCATTTAGTTGTCCTTATTACTAGAGACAAGAAACAGACAATTCCTGTACAGAGATATATAAATGTAATTCAAACGTTACAGTCCACTGTGAAATTAGGATAGTGTAGTGCAATCATAATGTTCCAGAAATTGAGATAAAGTAATATTCAGCGCCTGAACTAAAATTTATTAATAGTCACAGTTATACAATTTCCTCAACAAAAATGTTAAACTGTCGGAATAAATTTTGATAGAACAATGTAATGAGAACTGGCTTCTTCCAACCAGTGTTCGGTGAATACCGACCTGAAAATGATAAGAGAATTAACATTAATGCCGAATGAAACCATGCCTTTCATGGTTCAAGGGAAAGGAAGGTAGTATTCAGAAATACCTGTAAGAGAAAAATCAACAATAAGAATACGATTCGGGAATTTCTCAAGAAGAACGCTATCAAGAATGAAATGATAACTACGGAATAAATAGTTACCTAGTGAGGGAGAACCTCGTTCCTTCAATGACCTATCGTATGAATAGGAGCAGGACATAAATAAACACAAATTTGGAGGGTAGGCATTCAATATGGAGTAACGAAGCCACGGATTCTCTGAACGAATAATTGAATTTGATACTTACATAGGCGGGGGGCAAGATCGAAGAAGAATGCCGAGAAGAGTAGAACCCATCTATTGCCATATGAATGACCTCGGAGAAAACCCTCGAAGGACGTAGAGGAGAGGGTAAACTTCCATCCAAAATAATAAGAGTATTAGTTCCCAGTTCGATCTTAATAAGACATGCAAGGAAGCATAAGAAATCTGGACTTAACACAAACAAATCGAAACACTCAAATAGAGAAACGATTTCACTGCTAGAAATTAAACTAACTGAAGCAACTGAAAGCAAAACAATGGGAAAGAATTCATCGTAGGAAAAAACCTCAGCTCTCGCTCGAGTCACCGAGCGAATCTCTAAGGAAAGAGAAATCCATATTAAACTGTAAGCACAGAGCGAGAGTTTCACAAGAAGAATTAGGGCTGCACCATAATTATCATACCTGAGTTACCATACGAAGTACATGGATACGCTAAAGGCGGGACGTAGCTATGCTCAATTCTCCAAGGTGCAGAGTTTCACCATCGAGAGGAAATTCGAGCAAGTGTAAAGGGAAAAGAACTAACTTGGAAAATAACACAAAGAATTTATACCAATGTCCACACCAAGATCGATGAAACCCTAACGATCAGGATGAATCTTCACCATCCACATGGCCTTGAATCCATGGTGAAGCCACGGATTGAGTTGGGGAATTGGAAATTAATACCCATTAAATTCAAACGTAAATGTCTATCTACGAGAACCATGCCAATGTACCATCAAATTTTTATATGTCAGGCGTATTAAGACGTATGCAAGCATGGCATATTACGTGGCATCTTACCAAGACTATATATATATATATATATATATATATATGCATACAACCTCTAGCATAGACATATGCAGAACAATTGAACTGAAAATTCAACAAGCTGTCATGAAGAGTGCGATGGGGAGGATCACATCAGTAACGTGGCCATACACGTTAGCAACCATGTCAGGGATATGCATTGAATGAAATGAAAAATTCATACGCTTATCTCCACAGTACTTAGCCTTAGAATGATATACGTAAAGCATAAAACGAGGAGAGAGTCACACTCACAATTAATTCGTATCCTTAACATATGATTGACCGTGAAGGGTTCAAAATTCTATGGTGAGGTGACAAGGAATGGGATTACATCAAGACAAAAACCAAACCCATCGAATGCTATGTGAATCGAACCTTAGAGTTAATAAACCTACAATGGTGTGCAAAATATTGTGATAAATTTGTCATGTAAGAACCATATAAATGTGTTAGAGCATAGGTATAAATTACCATATGCCTAAATAGATAAATATGGAAGTAAAGGAAACCCTACTATAGAAGTAGTAAAATATATATGTAAAAATTAATAGAGATGGTGAAGAGCAAAGGAAAATACCATTAGCCACAATCACTAGTGGAAACCAGCAGAAAACTACTCCCCAAGAGTAATAAAAGGATTAGTAGCTCTACTCCACACCAGATTCTATGTGACGAAGTTCGAAAGTAGAATAAGAAAAAAAAAAAATCATGGGTATAAGGAAGAGACGTTACATTAAAATAATGTGTATATGGAGTAAGTAGTCTGTATTCAACTGTAGGTTGTAAGAGTTTCTAGGGAATGTCGTATTTATAAATTTTCCTTTTACATATACTTATTAATAAAGTGAATTCAGGGCATTTCGATTGCTTGCCAATATCCCTCAAGGTTCCAAAAAAAATAGAAACACCATATTTAAAATAATGTGCTTCTCAAGTAGTTTGTATTCAACTGTAGGTTGTAAGAGTTTCCAGGGAATGTCATATTTATAAATTGTCCTTTTACATATATTCATTTCTTTCTATGTCGGAATTAGCTTTTTGTAAATTTTAAGGTTTTCTTCTTTCAACAATTCTTTTTCTCATTAAATAAAGTTGATTACCTAACTTTGCACATGGCTTCATTTTTGTAAGCATCCATCACTTCAAATTTCCTTTAGCTTCATATTGTCAGTTTTATTTTCATAAGTATATCAAGATGTACTGCAATGATGACTTCAAGAGGGTGATTGGAATTAGGTTTATAAATATCTAATCATAAAAAAAATGATCTTCATTATTAGTTATGGGTTTTATCTCAGCCTTGTCATATGATTAGGTTGTTCTTTTCTCTTGAAACTCATCGAGCTTGAATTTTAGTAACATTAACCCTTTATTTTTAGTTCCCCATTTGGGACTTTATTTTGGCCTTTTTTCTTAACAATGTAAATAACAAGTATTTATTGTGTTATCTCTGCCTCCTAGGTTTCTCCATTGTTGTAGCCATCGGAGTAACTTATGTTTTATGATGGAATGAATTTATGTATGAGCAAGGTGGAACATGTCATTTTGGATATCCTTTCTACCTATAATTTTTTGTTCTTAAAAATTAATAAAAGTTGATTATTGATGTTATGAATTGATGGTTTTGGAAGGATCTCTAAATGACTTCACAAGTCTTATGACAACTAGATTACCTAATTATGTATATATTTTTGTTCATTGGACCAAAGCTACCACTAATAATCATACAAATGGATTCAAAAATTCAAGAGGGGTGTCTTGTAGTTTAACAACATCAAGTAGTGCAACTAACATATATATTGGTTTTTTTCAGAAACCTTAAACTTGTGTTGGCCTTGATCCATTTTCCACTTTTCTAGGTATCAGCTCTAACTATGTATTGTTTTAGATCTGATGCCCTAAACTTGTGTTCATCTTGATCAGTTTCTCACTTTTCTAGGTATCCATTCATTTACTTAGATAAGTATCCTTATCAATTTTTTCTTCCTAATTCCTATATACCAATATTGATACATATGGCTTGATAGTTACCTTATAATATGAGAAATGATTTCCAGCTTGCTTTTTTATCATGGATATGGATAATCACTATTCTCATTCCATAAGGAATGTATTCTTGTCCATGGAATATGAAAATTCCATCAATAATAATACAGTTATTGTGTGTAGAATGAGAATCATTGGTTGTAGAATGGTGACTGTTGCACCTCTTCGTGTAGTGGTAGTTTGGATTGAGACCTTCTTTTCAAAACTAGTTCTATGGAATCACCACGAGACTCATCAGACTCATCACTTCATAAGTGAATAAATTTGTAAAGAGAAAAGATGTCGAACATTCAAATCAAGCAGATTCACATTTTCTGGATTCACATTTTGAGAACAATTCACATTTTTTCCTCGGTTTTGCAGGTTTAAAAACATATCGATGCAATGAATTTTTATCACTATGGTTGGCCATTGTTTTTTTTTAGTCCCTTTCAAGTGTCAGATACTCTCTTTCTATGCTTAATTTATTCACAAAACTCATTAGAAATGTATTGCATGCTTGGTCATCATATGGTTTCTTGGTGCAATTTAATTAGAGGCCAATATTTTTTTTATGTTCCTCCATATTTGATTCAAAGAGTAACTCAAAGTAAAAAAAATTGTTAGTGCTCCCTTTGGCCTGAAAATATAAACATAATGGATTTTATTTTTTCATGAAGAATTTGTTGAAGTTGTGTAAAACTAATGAAATGGAACTAAAAATACTAATCATAAAAAAAAATAAAAAAAATTGAAGAACCTAATAAAAATATTTCTCCTATACATTCAAAATCGATTCTTATATTAGAAAAATTTTATGTTTCTATTTTTTACAATAGTGGTCTCTCACCATGTCAATGTTACTTGAGATATTGAAATTCATTTTAGAAATTTTCTCAATGTCTTTATTTAAGAAAATTTGTTTTGGATTTTATTGTTAAACTCTATTATATGTTATAAGTTGGGTTAGATGGAATGGAATTTGCTAATGCTGCCTTTGCTTTCAATTTACAATGGAAAACAAAATCCCACAAAAACTAAGATTCCACCTTTACAATGACATGGTTTACACCACAACACTATTGTTCGATATGCATTATGGTTTCAATTCAGTTGTTTTTTGTATTTTTTTTTTTTAAATATTTGACATCAGAGAGATAAAGTTCTTAATATTTTGTATGCTTTCACAATTTTTCAAATCTTTGAAGCTTTCCAATATTAACCACATCCATAATTTTTGCTCCACATCTTGCAAGTGACACTTTCACTGTTGATAGTACTACTCTTTCTTATACTATTGCCTTACAATGTTTCCTTTGCAGCATATGGTGAAATTGGTAGTATTATTTTTTCGATCACCCTATATAGCTCCCCAACACAATAATATACATCTACTTTTCCTTACGGATTAAATCTGAATTTCCATGTTCCAATTTGTGTATACTTAGAAATATATATTTCGCATTTTCCTTTCCACAAGTGGAAGTCATTTTGATACTCGATATGTATCAAACAGTCTCAAAGCATTAAGTCAAACATCCCAATCTAGTGAGACAATACTATTCGTCCCTGTGTGCATGCATTCAACCCCCAAAGTTCTTAAGTCGTCTATCTACAAATGAAGGATATGTAAATGGTCCACGTCACAATTAATTTGAATTCAATTCAATACGTTGATCGATTGACCATCTCACGTTATAATTAATAAGATCAATAACAATTAACCACTTACTAAGTGAAAAAAACAACTGAGAAAATGCGTTGGAACAAATAACTAAAATTTCTTTTTTTTTTGTAAATTCGGTGTGACCATGCCATTTCTATTTATATTTTAAGACAGGTTACAAAAAATATAAAGTCATTCTTGGCCTCAACCTGCCCAAGAGGGAAACCAGGTTTGTTGGCCTTCTAAAAACATGATTTTCATCCCAAAATTGAAATTGTCTCTTGCGTCTATGACTTGCTTGCACTACCTGATTGTCTACTTTAATATTTACAACCATAACAATATTTAAAAGTTCAAAATTAACAAGAAAACCATCAAATCAGCCATCTTCTAATCCTCAGATGAGGAGACTGGGGCAGGGTCTTTGACATTAGACCCTGGCATTTCTACTTGGTTAAGTTGCTGAAGAATCTTCTGAAGGATTTTCTCCATGCGTCCCACTTTTTCATCTAATCTGCTAACCCTGTCTGCAGTTTGGTATTGAGTGATCTTTAGATGCTGCTGATTGTCCTGAATCTCCAAGAGTTGAGCCTGAGTACGTAGGTCTGGTTGCATTGCTTCCGTCTTTACTTGGACTGGGTGATTACTCTGGATTGCTTTTGCTAGCAGACATTTTACAATCCAATATGTATGGACTGTCTGATTAAACAAAGTAAGCCTGCCCCTTGTATGCCCTGGATCAGTTATAAAATCTAGGATCTCTGCCTCTGTCTCATTATCCTCTGGTTCCTGGTGAATTTCGTGTTCCCAACCACGAATATCATTTCTAGCTGCCGAGGGATTACTCATGACATAATTAACTGCCAATGTTTCCAGGTGTTCCAGATACGTTTTCCGCCCCCTTTTCTTTGGAACAGGTTCAGGCTGAGCATGTTGCTCTCCCTTATCCGATGCCCGGTAGTGTCGCTTTCCCATTGCTGGGAGTGAATTTTGAACTAACACTGGCATGCATAAATAAACAAAATGAGAAAAGGTATTAAAACACAGCATGCACCTTACGGTGCCCTGGGACCCTAAGTTGATAACTAAAATTACATTTAATTTAAATGATAAATTTTTATTATTTGATAAAAATTGTGTCATCCAATTTTGATGGGAAAACACTCTTTCCTTTCTTTAAAAATTAAAAGATGTTAGTTAAGAAATTATCTTTCTCATTTAAAAAAGATTAATAACCGGTTGAAATAATTTCATTGATCTACTATATGGGAGAGAATTGTTTTGTTTCTCACTCATTTATTAGTCATTTTCATATGGCATGGGACTATAGTAATAGAAACAGATGACATAGCATTATTTAATGTTGAGATTTAGCTATTTTTTATCTAGTTGTGTACTATGCTCTCCAAAAGCTATATTCTACTTTTTTTAATGGTTTTTTCCTCTTCCTGAGGCGAGGAGATGAAAATTATATAGTATCTTGCTTTTAGACATTCATATTTTGGAGCTGTGAAACTAATTCTAGCACTATTTTTAGCAGTATGAAATGCTAGCAGAGTGATCATAATTCATAGGTGCATTACTCTGAAAACATACATTTTCCACCACCGCTTGTCTAGTATGCTACCACTGCTTTACATGCAAGGCTAAGAGATGTCATACAGATGTCATACATTAACGTTATCATTGTTTTGCAACAAGTTGAGGAAACGGGAACATTTATTGCACACATCTTGAGGAAACAAGAACATTTGTTTCGCAGGGTATCAAGCTTCGTTGGTGGAGACGTTGGTGGATATCAGCTTCAGCCTTAGCTGCAACATCAGTAAAAAATTCTACAACCCATCAGTGGGAAAACTAGTGAGTTGTTTTTTCCCTCTATAGGCCATGTTTTTCTATTGATCTCTCTCTGAAATTTTTATTCAGTCTAATCATGAAATATAGAAAATGACAAGGCAGGGTGAGTAGCACCTACATTGTTTATGTTTCCCTTCTTTTCTCTTGGACTATTCTCCTCTTCTGCTCATGGTTTATTTTCTCTTGTCCCAACTTTCTCAGTTAAATTTTTGTAACTCAGAGTAAATGAGATGAAGGTATGTTTTTACATAAATACTCCTATTTAGACACTACTGTGCTGGATCAATTTGCTGATGTTGCAAACTGAAGGTATGATTTTACATATATCCAATTTTCTTTTACATATATATTCTTATTTAGATTATTTTGGTTCAATTTTCCACTGGTGCAAGCTGAATATATGCTTAGTATAGATGTTAAACTGTGGTGAGAGCGACAATGGTCTCACTGCCTAATTGTGGACAAACTTGGCAGGTATCGGCCAACAAGGACACAGGCACAAGGATGCACTGGCTTAGTAGCAACTGCGAAGGCTAATGCGCAAATTCTGATCAGAGTGAACGTGGCTTGCCAGGGTTGATGGAGGCCAACCCTCAAAGGAAGAGAGGAGATTCTACGAAACAAGGTTTCCTGCGATGCACTGTGAGAAGTTAACCGATAAAAACGAGTCACATTTGTGATCGGCTTGTGAAGATCTATATAAACACATAGGCACTACCAAAGTGCTACCAAATCATCCACACAACCACATATGGAAAACCTAGGAAATATTACTAAATAAATTGAACTAAGAGGAAAGGGAGGGTTACAAAAGGTTTATCTCAAATAAACCTGAGAGTCCTGAGCATCCCTCGAATAACCCTTCCTTTGATATTCAAATTTTAAATGAGGAATTGTAGTCACTATCTAAGCATAACCACATATTCACATTTTCATTCGGGAATCGCATGCACTATCAAAGCATAACCACCTATGTAAATCCTTTGGTATTCTTCAAGAATTGCAGGAACTATTAAAGCATAACCACATATGAAAATCCTCAGCCAGATTATTAAATAAATTGAACTTAGAGGAAAAAGAAGCCTAAAAATTTTTACCTAAAATTAACCTGCATGTTTCTTTCATTTTGTGTTGAATTCGCCCTAATTGGGAAAGCAAAGGAGAAAGATCATTTGTGGAGCTACTTCTATGGAGGTAATATACCTAATTGCTACTTTAGAGACCCCAACTTAACGTCAGCCAGCCTCGATCAATTTCGGACAACCTAATGGAGTAATCCCCCTTCGTTAACACCCATAAGTTGTTTGCTGGGTGTTGTTGGAATAGCATGTAGGTTAGCTGGGTGTTGGAATTCTAGTTACATGTGTTGCATTCCATAAATACAATGATTTTTTTAAAATTATTATTCGTAAATAAAAATTTATAAAAAGTTACGACCATGTATCAACAAAGTATTTTTTCATAGTTTTTATTATTTTATATCTTGCACATGGTTTTCATTGAAACACTCAATGGTGTGGAGCACCTGGGACAAATGATAAATTTTCCTTTCCTTTCCGACAATAATCTCAGAAGAGTAATATTTTGGGACAATATATCGAGGCCCCCTTAATATAAGTACTCTTGGGCTTTATATCGAGCCTTTATATCAGGTCCTTATATTAGGGTTGTATGCTTGTTGTGCTAATGGTAATAGAGATATTTATGGCATAAATTTTTACTAAGTTGTTCGATTACAATGTGACACTATAAGACAAGAGTGGTTCAGAACTATAATAGGTAGCTACTATCGTGGTGTTCATTCCATTATTGTAAGTACAACTAGATTTCCAATCGTATCGCTGATTTATGTGATTTCATATAATCCATGCATTTTAATTCATTTTAGGTCATCTACATGTAATAGAAACTAATCATCCCTTTTTAACTTCAATTTATTATTTTTTCTAGGTTCCAGGCTTGTTTGGCATTAAGAGTCTTGTTAGGTATGTTGTTGTTAGTGCATCTTATGGTAGCTTGGATTTGTACTTGTGTCACCTTTGGAAAGATGGGATTTCTCTTGCAAATATCTATTAACTCTGTGTGTTATCCTTTTTTTTTACTAGTAATCATATTCCTTTGCACATGCATGTCATGCCTAGAGTGGCATGATCCTACTCTATGAAATATTTTCTAGCACGTCTTCTCGAAAGAACAGTTCTTTGTTCTAGTGAGGTGATTATACTTGACCGTATTGTATTGATATTTAATATTTTCTCTTCCATTATGATAATATCGACCCTAAAACAATTATTTTTTTGTGACTAACTCTCTTAGTTTCCCTTCTTCAAATTCGAGAAGAAGGCACCTCATCCTGCGTACCTATAGTAGGTAATATCTACTATTTCAGTGTTTTTAATTTAGAATCACGTACACTGCACTGAAATTTAGTTCACTTATATATGTTTATTTTCTTCTTATTCCTTTGGTGTAGGTAATATGTGTGGGGATTTGGTATCAATACCTCATCCTTTGCCTCTTTGATCACAATCTTCACTGTTAACAAGGCTATGAGTTATTACAGGTCGGTGTGATACATTAGTCTTTCTGGAGCATGTTTTTGAAGGTGGATCATGCTGGTATTTTGCACTCTATTATTTTGCACTAGTTTGGTTAAAATTGACATATTTTCTACTATTAAAGATGACTCTCTTCTCTTCTAAGAGGAAAATATCTAGTACTATTTATTTTTAATACTTGTACTATCCAGGATTGCCTCAACCAATCATGTAGTACTCCAATAACATAATTTTATTATACATCTGGTGGGCAATTTCTGGATTTTCACACTCTAGAATATTCATTTTGTACATGTACATTTAGCAGTGCTAGCATCTACAATTGAAAACTGAATTCTGAAGGACAATTTTCTTAAATTTTATTACAACAAACTGAAAATGTAATACAAAATTAACTCAAATTTGGTTACTTGTTGAAGATGATTCCAATTTCTATATTTTCCCACTCTGGAATATTCATTTTGTACCTATCCATTTAACAATTATGGCATCTACAATTGCAGACTAAATGTTAAAGGACAATTTTGTTAAATTTTATTACAGCAAACTGAAAATGTAATACAAACTTAACTTAAATTTGGTTACTTGTTGAAGATGACTCTCTAAACGACAGGAGCTTGATGCTTCGAAGCTCCCCTTGTTTCACAATGTCATTGAAATTAATTAAAGTATTTTCCTTCATCAAGATATGACCCACGCAATAGTTTTAGTAGTCCATTGAAAGAATGCCATTGATAAACTTTCAGAGAGAAAATTGATTACTCTCCAACTAATTTATGACATTATCCATTTGATTGAATTCTTTTACTTCTTTAGATAAAAAAACGTTGAGGACATTTAAACGATTAATTAATTGAAGTCTCATCCACTTCATTAGACTTTTTTAGGGAGTTTGTTTATTTTGTTTATTTTGAGCAAAACTTTAATACAGAATTTCCCAAAAATCTAAGTCCTTTAAAATTTAACAAAGATGGAAGTCTTCTCAAAGTGGAAGTTTCATTGGTATAGTTTCTTACTTATTTAAATATTTTTGAAATATTTTTAAACTAAAAGTATTGAAATTCCATGCAGCATTTACTATTGAAAATTGTTTCCAAGTTCAAGTATCATTTTGTTTTCTTCTTGTTTGAACCAACTCTTGCAAGGTTTATGCTAATCCATTAAACTTTATTGGTAAGAAATAATTTGAGTTCACATACTTAGGTACTTATGAAAAAAATTGGTTTCATGGTATTGAAACCCCATGCCTGAAAAATGCATGTAATAAAACGAATTCAGGGCATTTCATTTTCTTTCTAAGGTACCTCAAGATTCCAAAACATTTAGAAACACCATATTTAAAATAATGTGTCTCTGGAGTAAGTTGTTTAAATTCAACTGTTGGTTGTAATAGTTTCCAGGGAATGTCGTATTTATAATTTTTCCTTTTGCATATATTCATTCTTTATGTTTCAGCATTAAATTTCTATAAATTGGCAGGTTTGATTCTTTCAACAATTCCTTTTCTCAATAAATACAATTTTTTACCTCACCTTGCGCCATGGCCTCTTTGTTTGCAAGCATCCATCACTTCAAATTTCGTTTAGCTTCATGTTGTCATTTTCATTTTCATAAATATATCAAGATGTATTGCAATAACAACTTCAAGAGGGTGATTGGAATTAGGTTCATGAAGATCCAATCATAAAAAAAGGTCTTCATTATTAATTATGGGTTTTCTTATAGCCTTGGCATATGGTTAGGTTATTTTTTTCTCTTGAAACTCATCGAGCGTCACTTTCAGTAACATTCACCCTTTATCTATAGTGCCCCATTTGGGTTTCTGCTGTAGCCTTTTTTCTTATCAATTTTTATGGCAAGTATTTATTGTGCTATCTCTCCCTCCAAGGTTTGTCCATTCTTGTAGCCAACGGGGTAACTTATGTTTTGTGATGGAATGCATTTATCTGCAAGCAGGGTGGAACATGTAATTTTGGGTATCTTTTATACCTATAATTGTAAGTTCTTAAAAATTAATAAACGTTAATTATTGATGTTATGGATTAATGGTTTTGGAACGATCTCTAAATAGCTTCCTAAGTCTTATCACAATTAGATTACCTAATTGTGTAGATAATTTTGCTTATTGGACCGAAGCTACAACTAATAATCATACAAATGGGTTCAGAAATTCAAGAGGGATATCTCGTGGTTGAATGAAATCTAGTAGTCCAACTAACGTATATATTGGTTTTGTTTCATAAACACTAAACTTGTGATGGCCTTGATCCATTTCTCACTTTTCTAGGTATGAGTTCTAAGTATATAATGTTTTAGTTCGGATTCCATGAACTTGTGTTGGTTTGGATCTGTTTCTCACTTTTCGAGGTATCGATTCATTTACTTAGAGAAATATTCTTATCAAATTTTACTTCCTAATTCATATAGACCAATACTGATACGAATACCAATGGCTTGATAGTTACCTGATAATGTGCAAAATGATTTCCAACCTGCTTTTTTTTCTTAGGATATGGGTAATCACTATTCCCATTCCATAAAGAAGGTATTATTATCCATAGAATATGTCATATGAAAATTCCATCAATAATAATATATTTATTGTGTGTATAATGAGAATCACTAGTTGTATAATGGTAACATGCACCTCTTCCTATAGTGGTAGTTTTGACTAAGATCTTATTTTCACAACCAGTTTTATTGAATCACCACGAGACTTATCACACTCATCACTTGGTAAGTAAATAAATTTGTAAAGAGAAAAGATGTTGAACATTCGAATCAAGCAGATTCACATTTTGAGAATAACACACATTTGTTCTTGGGTTTTGCAGTTTTAAAAACATGTCGAGGCAACGAATTTTTGTCACTATTGTTGGCCATTGTTTTTCTCGAGTCCCTTTCGAGTGTCAGTTTCTTTCATTCTATCCTTATTTTATTCACAAAACTTGCTAGCAATGGATTTTATGCTTGGTCATCATATGGTTTCAAGGTGTAATTTAATTACAGACCACTATTTTTTTTTTTGTTCCTCCATATTTGATTCAAAGTGTAATTCAATGTAAAAAAAGTTGTGATTGCTCCCTTTGGCCTAAAATTATAAAGATAATGGATTTCATTTTTATATAAAGAATTTGTTGAAGTTGTGTAAAGCTAAAGAAATGGAACTAAAAATACTAATGAAATAAATAAATAAAATTGAAGGACCTAATAGTAAATTTGTTATATTAGAAAATATCTATGTTTTTGTTTTTGTCAATAGTGGTTTGAGAGCATGTCAATGTTATTTGAGATAATGAAACTCATTTTAGAAATATTCTCACTGTCTTTAATTAAGATAATTGATTTTGGATCTTGTCTTTATTTAAGATAACTGATTTTGGATTTTACTATCAAACTCTATTATATGTTATAAGTTGGGTTAGATGGAATTGAATTTGCTAATGCCTCCACTCTCAATTTATGATGTAAAACAAAATCTTGCAAAAACTAAGATTCCACATTTACAATGACATGGTGAAGAGTGCAACACTCTTGGCCCATATGCATTATGGTTTCAATTTACTAGTTTTTTGTATTTTTCCCCTTTTCTTATTTGACAGCGTATTAATCTTTATATGGTTTCAAAGAGTTTCAAATTGTTGAAGCTTTCCGGTTTTAAACAAATTCATGATTTTTAATTGAAATGTTGCAAACTAGAGAAATAAAACTATTAATCTTTCTATGTTTTCAAAGTGTTTCAAAATTTTGAACCTTTCCAATACTAACCACATCCATGATTTTTGCTTGAAATATTGCAAGTGACACTTTAACTCTTAATAATACTCTTTCTTATACTATTATCTTATGCTATTTCCTTTGTAGCATATAGTGCAATTGCTAATGTTATTTTTTCATCATAAAGATATATAATTCCCCAACACAATAATATATATCTAGTTTTCCCTACAATAATATAATTCCCCAACACAATGTGTCTGTTATTCTGGTTGCCCTACTTATGTGAACGTTGTCGTTTAAAGCAGGCCCCTTACTTGTGGTTGCGGCTGGAACTCAACCCACCCAACACTTTCCAGGACCTTATGAAAGCAGCGATGATCAATCGCTTGGTGGTGATGTTCTTTCTGGACATCATCACAACCCCCTACTAGTGCTTGCTGACCCTAAACCCAATCCCCATCTTCCAACTCCTTCACACCATCGTAACATTCATTCTTCCGTTGAGGCGTCAGTAGCAGGAGAACTGTCTACGTGCCCTCCAGCTGCACTTCAGTGCCCAATACATTCTCCAACTCGTGGATGTTGCACTAAAAAATCAAAGGAGGAGCAGCAAGTGAAGGCTAATCCCTCTCTAGTGCTTGCTGATCCTAAACCCAGTTTTTATCTTCCGTTAGGGGCGTCAGCAGCAGGAGAACGTTCTAAGTGCCCTCCAGCTGCACCTCTATGCCCAGCCAATGCTCCGACTCCTCGATGTTGCCCTGAAAAATCAAAGGAGGCTAACGGGAAGGCGGAGTTACTTGGGAGTTATGGGATCTCCAATGATGTTCGAAAGCACGCGTTAGCACATTATATTAACAACAAAGTCGAAGGATGCCGGTTTCACGATTCAGGAGCTGCTCACACTCAATCCTCTAATGCACCAGGAAATTAATTGGCCCTTGAAGCAAGGACAATTTCTCACACCACACGGATCCCCTCCCTCTATGTATACATATCGATGTTGGCCGTGGACCCTATTTCTTTCATTTTGTGCGGGTAGACTATTATCATAATCATCCGCAATAATAAATATCATTTTATGTATATCGATTCATTATTTCATAGCATTAATAGGAATTTTTTGATATTCCTGCTTTTTTTAATGGATAACTTTGAGGTGATTTAATGGATCACAATCCTGGACTTGTCATTGCTACTCGTCAAGCAAGTCACCATGTTCCAAGTCCTTGGTGGTGGAAGTAATATTCCAAGTGATGGATTAACAACAAGATGATTTCATATTTTCCATCACCATTTTAATCAATGAAATCATATGCCTTCCATTACTTTAATAAAAAATACCACTTATAGATGTTGTAATTGTCTATCAAGAGGAGAGTAGCAAGTGAAATTTAACGCTATGGTTGTATGGTTGTATTAATGAGAGATTACCAAATTTCTACTTAATATTATGTGTTAATGATTAGAAAATTAAATTGCTACTTGTCAAGCAAGTCGTCATGTTCCAAGTCCTTCGCAGTGGAAGTAATACCCTGCAGTGATGCATCAACAACAAGATGACTTCGTATTTTCTATCCACCATCTTAATCAATGACATCATATGCCTTCCATCACCTTAATAAAAAATACTACTTATAGATACTATAATTGGCTATTAAGAGGATAGTAGCAAAGTGAAATTTAATACTATGGTTGTGTTAATGAGGGATTACCAAATTTCTACTTAATATTAAAAGCTTGTGTTAATAATTAGAGAATTACATTAATAGATCATGTTAATATATTAGTTAAATGAGGCCAATTTGATGACAAAACCCTTTAACGTACATTAATTGATGAATGATTAATTTGTACTCATGTGGATGAATAAAAATTTTGGTTTTCAAATGCTAGTGGTTTTACAATGGGTTAAAATGGCCATGATAACAAGATTTGTGGGATTTAATAACATAAAATTATATGATGTGTTTGGTGCACATAATTGATCAAGCTTTTATAGTTATCCATCATGAACTAAATACACTAGGAAAGTATCTAGATGATCTTAGTTGAAAATACATGTCTCATATAAACGCTTAAAACCTTCAAAAGAAATGAAACCCTTATTTAGAATGTGTAGTACCTAAACTAGGGAGTAACTTCATGTATATCCCAAATTATTTGAATAATCTTTCTTATAATTAAGAACAAGATATAACTATCTTATATTAAAGGCCCACATGAAATGGTGATGTTGTTATTCCATAGATAATGAATTTTCATAAAGTAATAGATGGTCATTAATGTGTAAAATTGATTCCATCCGTATCATATAATGTTGACATTCTGTCAAGCCATACACTAAGAATAAAATTCATTATTCTAAGCGAATAAATCAATATGTGAAAATGATAATACATGGAGAGAATTCACTATTTGATTATGCCACATGGAAATTTGCAAACCATCTATTAATTTGAAATGGTTGGTCTAAATATGAAAGTTGTATAATGATGTCCTATGATGAGGTCGTATTCATATTCTTATGACTGTCCTTAATGGCTTAGGTTCATGCAAATGGAGGTTAATAATAGAGAAGTTCTAAAGGTCATGAAATATGTAAACAACACTAAACATAATGTTTTCTAAACAAGGAATTCATACATTTGTAAACAAAATGCATATGCATTTCTTATGTAATTTAAAAAGTAATATATATATATATATATATATATATATATATATATATATATATATATATATATATAATAACTCATGCGCGCATCGAAAATTCCACTAATAACCTACATATTTAATATTGATATTTTAAACATCTTGCAAATGCCAATGAAGAATTCATTACTTTACTTTATACTTTGTGATCTCTAGTAATGAAGATTTATTTTTTTTCCATGAAATTTAATAAATATTTCTATGTGGAGGTCAAGGTTCTACTCATTATAGGCATAAAAATAACCATGTTTATCTCTTTGGTCTTATAACAAAAACTTGCTCCTAAAATTATAAAACAAGAAGAGATGAAGTACTACATATCAATAAAATCATAGCTTTGGCAAATTAGAATAAAAAAAAAAAATTAAGAAAATGGATTTGTTATTAAGGAGTGACTTTAGTGATTCTTACGACACAATTGAGTTTGATATATGCTTTATATTTTTTACATGTGATGCTCTGGTAATTTTATCATACATGAAGTCGAAAACATTTTCTTTTAATTACTACATTAGAGTTTGTCAATGGCATAATTTTAATTATAAAAATTTTTCATACTAATACGAATGTTTGGTTCTTGACAATGATTTGTTTCCACTACAATATGCGTTATGGTTCTGGATAGAATTTTCCATCTGGTTCCACCTGTAACACATACCCGTCAATCACATGATCAACATCCTAGAAATATATATTAAGCAATGAAACCTCGAAAACATCATGGACTTTCACTATCATATGTAGTGCAATTTGGTAGGACAATAATCTAATCCTCTAAAGGTTCTCAAAATTCCCACAATACTGTGGTTCCAACTTGGCAGATGACCCAATCCTCAAGTAGCTACTCTTGGGCTTGATGCACATGTATACATGCTCCCCAACCTGGAACTCCTTAAATGCTCTGTGTTGATCCACATAACCCTTATGCTTGTCCCATGTTGCCTTAAAATTCCTCCTAATAACTTGCATTTCCTCTTCCATATATACCAACATGTTTGGTCCAATTAATAGCTAGTTCAATCGATCACTCCAGTTGATAGGAGTATTTCAATTCCAGCCATAAAGAACCTCAAAGAAACTCATATTCAAGGACTCCTAATACCCATTATTATATGCCAACTATACAAGTGGAAGATCTTGCTCCTACTCCTCTATTGATGCATGGCATACATCCTCAACCTTTTTTTATTGGTCATGCAAGACTTTTGTCACTTAAATAAAATATTCTACATTTTTATGCTGGTTAATGTGATTAATGGTGTTTGATCTTAGAATTTTGTTATACATATTGATAATGAAAAGTATTTCATAATAATCACATTATGACATTATGATTAGTATATTACTGGTGATTAAAAAAAGGGGACAGAGAACCAAAAAACAATCATTGAAACACTGGTTAATATTGAATGATGAAGCTTCTTTCTAACTGAAACCAAACAAAATTAATTATTTTGCATTTTCAAAAGAGCCTTTATAGTAACAAATATAAATTATAGAGCTAGGTTAAAGGAACGAACGGGTTGAAAATAATTTTATAAAGATTAAAATTGAAACCAAACATCAATCCCACATAAAATGAAAAAATCTCAATTTTATTTTCCTTAAAAAAGGCTGAAAGTTTTTCATACCAAACAACAATTCATCATTTTGATGGAGTTTTCCAAAAGCTTGAAGAGTAGGAATCTCCTCTTCACGTCATCTATATCATTAAAGATTTGATACGATGATAGTAATCAGAAGTTTCCTCACTCTACTCTCTTGCAACAGGAAGAGGAGAGAAACAAGCTTTAAATAAGCTTGTGTCCTAACTGTATTTAGTAATGGATCCATTATTTTATTTGCAAGTGTCCACTTATATTTATTTCATTTCTAATAGTACTCCTAACTAGTTTCCTAATTAAATTTCTAAAGAATGACATTTTTCAACATATTATATGTAATATAACTAATAGATATCTATAACTCTGAATAATTAGATAGGAATTAATGTACTTTACATCATATATCTAATAAACCTTTCAAGATATATATATATGGGTAAAAATGCGAAGGTGGGTTATACTTTCGTGAGAAACGCAGTTGGAAATTTCATTTTTCCAATAGTTTAGTCGAACTAATTATGTCATTTACATTGACAACGTATTGACGGCATGGGTAAACAGGTTTTTTGCCATAGATGGGAAAAGTGGAAAAAAAAGTTCGACCAAAATAATAGTCCGGCCGAAATTTTCAAAATAATTTTCCCAGACCTTTTATTATAAATATGCAGGCACCTATATCGCGACACTTTTGGGATATGTTACCATTAAGTTAGCTACTATTGCTCTATTTCTACTCTATTATTGTCTCTAGCACTCTGTTTTTATTGCCGCGTTGTATCAGGGGCGAGGAGGGGAGCAGGAAAAGGTGAGAAGGTTATGCTTTTCTTATAGTTTATGCTCTGTTATTTTTTGTTATTGCTTTTTATTGTTTTTTAAATTTTATTTTTTATGTTCGCAGGTTATATCTAATTTTCATTCTCGGCAATGTCCTCGGTGATCTGTGACCTTGTCATCTTGTTGTCTTCTCGTTTCGGCCTCATCGTCTCAGTGTCTAAACATTGCGGCCTCGTCGTCTCGTCGTCTGCTAGTTGTTGCCTCATCATCTTGTTGTCTACTTGTTGTGGCCTTGTTGTCTCACTGTCTACTCATCTTGCACTCTCGTTGTCTCGTTGTCTCTGAATTTCTAGGTAGAAGAGAAAACCTACTATTTGCATCCTCTTACATTAAGAAATTCCCATAGAATTTGTTGTGGTTAAGATAAATTTATAGAATCATTACTAGATAGCTTTGTAATCATAACCCATATCACTATTATAAGCTTAATTATGTAGATAATTATGATAGTCTGTATGATACACAATTTTTTACATAACTTCTGTGACTTATACCGATATAGGCTTAGTTTCTACTCTCTCCGTAAATCTTGAACATGGTTTGTTTCATCTAACTAACAAGATGTACTATCATATTACTCTGAATATGTGGTGTTAATTAGGGATACCAATTACCATAAGTATAGTCTTTTTGTTCTAGCTCTCTAATCATAAGTCTAGTGTAAGAGCTTAACCAATTTTCTAACTTAAACTACATACATTTGTAGATAAGCTATAAGTAGTAAGCATTTACATAAGTAATCACACTTTCTATGAAACTTATAAGGTATAATTAAAAACATGATGATACAGGGAGTTACTATACCGTATCTAACAACTTCATAAGTGTAAATTTAGACTGAGTATAAGGTTCACACTAATAACATATTGACCATTAGCTATATAAGCTTACTTATACCTATTCATTACTCTGATTACGTGTTTACAGCTAGTCTGATCATAAAAGTTGTCATAACTGTTGTTAATTTTTCAACCTCTTTATATATAAGCTATAGAATCATTATAACCTCATATTCAATGGGATTTGATTCCCTGTTTGTTTTACACTAATTAATGTTTTACTTATATTATATTATTGTGTTTATAGCTAGTCTGGTCATCGAAGTTGTCATAACTATTTTTACTTGTTCAACCTCTTTATATCAGCTATAGAGTCATTGTAACCTCATATTCAATGGGCGTTGATTCCCTGTCTGTTTTACACTAACTAATGTCTACCTATATTAGATTATTGTGTTTACAGCTAGTATGATCATACAAGTTGTCATAATTGTTTTTACTTGTTCAACATCATTATATAAGCTATAGAAGCATTATAGCCTCATATTCAATAGCCTTTGATTCCATGTCTATTTTAACATTAGATTACATCTACTTTGATCATATAAGCTGTCATAAATGTATTACTTGTTAAACCTCTTTATATAATCTATAGAGATATTGTAACCTCATATTCAATGGGCTTCGATTCCCTGTCTGTTTTACACTAAGTAATGCTTACCTATAATAGATTATTGTGTTTACAATTAGTCAGATCATAGAAGCTTTCATTACTGTTGTTACGTGTTCAACCTCATTATATAAGCTATAGAGTCATTATAACCTCATATTCAATGGGATTTGATTCCCTATCTATTTTACACTAAGTAATGTTGACTTGTATTAGATTATTGTGTTTGCAGCTAGTCTGATCATAAAAGTTGTCATAAGTGTTGTTAATTGTTCAACAACTTTACATAAGCTATAGAATCATTGTAACCTCATATTCAATGGGCTTTGATTCCCTGTATGTTTTACACTAAGTAATGTTTAACTGTATTAGATTATTGGAATAACGCATCCTATGACACTTACCTATATTCAACACTGCATTTGGAGGGAGGAGAAGGCATTGCAGGAGTTGTGGACCCTCTAATCATCATTGAATTCCTTAAACCGTTACTCAACGCTTCTCCATGAGGCTTCCTTGGATTTCCAATGTTATTATCAATATGATCTACAGTTGTTGAAGCTGATTTGCCATGGCCACAACATTGAAGCAACACCAAAGCCAACACCCCAAACATGAGAAATATTGATCCCCTAAATCTCAACATCATCACCCTCATCTAATGGTCATGAAGTTAAAGTTAATTTTTATCATAATAATTTGGTTAACAATTTATATAAGGTATAATGTAATTATTTTAGTTTTGGTTAATACAGTTAAATATTGTTTTAGAAATAAATTTAACATTTTGAAAATTTTCTAAAGTACTTAGATCATGTAAAATTTTCTCATGCCTTTTTCTTTTTAGTAGACTTGGATATGCATTGAGATTAATATTGATCCGATATTTATTGAGATATAGATTTATATTGATTACCTGATCTTGACTTGAACTTCATTCATTCCCCGAAAAAAATGTTCAGATAACAAAGAGTCCATGTGAGCGGCATCGAGACCATCCCGAAACATATCAGCTTGTATGTCAACCTAAGCTGTGATCTTCCTTTGTTGTTTATCTGTAGTATGTGTCAGAAAAATCTCACATTCTCAACATTCAAATTTTCATGAATATAGTCTAAGCTTGTCTTGAGGGTAAAGATCAATCATATGATGATCTGCTGTTGTTGGCTAAATTACTATGTCTCGATGTGAAGTTAAAAAATTTGATGTTAGATCTCAACTTATGAGATTTTGACAATTAATTTATTATTTATAATGAAAACCAATTAAACTTTAGCTACACATTAATTTCATGCCAAAAAATCCACGAGACATCCATGCATACATGCATGTATTTAGCATTAGTCTACATCCATCTTGTAGAACCTATCATGATTAATACTAGTGTTTAGGATAATTGTCTTCACACAGCTTTCACATGTACACAATAGCTCCACCAGACATACATAAATACATGTATATGTTAAAAATTAGTCTACATCCATCTTGTACAACTTATCATGAATAATACTAGTGTGCAGGATAATTTTCTTCACACAACTTTCAGATGCACACAAGAAATCCACCAGACATAGATGCATACATGCATATATTAAACATTAGTCTACATCCATCTTGTAAAACCTGTCATTATATTTTCATTTCTGTGTGTAGGATAATTTTCTTCACACAACTTTCACATGCACGCAACAACTCCACCAGACATATATGCATACATGCATATATTAAGCATTAATCTACATCCATATTGTAGAACCTATCATTACATTTTCATTTCTAGTAACATATTTATTTCAATTAAATTCATAAATAAACATACCAATTTAAACTTATGCACATACTTGGTTTTCTTAGCTAATGCTCATCCTTCACACAACCTTCACATGCACAAAATAGCTGCACTAGACATACATGCATACATGCATATATTAAACATTATTCTACATCCATATTGTAGAACCTATCATTATATTTTCATTTCTAGCAGCATATTTATTTCAATTAAGTTCATAAATAAGCATACCAATTTAAATTTATGCACATACTTGGTTTTCTTGGCTAATGTTCATCCTTGGATGACAACATCACTCCATTGTCAAAGTCAAAGAAAAAATTAAGGAAAAGCATGTACATGTCATTTCTCCCATAAAATTTAAGGCCAACCACGTACATGTAATTTCTCCCATAAACTTTAATTTAATATATTTTAAAAGAAAATGGTAGTGTTTTTTGGAAACCATGTACATGTAAGTTCTCCCATAAAATTTAAGGCATTTGCTAGCATTTTTGGAACCATGTACATGTCATTTCTATGTCATTTCTCCCATGAACAATAAGGAAAATTGTAAGGATAACCATGTATATGTCATTTCTCCCATAAACTCAAAGCAAACTTTAAGGATAACCATATACATGCCATTTCTTCCATAAACATTAACGAATTTTCTAGTGTTTCTGGAACCATGTACATCTCATTTCTATGTCATTTCTCCCATAAAATTTAAGGAAAACTTTACTTTAAGACATTTTCTAGTGTTTTTGGAACCATGTACACGTCACTTGTATGTCATTTTTCGCATAAATTTTAAGGAAAACTTTAAGGATAACCATGTACATGTCACTTCTTCCATAAACTCAAGGCATTATTTAAGGATAACCATGTACATGTAATTTCTCCCATAAAATTTAAGGCATTTGCTAGTGTTTTTGGAACCATGTACATTTCATTTCTCTGTCATTTGTCCAATAAACTTTAAGGAAAACCATGTACATGTGTCATTTCTCCCATAAACTCAAGGAAAAATTGAAGGCATGTCATTTCTATGTCATTTCTCCCATAAATATGCCATTTATCCCATAAACTATAAGGCAAAATCTAAGGCAAAACATGTACATTTCATTTCTTCCTTAAACTCTAAGCAAGAAAAACTTTGAGGCATGTCATTTATAGATGTCACATCTCCAAAAAAAAATTAAGGCGAACTTTAAGGCAAACCATGTACATGTCATTTCTCCCATAAATTTTAAGGAATTTGCTAGTGTTTTGGGAACCATATACATGTCATTTGTATGTAATTTCTCCTTAAAATTTAAGACATTTGCTAGTGTTTTGTGAACTATGGACATGTCATTTCTGTGTAATTTCTCCCATAAACTTTAAAAAAAACTTTAAGGAAAACCATGTACACGTCATTTCTCCCATAAGCTTAAGGCAAACTTTAAGGAAAACTATGTACATCTCATTTCTCCCATAAAATTTAAGGCAAACCATGTACATGTCATTCTCACATAAACTTTAATTTATTAAATTTTTTAAACTTAAGGCAAAATTTAAGGAAAACCATGTACATATCATTTCTCCCATAAAATTTAAGGCAAACCATGTACATGTCATTCCCCCATAAGCTTTAAATTAATATATTTTTAATGAAAATGCTAGTGTTTTAATGAAAACCCTATTTCCAAATTGCAAAGGAACTTGTAACTCTACTGAAAACTCTATAAAGATTAACAGGAACTTTCATATAAGATAATCTGAGTATCATCCATTTGATTCTAGGTACATGCTCTTTGGGACATTGGATGGGGACGTCATTGTGATTAATCATGGAAGGGGTAAAATTGTTGGCCAGGTTGAGTGAGTTGCAGTAAATCCTAGTATTCTTGGATTTCGTTGGCTCAACAATGACCCTTCCAAGACAAGAACAGTAGAAAACCTGCCACTTACACATATGAACAGTTTGAAGAATTAACATCTGTCCATATTAATGCAACAAATAATTATTTCCTCGCTAGTGGATATTCAAAACAAGTTTCTCTATGTGAGGTGTGCAGTGGAAAACAGTTCAAGTTTTTGAAGATCTCCAATGTGAACATAAAAATGAGGTAATATTTTCTCATTATTCCCCATACTTGTTTGTGACTCCATCATTTGATTAGGAAATTGAATTGTGGGATTTACGACAAAATCCTACACATACTTTATATACAATAACCAACATAAGAGGGAATGTGAGTGTGTGCTTTACTCGTGATGATCATTATATCCTTTCCTCAGTTGTTGATAATGAGGTCAAACAAAATTTAGCTATGGATGGGAGGCTATATATGAAGTTTGGCAATGCTCCTACAGGAAGTTCTCAGAACTATACACGATCATATTACACGAAAGGAAGGGATTACATTATTAACGGGATTTTATCACAACTTTGTTCATTGTTTTAAAGGTTCTTGACAATTTACTTCTAAGTTGGTTAGAGAGAGAACAAACAATATTTGAACATTTTTTTGAATTTCTTCCATATAATTAGAGAGAAAGGGTGTTTTCAGCATTTTAAAAGGGCGTGAAACTAGAATAGGCTCTGGAACACTTTTGTCGTGCAAGAAAAACAAACTACGTTGAAGTAATGGTAATTCTTTTTCATTTTCCAATTCTATCCTTGTGGCCAAAATGGCCCCTTCTACATTCCCAGCCACTTACCATATCTCCAAATTGATAAGGAACTTTAAAAGAAAATCTACAACGATTAACAAGAAGTGTTGTCCTAGACAATTTGAGTATCATCCATTTGATTCTAGTTTGATTGTCTTTAGGACTTTGGATTGGAAAGTAGTTGTGATAAACCATGTAAGTTGTAAAATTGTTGGTCATGTTTAGTGAGTATGAGAAAATAATATTATTCTTGAAGTGTGTTGGATCTTTTCTTTATTTAATATAATTGATTTTGGGTTTGACTATTAAACTCGATTATTGTTGGGCATATTAAGTGAGCATAAAAAAATCATATTATTCTTGGAGTGTGTTGGATCTTATCTTTATTTAAGATAATTGATTTTGGATTTTACTGTTAAACTCGATTATATGTTATAAGTTAGATTAGATGGAATTGGATTTGCTAATGCCTCTGCTCTGAATTCCCTACGGATTAACTCTGACTTGCTATGTTCCAATTTTTGTATACTTAGAAATATATATATCACCTTTGGCTTTCCACAAGTGGATGTCAGTTTGACAATCGAGATGTATCAAACGGTCGCAAAGCATTAAGTCAAACATCCCAAGCCGGTCACACAATACTATTCCTCGATGTGTGCACGCATTCAACCCCCAAAGTTCTTAAGCTGTCTGCCCTACGAACGAAGGATCTGTCAATGGTCCACGTAACAATTAATTTGAATTCAATTCAATATGCAGATCGATTCACCATCTCACATCTAAGAAAACGTGTCTACTTAGGCTCCTCGCCCTGTCCGTCTTGAATTTATAGAACATATGATCTCTCAATGTGAGGAAGACTAATGTATTGTATGCATCCACCGAATATACGATCTGCATCCACCCAATGACTTTTTCGTGCCCCTTACTTGTGGTTGCTGCTCGAACTCAACCCACCCAACACTTTCCAGGACCGCATAAAAGCAGCAATGATCAATTGCTTGGAGGTGACGGTCATTCTGGCCATCATCACAACCCCCTACTCGTGCTTGCTGATCCTAAACCCAATCCCCATCTTCCAACTCCTTCATAGCATCGTAACGTTCATTCTTCCGTTGAGGCGGCAGCAGCAGGAGAACTGTCTACGTGCCCTCCAGCTGCACCTCAGTGCCCAATACATGCTCCAACTCCTGGATGTTGCACTGCAAAATCAAAGCAAGAGCAGCAAGTGAAGGCTAATCCCACTCTAGTGCTGATCCTAAACCCAGTTTTCATCTTCCTTTAGGGGCGTCAGCAACAGCATAACGTTCTAAGTGCCCTCCAGCTGCACCTCAATACCCAGCCAATGCTCCAACTCCTCGATGTTGCCCTGCAAAATCAAAGGAGGCTAACACCAAGGCGGAGTTACTTGGGAATTATGGGATCTCCAATGATGTTCGAAAGCACGCGTTAGCACATCATAATAACAACAAAGTAACAAAGTCGAAGGATGCCGGTTTAACGATTTTATGAGCTGCTCACACTCAATCCTTTAAATGCACCCAGAAATTAGTTGGCTCTTGAAGCAAGGACATTTTCTCACACCACACGGATCCCCTCCCTCTATGCATAGATATCGATGTTGCCCGCGGACCTATTTCTTTCTTTTTGTAATCATCCGCAATAATAAATATCATTGTATGTATATCGATTCATCATTTCATATCATTACTAAAAATTGTTTGATATTCCTTCTTTTGTTAATGGATAACTTTGAGGTGATTTAGTGGATCACAATCGTGGACTTGTCATTGTTACTCGTCAAGCAACTCACCATGTTCCAAGTCCTTCGTAGTGGAAGTAATATTCTCTAGTGATGCATTAACAACTAGATGACTTCATATTTTGCATCCACCATCTTAATCAATGACATCATAGGCCTTCCATCATTTTAATAAAAATATTACTTATAGATGCTATAATTGTCTTTCAAGAGAAGAGTAGCAAGTGAAATTTAACGCTAAGGTTGTATTAATGAGAGTTTACCAAATTTCTACTTAATATTAAAAACATGGGTTAATAATTAGAAAATTACATTAATAGATCATGTTAATCTACCTGTTAAATGGAAGGTGGAGCTGTAGTGGAACTTGATAATGGCGGCATGTGTGAACCCTAACCCTTGACACGTTTTCCTCCATCGATTGGTTCCTCATTTGGCATTCTGGTCTTGTGACCCACGGCTTCCTACATGCAGGGCCAACACATGTCGGGTGTCATGACTCACCACGTATGATTACACTTTGCTAGAAGACATGCCCTAAAAGGGTCATTTTTGAAGACATAATTTATTTTATGGTTTTATATGGTTTTTGAGATAATTTTCAAACCAAGTTTATTTTTGAAAAGGAGGAAATGACGAGAAATCAGTTATGATATTTCCAAGGGTTACAAAGAATTAGATGATGTATGGTTGATGTTATAAAGCTATATTTTTTGTTTTGGGGCTTATGAAAATGTCTTAGGCTTTATGACCAAGTTTTGTATGTATGAAAAAACTAGTATCTCGGAAAGGTATTATTATATTATATTGATGAACAAGTTGTTGTGATGAATAGGTTGACTGATGAATAAGGCTTAACAACATTGGTAGTAGCTTAATGAGAAGTTTTTGACAACTTGATGAACAGACTTGTGACAGTAGTGTTATCATATGTTTCTCAAAACTTATATTATTTATGATGCTCGTTGATCGTGTTTGAAATATTTTTGAAATTTTTCCAATATAGATTGAAGGAGATAAGTGCCTCCACTGAGGTTGGTTACTCAATTAGGTTACCGCCTACAACATTTAGAGGTTGGTTCATTAATCAATTTATTTCGTACAAAATTCATGTGGTGGTGCCTTAATCAGGTTCTTTCCCATAGCATATTAGTGTTTGCATAATTTCGAGGTTGATTCCTCAATTTGGTTGTAGCTGAAACCTAGTCAGTACTTGTATTTTTCAGGGAATGGTAGTGATGCCAGGATACTGGTTTAAATAGATCCTAACATATATAAACTCATGTGCTCTTCCTTCAACATGAAAACTCTCACATAAATTCTTCATTAAACAAACATTTCCAATTGCTTAAAATGCACATAAATAAAAGAGAGCTTATAGAACACAAATATACTCAGATATAAATACACAAGAAATTCATTGGCCAGATATTATAGTGGATGGCCTTTCGGATCTCGGCTCTTTACAAAAAGCTCTCAACCCATTTCTCACTCTCTCTATATTCCTCACTTCTTCACTTATATTTCTTCCTCACAAAACCCTCCTATTTATACATAAATATGAATTTACTCCACTCCATAAATTCCTCCACACAAATCTCAACTAAAATCTAAAGTAGATTTATCCCCTTTTTAGGTTCAATTAAGTCCCGTTTATGGAATTCCTAATCCCTAGATTATCTACCTAATTCAACTCCACTCATATCCTTAATTATTTAAGGAATATTTACAATAATCCTCAGACTTATATTTTCTCTCTTAATTTATTAAAAATAAGCTAAATAATTAATAAAATAATTAAAACACCTCACCCCCTAAATTACACAAATGAATAATGAAAATTTCTCTTTGATACTCCTGCATCAGACTCCCCATGTAGAGAAGTTTCCATAGACTCCTATCTATGAGGTCCATTGTTTTTCTGTAATAATGCCACAGCCACAAATCTTGATGACTTGCTCCCTCCAGGATTCCAATCTATATTCTGCCACTGGTCCTTCAAAATATCAACTCAATTTGGTAACTCATCACTCACTCTGTCAATCGAATTCCATCGGCTTCTCTAAAAATTTATTTCTCCAATTCCTCGGAGTAATTCCCCTTTGTCTAATGCTTTCGTCTCCAACTGTGCTGAACACTCAAATTTTTGAAGCGAAGAATAATCAAGAGTTTCTTCTTGATCACAACTATAGTATTTTATTTCTTTTATAGCAACAAATTTCTCATCCAATGTTGTACCTGCATTCACCAACAAAGTGTTAGTTTTAAAAGATAAGACCTTTCGGTCTCTTTTTATGCTTCAAGCACCAATCTCCCATCATCGACTTTCTGGATTTTAGTAGATCATGTTTTGAACTGCTGGTTGATTTTATCTTTATCCTGCTAGATCAATATTTCTATCTCCCTTATGTCTCTATGGACATAACTTTCTTGTTGCTCCTGATCTTCCATTTCAACTCCAAATAATTTCTGCAAGATCAAAATCATATCTGTTAATGTCAGTTTTTGTACCTATAGTTACATTATTATCAGAAAAGTTATAACATTCACTCAACTCTATAAATGTTAAAAAAAATTCACGCCTATCATGCATAGTAACTGTGATTTCTTCTGGATCAGGTTCTACAAGTTTTACTTCTCCATGAGGTTCCTTAAGCCATCATTCCAAGAACTCGATTTCCAGGTGAACTCTTTTTAGCATTTCGTCACAACCTTCATTCCCCGATTCAATCTTCTTCTGGAATTTTTTCTAAGTTGTCCTGGTTTATATTTCATCACATTGTAAAATTGTGTCAGCAAATTCATTGAACAAATACATTTTTTTACCTCCTTGGAATATCTCTTTGGCATTTCCACTATGCTTCTTCTCCATAACAGCTTCAACTGGCTATCTTACCCCAAAAAAAAAATCATTTATGATTTCTTCCTTCGGCAACAAATTGGTACCTTCCTCCTCTAAAAGGAATTCTACATCACACTTCACCTCAAGAGTTTCATTCATCTCTGTGACAATTTCAACAGACTATCCACCATCTTTCGCACATCCTGCAAACATACATAAACCATGAGATTTAAAATTGCAAGGCTTCATAGCCTCATCTACTACTCTCGTCAACACATCTTCAGATTCCTCTGAACTATCCCAATAGTTCATGAGATCTTCCTCATTGATTTCTTCACCCAGAATTTCACCCTGTTCTAGGCCACAAATTGAAATTTCCATTTTCAACTCAGCCTCTCCGAGTTCTTCACATCTCATCATCTGCTTGAGCTTCCTCAAATCTTCTGCCAACTGTATGTTTACCTGTTATTCCCTCTTTGCGTGTAGTCTTTTCCACTTTACCTTCTTTCTCATGGTCCAACCACATGTCTGTTCTTTTGCATTTTTCTGCAACAATTCCATTAACAATTCAAGGTGAACTATTATCTCAGCCTTATCCCGCTAATAATCTTCATCAGTCAACTACTCACAAATGCCACTTACCTTAGAATTTTCCTTCTTCTTCCTTCTGCTGTGGTCTTCATCAGATCTTCTAAAATGACTATCAACAATCATCTTCTCCTTATTTGTGAACTTCTTCTGCTCATGTGTGGATTTCATTCAAATCCACTTTTAGCAAGTCTTCCCACTTTCCATTCAACAATGAAAGATTTCTTCTGGCGCTTGGTATCTTTTGGTTCTCTTTCTTGGAGTCATTTCTGGCAATTCTCTTGCTTCACTTTGCTGTAAACAACACTTTAGTAACTCATGTGTTACAATGACCAATTCTTTAGGTGTCGGGCTCTGTCGATCATGCACCCAATTACATTCAAACCTTTGACTTAGCTTATGACTCTTTGAATTCAGACTTTACATCAAATTTTCATCTTGGAGAAAAATACTCAATCTTAACTCAAGCTATCCAAACTTTCATTTGACCCTAACATCTGTTTTGACTTCAAGGCTTGACCCAATAATTATGATAGTGGATATTTTGACTTAATTCAAGTTATACAATCCTCCAAAAAATATACACCCCTAATACATTTTAGGATATAAAATCTTCACTCTCTTTCATATTCCATTCTTATCAGTTTCCCATTATCATTTCACATGATGCGGAAGCCTTTAATAGAAATTCAATCCATGTTTTCCAAGATTTATTTTATGGTGAAAATAAATAAACCATCCAATTTTCAACATTCAAAAATATCTTTATGAATTATCATATGTCATGCTCCCTTCAAGGTTATTTAACAACCTTTCCCTTACATTTACAACCCTCTCGATTTCAGTTTTTTTTGCCGTCTTTGTCATTGTGAATAATCGCATGTCCTTCACACCATAAGCTCGTTATTTTAGTGAAAACATTTTCTTGCACTTTCATGCACCATACAATATCAATTCACATCTGTTCACATGTGTACAGAGAACATGTTTTTAACCTCTTCCATGAATAATGTACAACTCATACATCACATCCATTATCAATAACACCTCCTTATATGCTCCCACATGATGGTAAAAACAAATATTTTACAACATCAAGAAATTATGTTTTCAATCACAAATCAAAAGAATTCTCCTTTTTCCAACTACAAGCTTTGGTCCAAAATGACTTAGCCAAAGCTGTGAAGAATCCAAATTATGCATATAAACCCTCTCATATAAAATTGCATACTTGTTTTTATATCACCTTGGATTAGCAAATTTTTTCATTCATTTTCCATTCATTTATACCTCCGCATTTGCAACATTTCCACTCTTTCATAACATTTACAAAAGATCATCTTCTCGAGTATGGCAAGGAAATTTAATCATCGATATTTTAAAATACCCCTACTCAATGAATATTGATTCATTCAGTCAGCACTTACCTTGAATGTTTTTGAGGTTGAAATGATCCAACCCTTCTCTCACGTATTCTTTGAGGAATACATTCAAGCCTCTACTGACTTACTTTGAACGCACAAGGTCCATTTTCTCCCCAACCAATAAATCTCTTCCTACAATTTTCTAACATAAATGTTTCCCAGCAAATAATGTTATAAACCTTCAAAGTACGCACAATCTCCCCTCTTAGCTTAAGCCAAGTTCCCTCATCTCAATCTCTTCAATTTCAATTTCTTGCTTTAAAAACGTGAAACCTTAATGTAACCGAATATCCTTTCAAGATTAAATTCTTCAAAAAAAACGTACATGAATTATTTTCAAAAACTTTACCTCGATTAATCCCAGTGACATTTTCTTATGCTGGAAGGTGGTACCATGGAAATACTGGATCCATACCTTGAATGTTTTGCTGGAGCCACACCTCTTTCACAAGCCCCACACATGCCTTTTTTTTAAGTGCATTGGTATGATTGGCTTCCAAAAATTTGATGTAGAAATCATAATTTCCACTTCACAATTTAGTGTAGAAAAATTTTCAATTCTACTAAGTCCCAAATTCGCTCTCCAAAATTGTTCATTCTTGATAATTCTATGTGCAACTATATCAATTATAACATATAACAAATGGAATAAAAAATTGTTGCATTATCAAATGTGGAACCTATTCTTCAAAAGAAAATCATTTACTCTATATTTTTGGAAGTGTTGCCATTAAGCCATCGAAAATGCTTCTTTGCGTTGCGGTCAAGGCCACTAGACTCTTGCAGTCCCTATGCATATGCCAACACATATTTGGCAGGAGTATTTATGATGGAATTATATACTCGATTCCCATCTATGCCTCCTCCACACACAGAAAAACACAATGATTTCACGTAGAGGTTATGTGCCTTCTCTACTTTCTAATTTTCACAGGCCCAACCAGGCACCATTGCCTCTCCAAGATCCAGAAACCACTGTCATTGGAATCCATGCTAGCTCCACACTCAACTCTCATCACACCAACAATTCTTCACGCAATGACTATGCCAATATACCCAGCAATGTCAACATAGTTTCTATGCGAAGATAACCAAAAAATTTCAATGCAAATAAAATATTGATATCTATAGCTCGGATCCACAGTCGTATTAGCTTGATTGTACTAAACTGAACGCAAATGACATACCACTCTGCATTACTAGAAAGTCGAACTATATTCACTAAAATATGAAACCATGAACACGGTGACTGCGTACCCATTTGAATAGCGTTGCATAGTTATATAGTTATGTTAATAAAGCCCGAACAGTCAAAATCTTCCATCATTTTAACATATTGCCTGAGGGTCCTAGCCTACATCCACACCAAGGCTGCACTCCACTATAGTGCTTTAAAACTGCGTATCATCCTCCATAATGAAAATCGTCTCCATGCAATTTCCATACTAATCTATGGCATATCAATATACTTGCAGATTCAAAACAAAATTTAGAACAAGCATCTTTCATGCTCTGACACCAAAATGATGTCGGGATACTAGGTTAAACAAATCCTAGCATATATAAACTCGTGTGCGCTTCCTCCAGCATGAAAACTCTCCCATAAATTCTTCATTAAACAAATATTTGCAATTGCTTAAAACGTATGTAAATAAAATAGAGCTTATACAAACACAAATATATTGAGATATAAATACACAAGAAATTCCTTGGCGAAATATTATACAGGATGGACTTTTGGCTCTCAGCCCTTTACAAAAAGCTCTCAACCCATTTCTCACTCTCTCTGTATTCCTCACTTCCTCAATTATATTTCTTCCTCACACAACCCTCCTATTTATACATAAATATGAATTTATTCCACTCCGTAAATTCCTCCACACAAATCTCAACTAAAATCTAAATTAGATTTATCCCTTTTTTAGGCTCAACAAAGTCTCGTTTATGGAATTCCTAATCCCTGGATTATCTACCTAATTCAACTCCACGCATATCCTAATTATTTAAGGAATATTTACAATAATCCTCACATTTATATTTTCTCTCTTATTTTATTAAAAATGAGAAAAATAATTAAAACACCTCAACCCCTAAATTACACAAATAATAATGAAAATTTAGCTTTGATGCTCCTGCATCATGTTCTCTCTTTCTATATGGTTCTAATAAAAATCGTACATTTGATATGAAATCTTGAAGAGGAGAGAATCTGTGGTTTGCTCCCATAATGGTTTCCACATAGAAAGATAGTGTTCTCATGTGTTGATGTAATAATTATTACTTGATGCACAATTTATTCAATTCTATAATGCATTATATTTACTAATGCACTATTATAGATTTAGTTGTAAATGAAATGATTTTGAAATTTTGAAATGGAAATTACATCGATCAAACCATCTTGATAGCGTAATATCCAAGTACATATCATATATGTTGCACTGCAAAATAAAAGGAGGAGAAACAAGTGAAGGCTAAAGACAAAGCAGAGTTATTGGGGATTGTTGATCCTAAACCAAATCTCCACCTTGCAACTCCTTCACACCAACTTAAAGTTCATTCTTCCATTGGGGTGTCAGTAGTAGGAGAACCTTCTATGTGCCTACAGTTTCATCTCAATGCCCACCCAATTCTCCAACTCCTAGATGTTGCACTACAAATTCAAAGGAGCCTAACAACAAGGAGTAGCTAAGTATGAATTATGGGAACTCCATTGATGTTGAATGAACGTGTGAGCACATCATACTAACATCATAGTCAAAGGAGACTCATTTCAGGATTAAGTATCTTCTCTCACTCAATCCTTTAAATGTACCAAGAACTTAATTGGCTCTTAAACCAAGGACATTTTCTCACACCACATATAGCCCCTCCCTCTATGCATATATATTTATGTTGCTCGTGGGCCCCTATTTCTTTATTTTGTGCAAGTACACTATTTTTATAATCATTGGAAACAATAAATGTCATTCTATGTATATCATTCCATCATTTCATAACATTAATTAAAATTTTATGAAATCTTTTAGCAATGCATAAAATCATTTATATTACCTCTTTTGTTAATTGATCACTTTTAGGTGATAGTCCCGGTTGACATAATCTAAAATATTGACTTATCATTTCTACTCATCAATCCAATCACCATATATTCCTTCCATCACATTAACAAAATGTGCTACTTATATGTTTTATAATGGTCTACCAGGAAGAGAGTAGCAAGGGAAATTTAATGTATAATGATATCCGAAGATAAAGTTGTATTCAATTTTTGAGAACACGTTTTAGTGGCTTGAATTGATGTGAATGGAGGCTAATAATAGAGAGAGTTTAAAGTTCATGAATTATGTTCAATTATTTCATACTAATAATATAATGTTTATTCTTGCACTAGTGCATCAACAACAAGATGACATCATATCCATCCACCACTGTAATGAATGACATCATATTCCTTCCATCGCCTTAATGAAAAATAATACTTATTGATTTTATAATTGTCTATCACCAGGAGATTAGCCAATGAAATATATAATGTATAATGATATTTGAAGATAAAGGTGTATTCAATTTTTGAGAATAACCCTTAGTGGATTTTGTGCAGGTGAATGCTAGTCACTAATAGAGATGGTGTAGAGGTCATGAATTATGTAATGTTATAATAGTAAACATAATATTATATAAACAATAAATCATATGTTTGACTCACAATATTTAGATACACTATAGTTTAAACATTGTACAAAAAAATTATACATGCTCTTTTTATGTGTTGTAAAAAATAAGATTTCCACCCACACACACACACACACACACACATATATAACAATTTAATAAATCATGCGAACATGAAAAAATTCATTAATCAATATTTTCAACATATTGCATGAAAGCTCATTTATTATTGCTATACCTCAAGATATATAGTAATCAAGATTCAACTTTTTTCTCAATTTGTTTATAGGAATATTCACATCATGACATGTAATAAAGATGAATAATAAGGATTTATGTGTGGAGGTTAGGGTTATCCTCACTATAGGCGTAAAATAACCATGTTTATTTCTTTGATCTAACAAAAAAAACATGTTCCTAAAATTATAAAAGATCCAAAAATGAAATAGTACATAACAAAAAAGTCACAACTTGGGTAAGCTAGAATGAGCAAGAAAAATTAAGAAAATCGATTTGTTATTTGAGAGTGACTTGAGCTATTATTATGACAAAATCAAGTTCGATATATGGTTGGGTAAGATATAATGGGCAAGAAAAATTAAGAAAATTGATTTGTTATGTGTCATTGAATTAATTTATTCTTATGATAGAATTGAGATTGATATATGCTTGACATTTGTTTATTAGTCACGCAAAACTTTTGTCACTTAAAATAAAATATTCCGCATTCGCTTATTAATGTGATTAATGGTGTTTGATCTTAGAATTTTGTTATCCATATTGATAATGAAAGTATTTAACATTAATAACATCATGAAATTATGGTTACTAGTGATTAATAAAAAAGGTCATAACAAACCAAAACCCAATCATTGAAACACTAGTCAATATTGAATAATGATTTTTATCATTTCAACCTCTATATTTAATTTTGGTTATTAAATTAAACAACTCTCATCACTAGTTGAATAAAACAAGAGCATAACATTATACTAAACATAGAAAAGCCCCCCTGCTTCCCCTCACAATAATGATATGAAATGTATGGAGAGTGGGTTTTGATGCCCTTCTTAGAATCTTTCATAGATCTAGGCCATTTTTTGGAGGTTGTATGTTCCGGCCCTCAATACCAAAGTAGAAAAGATAAGTATGTGTGCTTCTTAACTGCTCCCATTCTTTTGTTTCTTGGGTTTCTTGGTTTCTACATGAGATGAACAACGATCATTTTATCTCTTCAAGGAAGTTTTGAGGAGTTCATGTTTTCTAGCCCTACTAAGATCTTTACGGTCAATGATTTATTTTCTCTAAGGTCCCGTGATCTCAAGCTAATGGTGGAATAAAGTCTTCTGTGCATAAAGTCTTCTGTGCTTTCTATTTTTTTGATTGCATGGAACATTATTTTGCACTTCTCAATTACTTCCTCTCTTTATTGTTTCTAAGATAGTCCTCGTCGATTGTCTATGGTTCAAAATTTCCCATGGTAAAACTACCATTCAAAAATTCATTAACAAATCTAATTAATAATCGGAGTTTCAAAAATCTATTTTTAGTGGGCTCTATGTTCTATAGAAATCAATGTGCAGGTTTCTTTGACCTAAAGACTTAGACTGTATAGCAGGGCCACTCTGGATACATTCATAACTCAAAACGCTTTACTTAATGGGAGTCGTTTGACAAGCCACCCACTGAATATAAAAAATTTCCAGCATCATTATTGTTAATTTAATGTTTCCAGTACTCAAAGGGTAAATTTGGACTACTCAGTTAGAGCACATCACACAATAGAGCATGTAACTATTGCTACACCCTTCATCCTTCTCAACAAAGCATGTTCTTTATTAAACTATTTTGCGTATTGAGTCAATCTTAACATCTTCTTTAACACAAGCACACACTCTATTCTGTGCGTAGAAACATCTTCATATCGCTCCACAATATCTGCAACCACAAGAAGACCCGCAACGTTCCAGTTTTCCTCTTCACGAGACTCTTGATGACGATCTCGCACGTATCTTGTTAAGAATGACGAGAAATGAAATATTTCTGGAGATAATTAGGTTTTTTGGGATAAGAAATGTCAATCTGGCTAGCAGCTGTGTTGTAGCACAACACAAATGGATGGGAACAAATCATTGTTCAACTTAGTTGTGTCAAAAAAATAAAACATTGATTAAATCAAAGTCTCAAGGAAATAAATATATATTTATTAGATTATTGTAGTGGGTTTGCTTAGACACAACATGGAAAAATAAAAAATTCACACAATAATATTGATATTTAATTATAGGTTTAACTTCACGATTATCTTGTTTAATGAACTAATAGTATAATTAAGGTTAATGGTAATAAATCAATCTAAATAAGTTTTTCATTTTAGTTTCATTAATTGGCTATAGTTTATTCTCTTGTATAGTTTCAGAGAGTTTCAAATTTTTGAAGCTTTCTGGTATTAACCATATTCATGATTTTTAATCGAACTGTTGCAAAGTAAGAATAAAACTATTAATCTTTCTATGCTTTCAAAGTGTTTCAAATTTTTGAAGCTTTTGGATATCAACCACATCCATGATTTTTGCTCGAAATGTTGCAAGTGACACTTTAACTATTAATAATACTCATTCTTATACTATTATCTTACCCTGTTTCCTTAGTAACATATAGTGCAATTTCTAATATTATTTTTTCATCATAAAGATATATAATTCCCTAACACAATGTGTCTTCTGGTTGCCCTACTTATATGGACGTTGTCGTTTAAAGCAGGCCCCTTACTTGTGGTTGCGGCTGGAACTCAACCCACCCAACACTTTCCAGGACCTTATAAAAGCAGCAATGATCAATCGCTTGGTGGTGATGGTCTTTCTGGACATCATCACAACCCCCTACTAGTGCTTGCTGACCCTAAACCCAATCCCCATCTTCCAACTCCTTCACACCATCGTAACGTTCATTCTTCCGTGGAGGCGTCAGCAGCAGGAGAACTGTCTACTTGCTCCAACTCATGGATGTTGAACTGCAAAATCAAAGGAGGAGCAACAAGTGAAGGCTAATCCCTCTCTAGTGCTCGCTGATCCTAAACCCAGTTTTTATCTTCCATTGGAGGCGTCAGCAGCAGGAGAACGTTCTAAGTGCCCTCCAGCTCCACCTCCATGCCCAGCCAATGCTCCAACTCCTCGATGTTGCCCTACAAAATCAAAGGAGGTTAACGGGAACGCGGAGTTACTTAGGAATTATGGGATCTCCAATGATGTTCGAAAGCACGCGTCAGCACATCATATTAACAACAAAGTCAAAGGATGCCGGTTTCAACGATTCAGGAGTTGCTCACACTCAATCTTTTAAATGCACCAGGAAATTATTTGGCTCTTGAAGCAAGGACAATTTCTCGCACCACACGGATCCGCTCCCTCTATGCATAGATATCGATGTTGTGCAGGTAGACTATTATCATAATCATCCGCAATAATAAATATCATTGTATGTATATCGATTCATGCTTTTGTTAATGGATAACTTTGAGGTGATTTTGATGGATCACAATCCTGGACTTGTTATTGCTACTCGTCAAGCAAGTCAACATGTTCCATGTTCTTCGTAGAAGTAATATTCTCGAGTAATGCATTAACAACTAGCTTAGATTCATCTTAACTCCGGATCTATCAAGCGCCGAGAGGGATCAAATCTCTCGGGGTGAAAACCTCTTTTTTTAGTACAAAACTTGAAGAAAGGTTTTCACCACGAGAGATTTGATCCCTCTCGGTGCTTGATAGATTCGGAGTTAAGATGGATCTAGGCTGGTTTCAGTCGTGTGCGACCAAGGAAAATCTATCGATAATATGAGGAACATATGCTTAATTTTATCAATAATATGTAAATACATATAATATTAATATAACCATTTTAAATATGTTAAATATATCTAACATTTATTGAGTCATTTTAATTTTAAATTTGATTAGTTACCTCAGTTTGTTGAGATGATAAATATTGTAAAATAACTTTAATGATGAAATAAAATTTTGAATGCAAAGTGACAATGTAATAATATTGAATGATAGAAACCGTGAATAATAAGAATGTAGTCAATTACGAATAGTCTTCATTTTCATATTGATTATTTGAAAAGGACAGTGGGAATCGTAAACCATTTAAATATTTAGCTCGAGCTGCTGTAGTAAATATCATCCCTTGTCTCTCTTGCTCTCCAATATTAATAGGTTGAATTACTATAACACAAAAATCAATGTACATTGTCAATAATTTTTTGTGCTTACACATAAATCATTACACACACACTATTAATCCAATGACTTTAAAATTAATGTACCATCATACATCCAATTACATCAAATTAGAAATCAACATATACACTGAAATCAATGCAACTAATGCAAGAAATCAAATAATAATAGAGAACAACATCTACACTAAAATCAACACATCTAATGCAAGTAATTAAATATGATTATAAATCCACATCTACACTCAAATAAATGTCTAGTGCAAATAGAAAAATAGGATTTAAAGCCAACATCTACACCGAAATCAGTGCATCTAGTGGATGCAATCAAATAGGATTAGAAATAACCATCTACACTGAAATAAATGAATTTAGTGCAAGCAATCAAATAGGATTATACATCATCTACATTTAAATCAATGCATTTAGTTAAATAATCTACATTTAAATCAATGCATTTAGTGCAATAAATAAAAGATAATTATAAATCAACATCTACATTGAAATTAATGCATCTAGTGCAATCAATCAAGTAAGATTAGAAATCACCATCTACACTGAAATCAAGCCATTTAGTGAAAGCAATAAAATAGGATTAGAAATCACCATCTACGTTGAAATCAATCCATTCAGTGTAAGCAATCAAATAGGATTAAAAATAATCTACATTGAAATCAATTCATCTCGTGAAAGAAATCAAATATAACCAAAAATAAAAATCTACATTAAAATTAATGCATCGAGTGAAATTAATCAAATAGCATTAGAAATCATCATATACACTGAAATTAATGCATTTAGTGCAAGCAATCAAATAGGATTAGAAATCATCTACATTAGAATCAATCCATCTAGTGTAAGTAATCAAATATAATTAGAAATTAATATCTACACCAAAATCAATTCATCTAGTGCAAGAAATCAAATAGGATTAGAAATCACCATCTACACTGAAATCAATGCATCTACTGCAGGAAACCTTCTTCCCTCTCTCCCCCATATATATCTATGTATCCATCCATCTCTCCTTCTTTTTCTCTTTATCTCACCCCATTATACACACACTCTCTCTCACTCGATATCTATCAATTTCCTTGTCCCTCCCTCTTTCTCTCCATCTATCTTTTTTTCTCTTCACCTTACATCTATATCTATATCTCACTCTATCTCTCTATATCAACTCCAAAACATAAACTCTCTTTCTCGAATCTATCTATCTATCTATCACTCCCTTCTCCTCCTCCTCCTCCTCCTCCTCCTCCTCCTCTCTCTCTATCCACCTCTCTCTCTCTCTCTCTCGCTTCTATCTCTCTTTTTTCCTACTACCCTTTCTCTCTCTCTCTCCATCCTCTTTATGACTCCCTCTCTCTCTGTCTCCACCTTTCACCCTCTATGTCTTTATTCTTACCTCCCCCTCTCCATATTCATATCTCTTTCCCTACCTCTCTTCACTCTCTATCTTCATCGCCGCCTCCTCCCCCGCCCCTCTCTATCTTCACCTTCCAACCTTGTTACTATATGCCTTTCTCTCTCCTTCTCTCCCCCCTTCTCTCCATATCTCCTTATTTGTCTCTTTATCTCACCCCAAAACATACACACTCCCTCTTCATATCTCCCTTGCACTCCCCATCTCTCTCCACCACTCACTCTCCATGTATTTATTCTTCCCTCCCTCTCTCCTCATCCAACTCCATCTCTCAATCCCTCCCTCTCTCCTCCTCTCTTTCAAGTCCCCTATCCTTTCCTTCCTCTCTCTCCCTTTCTCTCCTATCCCCCTTTCTCTTCCCCCATCTCTCTCTCTCTCTCCATCTCCAAATCCCTCCCTCTCTCCCCCTCCAAATCCATATTTCTATCCCTCCCTCTCTCCTCTCATTCAAGTCCCCTCATTTTTCCTTCCTCTCTCTCCCTTTATCTCCTACCTCCCTTTATCTTCCCCCATCTCTATCTCTTCCTCTCCTACAATCCTCTCTTCCCCCATCACTCTCTTCCTCTCTCTCATCATTCCTCTCTCAACTCTTTCTATTTGACCCCCCATCTCTCTTTCTTTCTCTCTCTCTCTCTGTCCTCCAATACTCTCTCTGCCCCCATCACTCTATCTCACTCTCCAACTATCTTACTATTTCTATCCCTTTATCCTTCTCTCCCCCCTTCTCTCCATCACTCCTCCTTTCTCCTTCTCTCCCCCTTCTCTCCATCATTCCTATGTATCTTTATCCCACCCATAACCATACACAGTCTCTCTCCATCTCTCCCTTTTCACTCCCTCTCTATGTATTTCTTATTCCTTTCCTTGCTCTGCCTCCATCTCCATCTCTCTATCCCTCCTTCTCTCCTCCTCCTCTCATCATTTCTCTCTCTCCCTTTCTCGCCTACCTCCCTCTCCCTTCTCCCTTCTTTCTCTCTCTCACACTCTCTACCCTCCAATCCTCTCTCCTTCTCCATCCCTCTCTCCTTACCTCTCTCCCACCTCCATCTGTATGTCTCCCTCTCCCTCTCTTACCCTTCTATAACTCTCTCACTCTTCTCACTCTCTCTCTCTTCATTCCTCTTCTCCCTTCTCCTTCAATTTATCTCCATATCTCCCTTGTCCCTCCCCCTATTTCTCCACCTCTATCATATATCATGATATATTAATATATATTACAATATAATAAATTTAATATTGTATTAACCTAAACATATTAAATTTAATAATATTAATATTTTAATATTAATGTTAGGGTTAATAATGTTTTTTTGGCATGGTATTAATAATAATTTGGTCCATGGTATATGACCCTTATACTTCATATACAATTAGATCTTGATTTCTAATCGTATTTGATATATTTTTTTTATTTACCTTACATCTTTATGTCTCTTTTATATTTACTTATTTATCATACCTATTTTATAAATATATTATGTGGCCCATGGCATTTTCCCATGGTATTATTAATAATTTGTCCCATGGTATTTGGCCCATAATTTGTCCCATAGGCTTCACCTAAATAAAACATGTTTTTGAGTTTTTGTAAATATAATGTGGTTTATTGAGTAAATATAAAAATTGGTTTTATTTATTTACCATGCCTCTAGTTTATTTATACTTTTATTTATTTACCATACCTCCTGAGTAATATAAAAAAAAGTTTTATTTATTTACCATACCTATGGTTTATTTATATTTTTACGTATTTACCATATCTCTTTTTTAAGTACCATATTTTATATAAGCCGACATTTTTTTTGGCTTCCGACATACTTACACATTGGGGTCATACTGGGCTGTAGAATGCGCCTCTCGGTGCAACAAGATGATTTCGTATTTTCGATCACCATTTTAATCAATGACATCATATGTTTTCTATCACTTTAATAAAAAATACTACTTATAGACGTTATACTTGTCTATCAAGAGGAGAGTTGTCAACCTCCCTTTCCTCTTTCCCACAATAATTATTTTTTTCCAATTACACAGTTCCTTTCCACATAATTATATTATACTCCAGTCAATATATACTAGTTTCAACTTCAATTGCAATTTTGTTTCATCACTGTACTATTCTTTTTATCTTAATTTTTCACACTCTCTATTTTATTATTTTCAGTACCTTTAAATCAACCCTTAATTCCTGTTCATAAGGGGGTTGTGAGCAATTATGAGAGCCTCACACTCATCTTGAGCTTATAATACCCTAGGTTATTATACACTTGGGCTTACACTCACACCCCCCAATTGGTGCTAATTTATAATGATATATATGATCGTATACTCTGAGATATGTATGAGTTGTTTGCCTTTTTAGACCTTCAACATGTATATAGGTATTACACCTATATACCTAACTTAAAAATATTTTTTTTATAATACTCCTATTGTACCTTTCCCTAATCTAGTAGGGTTTCGTCCAACTCGGTATGTGAAATATTACCGTATGGTTTTTTTCCACCATATCTACGTTTTGTGAGGGGTTTTCCTTTACGGACTTTACGGCCCTACCATATCATTCCGAATGAACTCTGTGGTGGCGCTTGATGCTTATACTCTAATGCATCGTTCACCTAATCAACCTTGCTTGCTACCACCTCGTTTCTATTTTCGATGCCATTCAATTTGATCTTAGTATTGCGTACCTTGTAATTATGGCTCGATTTCACACGTCAAGCCTTGTAGTACGCTAGGGTTTTGTATCAATTCCGGGTTGCATTACTCTAGTTCTATGCAGCTGGCTAAATCTGCCAACTTGATATCGCGTACATCGCCCTTTATTGCTCATATCAATTCAAGTTATATTGTACGCCGCATTAATATTGAACATTAAGGCTTAATCCTTTTGGATTTCTTGTGGAATTACACAACTTACTACCTTCCAGCGCTCAGAGTTGGGCATCTCCAGCCACATGTATGGTGGTGATTGTTTGGGGTTAGGGTTTCAAGGGTGTATAAAACTTTCACGTTCAACTTATGACTTCATTTTTGCCTATCGTGTTGGGGGTTTTCCCCAACAAGCTGCTCCAGAGTTCGTTGTGTTATTTTGTTCTACTACTATGCCGGAGGAATTATTACTCTGTGTCGCTTCTCATACCTTCTGGAACTCTGGGAGAACTATATCGTCGCACTATTCAACTAAGGTAACGATTTGTTTTGAATATCGTTCATCCAATTCGACTTTCAGTTCCTCCTGTCTCTGCATTTTGAGTGCATCAGTATTTATATAAGTTCAGAGTTGGAGTTTACGATGTGGATAGATTAAAATTAGTTAGTCATTTGTTTTTATACATCTCTCCTTTGTTATCGCTTCACTTACAATGCTTATAGGATGGTGTATATGCAATTTGAGTTTGCCTTAGGGCCGCGTTTACTCTCGCTTCAGCGAGTTACCATAAGCGTTGGTGACATGGGCGTACTTTCGTGTTTGATTCCCTCAACTGGGATTGGAGAAGCTACCAGACTCTTCCGAGAAGGTATTTCTATCTCATTGAGTACCGATGACATAACATTTTCATCATTATTTCTTCTGCATTTCAACATATCGATTTTTCTTAAGGGTTAGTAGCCTAGCGGATTTTTTTGTTCCAGTGTCTACGTTGCCCAAGTTCCCAGAATATCTTGTCAGGTAAACAGTAAATGATTTTTTTCGTTTTTGTGGGTTCACCTTCAGTTTATAATGTAACTAGTATTCTTATTTCATTTCCCTTCAAGTACTCTATTTTCTCACTCGTTGTAGGTATATTACGTCTATCACCTTCTGTGCTAACCATTGGCTTATATGCGTTTATTTTGACTATTAATATCGCTTCCCTCGTACTCACAGGTTGGTGCCTCGTACAATTTCCTCAGAGGGAACGATAATTTAGTTTACCCTCTTTGAATTTCTTATCTCCTGCCGAAGAATTTCAGTTATCATGGTTATAAGTTTGTAATAATTTCTTTTAAACAATAACTTTGGTTGACTTCTCCTTCGAGCAAAGAGAATTTATTTATTTGAAATTCTGGAACCGAACTCACTGTTATATAGAGTTATATGGGTACATATATATATATATATATATATATATATATATATATGCGGTTCAGTTCTCTATCTGTTTATTGATGTGAATTCCGATGAAGACATTATGTATAGTAGTCGTAGTTCCTCGGCTATTAAAATCTGTAAAGCTCGTCTTCAAATTTGTTTTGATTAGAATATTTATTGATTCGCATTTTTCTAGTATAGTATAGTCTACTAAATATGCTAACGAGGTCTAGAGATTCCTGTTCCAAATTAATATAACTTTTGTTGTTATTAATTTAATACATCTGAATGTATTCTATTGTTTTGTTCTCCCGGTATCATATTCACATTGTCTTTCATCAGTCTGTTGAACAGACCCTTCAGTCACCAATTTATTTTGAATGGTATTTCAAATAACCCGAGTATTATATTTGTAAGTAAATAAATTTGTACAGTAACTCTATGCGGTAACTGAGAAACTATCTTGTTATATATATTCATCGGATGTAACTTATTCCTTCCCTAATGACTTCATTCTCATTTATTTATGTACCATTCTGTAGAAAGTTATCGCATGTTCTGGCAGTGGTTATATATATATGCAGATGTTTAATGATCTGAAGTTTCTCTCTATTCTGCTACGGAAATAGATGTGATGATATAATTCACTAATTTTGGTCGTGCTAACTATAAGGGTGATCTGAGACCCTCTTATAGTAAATCTTAACACTTACACAGTTATTTCTCATGACTTTTGACTGATAATTTTGGATGATTACATACTGAATGTACCTCTGTTATACTTTCATTTCACATAGTTGACATAATTAATATACTAATCCTTAGGTCCAGTTTATTTCTAACTCAACTTATAGTTCAATAAATTTTTCTGTTAACCATTTTAACATGCATCTCATGCTACTTTTCACTATGTATACATGCTAGAATTAATTACTAAACCAGAAGAAAATTAAAGTTAAATCATTAAATTTCTTTTGGGAAGTATGTATTCTCAGATTTAAACCAGTTAGGGTTTAGAGATTCTGATGAATTCTTTCCCATACATGTGATTCCTACAACTATACAGAAATTGAAGGCTAACTCTGCTGAAGTTTTTGTTAAATGTATGGAATAGTATCACCTGCAACATGCATATACAATACTCTCCATGCAACATAAAATTTACATCTACAATTCATATCATAAGATTAAAACTGAAATGTGCATACCACTTAATTAGATGACCAATCCACCCAACCTTAGAATTCGTTTATCTTCAGAATTCACCCCCGAGCTAAGATCTCTCCTAGTACAGATCAACCTCTAATCTGCACAAGAGCAGCTTATTTAAGCTGTTATTCCCCAAAGCTTGTTTCTAATTCTGCGTCCAGAATCTCAGGATGCTTTTCTTCTTGATTGCCTAGGCTTCCCATTTTACGGATTCTTTAAAGTTTTTTTATGTTTTTCCTCATCTTTTCAAGCTTTTTACCTCTTCCCAACTACTTTCCTCATCATTGGGGAAATTCAGATTTTTTCTCAAAAATCTAAATTTAAAATAATTTCTTTCAAGGATTTTTTTGAAAGATTGTGGGGAAATATTTGCCTCATCCATCCTCATGGATTTAGCAATTGATCTCATCAATCTCATTTTGTTCAATCTGCACAATCATCATTTTATTCATTTCCCTCAATTAAATATTTAATTACATTCACAAAATATTTATCCTTTGGGGTCCACTCCCCTTAGGATTAAAGTTCAAATGTCTAGCTTTGAAATTCAAACACATGAATTGGGGGTGTTACATATTCCCCCTCTGAAAATAAACACCGTCCTCGTTGTTTTTATTCAACTACTAGAGTTCATCTTGCAAATAAAAATGGATATTTTTATATCATTTCAACTTCTCTTTCCTAGGTAGCTTCTTCAGCAGTAAAGTGCTTCCACTGCACCTTTACTCTTGCTACCGTTCGGTTCCTTAATTCAATTTCTTCCCGCTCCAATATTTGAAGCGGTTCTGGCAGAAGCTCCCCTTCTGGTTCCACCTGTACAACATTCCAATCAACTATGCGAGAAGCATCATACACATATCTTTTTAACAACGAAACATGAAACACATAATGAACTCTAACATGGGGTGGTAAGGCCAGCTTTTAAGCCACTGGTCCCACCCTTTCTAATACTTCAAAAGGACCACAGTATCTAGGATCCAGTTTCGCACAACTTCCAGCATAAAGGCTGCTCTTTTTGGGTTTAATACGCAAATACACATGCTCCCCCACTTTAAATTGTCGGTGCACTCTTTTCTTATCAGCATAGTTCTTCTGGCGATCTTGTGCTGTCTTACTGTTTCTTTGTATCTGTTTAACAATTCTTTCCATCTCTTGTAAAGCATCTGGTCCCAACATTAGTTTATCTTCTGGCTGACTCCAGCTCAAAGGAGTATGACACTTCCTTCCATATAGTGCCTCAAACGGACTCATTTTGATGGAGGATTGGTAGCTGTTATTATAGGCAAATTCAGCTAAATGCAAGTAATCTTCCCACTTGGATGGTCTATCCATCACATACATTCTCAGCATGTCCTCCAAAATTTGATTAGTCCTTTCCGTTTGATCATCTGTCTGAGGGTGGTAAGCAGTGCTAAAACTTAATTCAGTACCCATCCCTCCAAATAGCCCTTTCCAAAAAGCTGTTGTGAATTTAGCATCTCGGTTAGAAACAACCACCTTTGGCACCCCATGGAGCCTTACTACCTTCTTCAGGAACACATTCGCCACTTGAGCTATCCCAAAGGTAGATTTCACTGGTATAAAATGGGCAGCTTTTGTTAAAGTGTCTACTACCACCATCACTGAATCATGTTGGTATTTGGCTTTGGGCAATCCTGTTATAAAATCCATGGAAACTGTGTCCCATTTCCATTCTGCAATCAGCAAAGGAGTTAAAATACCAGCAGGATGCTGATGCTCAACTTTGACTAGTTTACATTCCAGACATCTAGTTAAACATTTTGCTACATCTTTCTTCATTCCTGGCCAGAACAACTTTTTTTTCAAAGCTGTTAACATTTTCTGATATCCTGGATGTCCTGCATATGGTTGTTTGTGATATTCATCTAGAATCTCTTTTTTCAAGGTCTCCACATTTGGAAAATATAATCTTTTTTTATAACAGATCAGCCCTTTTTTCTTTTGAGTGAAATCAGTTTTATCCTTTTTCTGTAGTTTCACCAAGAGTGTTTCATAATTTGGATCTTGGTTTGCTGCCTTTCTCACCAACTCTTCTACTTCGATCTGGGCACTACTTCCAATGATGTTTATATTCTAACAAGCATTTCTGCTCAATGCATCAGCAATTTTATTTTCTTTTCCCCTGATATGTTTTATGTCCATATCAAATTCACTTAGAAAAGACATCCATCTGGCTTGTCTTGCATTCAAATCAGTTTGGGAAAAGAAATATTTGAGACTAATATGATCAGTCATCAATGTAAATTTTTTCCCAAGGAGATAGTGTCGCCACATTTTCAAAGCATGAATAACAGCTGCTAATTCTAAATCATAGGCACTATAGTTCTGCTCATATATCTTCAGTTTCCTAGATTCATAGGCAATAACTGAATTTTCCTACAAAAGAACTCCTCCCAATCCCTCTCTACAGGCATTCATACATACCACAAATTCTTTATCAGGATCTGCAATCTTCAGTATAGGGGCTGTAGTAAGTTTCAGTTTTAATTGGTCAAAACTATTTTGACATTTCTCAGTCCACTCAAATTTGACACCCTTCCTTTGTAATGATGTTATGGGATGTGCTATAGCAGAAAATCTCTCCACAAATCTGCGATAATAGCCTGCAATCCCCATGAATGATCTCACTGCTGAGACATCAGTCGGCACAGGCCATTCTTTAATTGCCTCTATCTTTTCAGGGTCAACATCAAGGCCTTGTTCAGAAATAATATGACCCAAATATTGGATCTTATCTTTATAAAATTCACATTTGCTAAACCTGGCATGTAGTTGGCTTTCCTTCAGAGTTTGCAATACTATCCTCAAGTGTTCTTTATGTTCCTCCTCACTTTTTGAGTAGACTAAGATATCATCTATGAACAAAAGGACAAATTTATCCAAGTACTTGTTTAACACACTGTTCATTAGGCACATAAATGTGGCAGGGGCATTTGTCAAACCAAAAGGTAGGAATACAAATTTGTAGTGACCATACCTGGTTCGAAAGGCTGTTTTGCTGATGTCTTATTCATTAATTCTAAGCTGGTGATAACCAGTCCTTAAATAAATCTTCAAAAATACTGAAGCACCTCTCACTTGATCAAAAAGATCATCAATTCTAGGCAAAGGATATCTATTTTTAATGTTCAACTTATTCAGTTGACGATAATCAATGCACATCCTAAGAGTTCCATCTTTCTTTTTCACGAACAGCACCGGTGCTCCCCAAGGAGACACACTCGGTCTGATATACCCTTTATCTAATAGTTCTTGCAATTGCATTTTCAGTTCCATCAACTCAGGGGGACTCATTCAATAAGGGGCGCGGGAAACAGGCACTGCTCCCGGCGCCAGATCGATTGAAAAGTCAATCTCTCTTTTGGGGGGAAGATGAGGGATCTCATCTGGAAAATATTCTTTAAATTCCCTTATCACTGGTAATACATCCAACAGGTTTTCTTCAGTTTTCTGTTCTATTTATTCCACCTATACTGCATAAAATTGATATCCTTTTCTGGCCGTTCTTTTTAATTGCAGGGCTGATATTTGTCTTAAAGATATAGGTTTTGGTTTTCCTTTGAGAATAAAAGGTTTCCCTTCCTCATCTACACAATGCAGAGTCTTATCCCAGCAGTTCATCAAGGCTTTCTTCTTTTCCAGCCAGTCCATTCCTATCAGCAGGTCATATGAACCTAAGGGCAGAGTGTTCAAATTTAATTTTGTTTGAAAGTTATTTAATTTGATTGCTGTTCTGGGCAGTTTATGTGTTACTTTTCTCTTAGTTCCAGTGGCCAGCTGAACCAACCATGACTGCTGAAATTTTTCAGGTTTAAGATTACATTTTCCTACAATTTCTAGACTAATGTAACTCAAAGAAGCACCCGGATGAATTAAAACTGTAACAGACTCGTCATAAATCTTACCCTCCATTTCCACCATGGTAGCTTGATGTTCTGCTTGCCGATTTTCCAAGGTTGCACTGATAGTTGGTATATTTCTGGCTATGTCATTTACTGTAGTGGCTTCTCGATCTCTCATGATCATTTGAATGTTTCGATGAGGACAATCCCTCAAAAGATGGGGTTCTCCACAGCCCCAACATTTCAGGGGTTCTTTCATTTTCACTGTGCCCTCTTTCTTATTGTCTCCATCTATTTGTTTTGAGGCCACTTGGGATTGAGCAGTTTGACTTTCTCTGGGTTTATTAAACTTTTTCCGCTGATTATCTTTGCCAAAATTTTTCAAATAGGCTGGTTTTTGTTTCTTCCCTTTGAATTCACTTTTATTGCCCCAGCTTTTTCCCTGTTCAGTTTTGTTTTTGAACTGTTGGTAGCACAATATAGCTTTCCTAACAGCTTCGTCCATCGTTTTTGGGTTGTCAAACTCAATTTTCTCTTTCTACACAGTAGGAAAACAGTTCAGAAACCTTTGTACCTTCGCCTTTTCCTCCCTTATGTAGGGTACATCTCTCAGCATATTTGTAAACTTAGTAACAAACTCATCAATAGTGAGTTTTCTCGGTCTAATTTCATGGAATTCCTTTGCTTTTTCATCATAGTAACGCTCATTCAAGTAGCGATTTTTGAACTTAGCCTGGAAATCTTCCCAGGTAACTGTTTTTTCATCAATGGCATGCACCATTTTTGTCTCCTCCCACCACAAGGTAGCCTTACCTTGTAGCTGGTAAACAGCTAATCTAGCCTTCAGATTGCTTTCATATTCATAGACCTGGAAGTACTTAATCATGTTCAGCAACCAGGCTTCAACATCTTCCTCCTTCTCCCCATGATAGGAATGAGGTTTGATCTTTCGGAATTGCCCCTGTAATTCCTTTTTCTGCTTATACTGGTGCCTAACAGCATCATCATCCTCAGACTCATCAGTCTTCCTTTTTCCGAAACCTTGACCTTCTTGGCTGTTCCGTGAAGTTAGCTCTCTGATTAACTTTTCCTGCTCCTTACTGGCTGATGACAACTTGTCATTTTGGCTTCTCATTTCAGCCAATTCTCGTTGCAACCTGTGCAACATAGCCATCACCAGAGCGTTGGGATCTGGTGTACCATACTCATCACGCAGATCCACATAAATTTCTTCACCTTCTGCCATTACCGCACCACTGTACACTACACACTCAGATCAGTAAAATTAGAAAAAAAAAAAAAAAATCTACAGAAATCAATTTATACAGGAAACACTCAATCACACTGAGCACAATGTCACCAGCCTAGTTTTGTAACTTGGGCTTTGATACCATTTGTCACACCTCCCTTTCCTCTTTCCCACAATAATTTTTTTTTTCCAATTACACAGTTCCTTTCCACATAATTATATTATACTCCAGTCAATATATACTAGTTTCAACTTCAATTTCAATTTCGTTTCATCACTGTACTATTCTTTTTATCTTAATTTTTCACACTCTCTATTTTATTATTTTCACTACCTTTAAATCAACCCTTAATTCCTATTCATAAGGGTGTTGTGAGCAATTCTGAGAGCCTCACACTCATCTTGAGCTTATAATACCATAGGTTATTATACACTTGGGCTTACACTCACACCCCCCAATTGGTGCTAATTTATAATGATATATATGATCGTTTACTCTGAGATATGTATGAGTTGTTTGCCTTCTTAGACCTTCAACATGTATATAGGTATTACACCTATATACCTAACTTAATTTATTTTTTTTATAATACTCCTAATGTACCTTTCCCTAATCTAGTAGGGTTTCGTCCAACTCAGTATGTGAAATATTACCGTATGCTTTTTTTCCACCATATCTACGTTTTGTGAGGGGTTTTCCTTTATGGACTTTACGGCCCTACCATATCGTTCCGACTGAACTCTGTGGTGGCGCTTGACACTTATACTGTAATGCATCGTTCAACCTTGCTTGCTACCACCTCGTTTCTATTTTCGATGCCATTCAATTTGATTTGAGTATTGCATACCTTATAATTATGGCTCGATTTCACACGTCAAGCCTTGTAGTACGCTAGGGTTTTGTATCAATTCCGGGTTGCATTACTCTAATTCTATGCGGCTGGCCAAATCTGCCAACTTGATATCGCGTACATCACCCTTTATTGCTCATATCAATTCAAGTTAGATTGTATGCCGCATTAATATTGAACATTAAGACTTAATCATTTTGGATTTCTTGTGGAATTATGCGACTTACTACCTTCCAGCACTCAGAGTTGGGCATCTCCAGCCACGTGTATGGTGGTGGTTGTTTGGGGTTAGGGTTTCAAGGGAGTATAAAACTTTTACATTCAACTTATCACTTCATTTTTGCCTATGGTGTTGAGGGTTTTCCCCACCGAGCTGCTCCAGAGTTCGTTCTGTTATTTTGTTCTACTACTATGCCAGAGGAATTATTGCTCTGTGTCGCTTCTCATACCTTCTGGAACTTTGGGAGAACTATGCCGTTGCACCATTCAACTCTGGTAACGATTTTTTTTGAATATCGTTCATCCAATTCGACTTTCAATTCCTCCTGTCTCTGCGTTTTGAGTGCATCAGTATTTATATAAGTTCAGAGCTGGATTTTACGATGTGGATAGATTAAAATTAGTTAGTCATTTGTTTTTATACAGCTCTCCTTTTTTATCGCTTCACTTACAGTGCTTATAGGATGGTGTATATGCAATTTGAGTTTTCCTAGGGCCACGTTTACTCTCGCTTCAGCGAGTTACCATAAGCGTTGGTGACATGGGCGTACTCTCGTGGTTGCTTCCCTCAACTAGTATTGGAGAAGTTGCCAGACTCTTCCGAGAAGGTATTTATATCTCATTGAGTACCGGTGACATAACATTTTCATCATTATTTCTTTTGCATTTCAACATATCGATTTTTCTCAATGGTTAATAGCCTGGCGGATTTTTTTGTTCCAGTGGCTACGTTGCCCAAGTTCCCGAAATATTTTGTCAGGTAAACGGTAAATGATTGTTTTCATTTTTGTGGGTTCACATTCAGTTTATAATGTAATAAGTATTCTTATTTCATTTCCCTTCACGTACTCTATTTTCTCACTCGTTGCAGGTATATGACGTCTATCACCTTCTCTGCTAACCATTGGCTTATATCCGTTTATTTGGACTATTAATCTCGCTTCCCTCGTACTCACAGGTTGGTGCCTCGTACAATTTCCTCAGAGGGAATGATAATTTAGTTTACCCTCTTTGAATTTCTTATCTCCTACTAGATAATTTCGGTTATCAGGGTTATAAGTTTGTAATAATTTATTTTAAACAATAAATTTGGTTGAATTCTCCTTCGAGGGAAGAGAATTTATTTATTTCAAATTTTGGAACCGAACTCACTGTTATATAGAGTTATATGGGTACATATATATATATATATATATAGATATGCGGTTCAGTTCTCTATCTGTTTATTGATGTGAATTCCGATGAAGACATTATGTATAGTAGTCGTAGTTCCTCGTCTATTAAAATCTGTAAAGCTCATCTTCAAATTTGTTTTGATTAGAATATTTATTGATTCACATTTTTCTAGTATAGTATAGTCTACTAAATTTTCTAACGAGGTCTAGAGATTCCTATTCCAAATTAATATAACTTCTGTTGTTATTAATTTAATACATTTGAATGTATTTTATTGTTTTGTTCTCCTGGTATCATATTCACATTGTCTTTCATCAGTCTATTGAACAGACCCTTCAGTCACCAATTTCTTTTGAATGGTATTTCAAATAACCCGAGTATTATATTTGTAAGTAAATAAATTTGTACAGTAACTCTATGCAGTAACTCAGAAACTATCTTGTTATATATATTCATCGGATGTAACTTATTCCTTCCCTAATGACTTGATTCTCATTTATTTATGTACCATTCTGTAGAAAGTTATTGCATGTTCTGGCAGTGGTTATATATATATATACAGAAATTTAATGATCTGAAGTTTCTCTCTATTCTGCTACTGAAATATATGTAATGATATAATTCACCAATTTTGGTCGTGCTAACTATAAGGGTGATCTGAGACCCTCTTATAGTAAATCTTAACACTTACACAGTTATTTCTCATCACTTTTGATTGATAATTTTGGATGATTACATACTGAATGTACTTCTGTTCTACTATCATTGCACATAGTTGACATAATTAATATACTAATCCTTAGGTCCAGTTTATTTCTAACTCAACTTATAGTTCAATAAATTTTTCTGTTAACCATTGTAACATGCTTCTCATGCTACTTTTCACTATGTATACATGCTAGAATTAATTACTAAGCTAGAAGCAGATTAAAGTTAAATCATTAAATTTCTTTTGGGAAGTATGTATTCTCACATTGAAAGCAGTTAGGGTTTAGAGATTCTCATGAATTCTTTCCCATACATGTGATTCCTACAACTGTACAAAAATTGAAGGCTAACTCTGCTGAAGTTTCTGTTAAATGTATGGAATAGTATCACCCGCAGCATGTATATACAATACTCTCCATGCAACATAAAAGTTATATCTACAATTCATATCATAAGATTAAAACTGAACTGTGCATACCACTTAATTAGATGACCAATCCACCCAACCTTAGAATTCATTTATCTTTAGAATTCACCCTCAAGCTGAGATCTCTCCTAGTACAGATCAACCTCTAATCTACACAAGAGCAGCTTATTTAAGATGTTATTCCCCAAAGCCTGTTTCTAATTCTGCGTCCAGAATCTCGGGATGCTTTTCTTCCTGTTTGCCTAGGCTTCCCATTTTAGGGATTCTTTAAAGCTATTTTATGCTTTTCCTCAGCTTTTCCAGCTTTTTACCTCTTCCCAACTACTTTCCTCATCATTGGGGAAATTCAGATTTTTCCTCAAAAATCTAAATTTAAAATAATTTCTTTCAAGGATTTTTTTGAAATATTGTGGGGAAATATTTGCCTCATCCATCCTCATGGATTTAGCAAGTGATCTCATAAATCTCATTTTGTTCAATCTGCACAATCATCATTTTATTCATTTCCTCAATTAAATATTTAATTACATTCACAAAATATTTATCCTTTGGGGTCCACTCCCCTTAGGATTAAAGTTCAAATGTCTAGCTTTGAAATTCAAACACATGAATTGGGGGTGTTACAAGAGTAGCAAGTGAAATTTAACGCTATGGTTATATTAATGAGAGATTACCAAATTTCTACTTAATATTATGTACTTAATATTATGTGTTAATGATTAGAAAATTAAATTGCTACTTTTCAAGCAAGTCCTTATGTTCCAAGTCCTTAGTAGTGGAAGTAAAACCCTCGAGTGATGCATCAGCAACAAGATGACATCATATTTTCCATCCACCAGCTTAATTAATGACATCATATGCCTTTCATCACCTTAATAAAAAATACTACTTATAGATACTATAATTGTCTATCAGGAGGATAGTAGCAAAATGAAATTTAATGCTATGGTTGTGTTAATGAGGGATTACCGAATTTCTATTTAATATTAAAAGCCCGTGTTAATGATTAGAAAATTTCATTAATAGATCATGTTAATCTATTAGTTAAATGAGGCCAATTTGATGACAAATCCCTTTAAGGTACATTAATTGATGAATGATTAATTTGTACTTGTGAATGAATAAAAATTTTGGTTTTCTAATGCTAGAGGCTTTACAGTCGGTTAAAATGGCCATGATAACAAGATTTGTGGGATTTAATAACATAAAATTATATGATGTGTTTGGTGCACATAATTGATCAAGCTTTTATAGTTATCCATCATGAACTAAATACCCTAGGAAAGTATCTAGATGATCTTAGTTGAAAATACAGGTCTCATATAAACTCTTAAAACCTTCAAAAGAAATGAAACCCTTATTTAGAATGTGTACTACCTAAACTAGGGAGTAATTTCATGTATATCCCAAATTATTTGAATAATCTTTCTTATAATTAAGAACAACATATAACTATCTTATATTAAAGGCCCACATGAAATGGTGATGTTGTTATTCCATAGATAATGAATGTGCAGAAATTAATAGATGGTCATTAATGTGTAAAATTGTTTCCATCCCTATGATATAATGTTGACATTTTGTCAAGCCATATACTAGGAATAAAATTCATTATTCTACGCAAATCATTAAATATGTCAAAACGATAGTACATGGAGAGAATTCACTATTTGATTATGCCACATGGAAATTTGCAAACCATCTATTAATTTGAAAAGGTTGGTCTAAATATGAAAGTTGTATAATGATGTCCTATGATGAGGCCATATTCATTTTCTTATGATTGTCGTTAGTGACTTAGGTTCATGCGAACGGAGGTTAATAATAGAGAAGTTCTACATGTCATCAAATATGTAAATAACACTAAACATAATGTTTTCTAAACAAGGAATTCATACATTTGTAACTAAAATGCATATGCTTTTCTTATGTATTTTAAGAAGTAATATATATATATGTATGTATGTATGTATGTATATATATATAACTCATGCGTGCATGGAAAATTCCATTAATAACTTACATATTTAATATTGATATTTTAAACATCTTGCAAATGCCAATGAAGAACTCATTACTTTACTTTATACTTTATGATTTCTAGTAATGAAGATTTCCGTGAAATTTAATAAAGATGAATAATAAAGATTTCTATGTGAAGATCAAGGTTCTACTCATTATAGGCATAAAAATAACCATGTTTATCTCTTTGGTATTATAACAAAAACTTGTTCCTAAAATTATAAAACAACAAGAGATGAAGTACTACATATCAATAAAATCATAGCTTTGGCAAATTAGAATAAAAAAAAAAATTAAGAAAATGGATTTGTTATTAAAGAGTGACTTTAGTGATTCTTATGACACAATTGGGTTTGATATATGCTTTATATTTTTTATTTGTGATGCTTTGGTAATTTTATCATACATGAAGTCGAAAATATTTTATTTTAATTACTACATTAGAGTTTGTCAATGGCATAATCTTAATACTAAAACTTTTTCGTACTAATACTAGTGTTTGGTTCTTGATCATGATTTGTTTCCACTACAATATGCGTTATGGTTCTGGATAGAATTCTCCATCTAGTTCCACCTATAACACATACCCATCAATCACATGATCAACGTCCTGGAAATATATATTAAGCAATGAAACATGGAAAACATCGTGGGCTTTCACTATCATATGTAGTTCAATTCGATAGGAAAGTAATCTAATCCTCTCAAGGTTCTCAAAATGCCCACAATACTGCGGTTCCAACTTGGCAGATGACCCAATCCTCAAGGAGCTACTCTTGGGCTTGATGTACAAGTATACATGCTCCCCAACTTGGAACTCCTTAAATGCTCTGTGTTGATGCGCATAACTCTTATGCTTGTCCCGTGTTGCCTTAAAATTCCTCTTAATAACTTGCATTTCCTGTTCCATATATACCAACATGTTTGGTCCAATAAAGTTCAATCGATCACTCGAGTTGATAGGGGTATTTGAATTCTGCATTTTTATGCTGGTTAATGTGATTAATGGTGTTTGATCTTAGAATTTTGTTATACATATTGATAATGAAAAGTATTTCATAATAATCAGACGATGACATTATGATTAGTATATTACTGGTGTTTAAAAAAAAGGTGACGAAAAACCAGAAACCAATCATTGAAACACTGGTTAATATTGAATGATGAAGCTTCTTTCTAACTGAAACCAAACAAAATTAATTATTTTGCATTTGCAAAAGAGCCTTTACCGTAACACATATAAATTATAGAGCCAAGCCAAAGGAATGAGTGGGTTAAAAATAATTTTATAAATATTAAAATCAAAGTTACCAAACATCAATCCCACATAAAAAAATTAAAAAAAATTCTCAATTTTCTCTTCCTTAAAAGGCTGAATTTTTTTCATACCAAACAACAATTGATCATTTTGATGGAGTTTTCCAAAAGCTTGCTGAGAAGGAATCTTCTCTTCACATCATATGTATCATTAAAGCTTTGATACGGTGACAGTAATCAAAAGTGTCCTCACTCAACTCTCTTGCAATAGGAAGAGGAGAGAAACAAGCTTTAAATAAGCTTGTGTCCTAAATGTATTTAGTAATGGATCCATTATTTCATTTTCAAGTGTTCACTTATATTTAATTCATTTCTAACAATACTCATAACTAATTTCCTAATTTAATTTCTAAAGAATGACACTTTTCAAGATATTATATCTAATATAACTAATAGATATCTATAACTCTAAATAATTATTTTAATATTACAAGAAAATTCTAAATAGTTAGATAGGAATTAATGTACTTTACAACATATATCTAACAACCTAGTCAATATATATATATATATATATATATATATATATATATATATATATCTATATCTAGAGGTAAAAATCCGAAGGTGGGTTATACTTTCATGAGAAACGCGGTCGGAAATTTCATTTTTCCAACAGTTCAGTCGAACTAATTATGTCGTTTACATTCACGACATATTGACGATGTGGGTAAACAGGTTTTTTGCCATAGATGGGAAAAGTGGAAGAAAAAGTTAGACTGAAATAATAGTGCAGCCGAACTTTTCAAAATAATTTTCCCAAACTTTTTATTATAAATATACGACCCCACAGACCATGACACTTTCGGTATTTGTTACCATTCGGTTAGCTACTATTGCTCTGTTTCTACTCTATTGTTGTCTCTATCGCTCTGTTTGTATTACCGCATTGTAGCAGGGGCTAGGAGGGGAGCAAGCAAAGGTGAGAAGGTTATGCTTTGCTTATGGTTTATGCTCTGTTATTTTTTGTTATTGTTTTTTAAATTTTATTTTTTTTGTTCACGGGTTATTTATAATCTGCATCCTTGGCAATGTCCTCGGTGATCTGCAGCCTCGTCATGTCATTGTATTCTCGTTGCGGCCTCGTTGTCTGAGTGTCTGAACATTGCGGCTTCATCGTCGCGTTGTATGCTAGTTGTGGCCTCGTTGTCCTGTTTTTTTCTTGTTGTGGCCTTGTTGTCTCACTGTCTACTCGTCTTTCACTCTCGCTATCTCATTGTCTTTGAATTTCCAGGTAGAAGAAAAAACCTACTATTTGCATCCTCTTACATTAAGAATTTCCCTTAGAATTTGTTGTGGTTAAGATAAATTTATAAAATCAGTACTATTTATCTTTGTAATCATATCCCATATCACTATTATAAGCTTAATTATGTAGATAACTCTGACAATGTCTATGATACACAGTTTGTTACATAACTTCTGTGACTTATCCCAAGATAGGGTTTGTTTCTACTCTCTCCATAAATCTTAAACATGGTTTGTTTCATCTAACTAACAAGCTGTACTATCATATTACTCTGAATATGTGGTGTTAATTAGGGATACCAATTACCATAAGTATAGTCTCTTTGTTCTAGCTCTCTAATCATAAGTCTAGTGTAATAGCTTAACTAATTTTCTAACTTAAACTGCATACATTTGTAGATAAGCTATAAGAAGTAAGAATTGACATAATTAATCACACTTTCTATGAAACGTATAAGTTATGATTAAAATAATGATGATACAGGGAGTTACTATACCGTATCTAACAACTTCATAAGCCTAAATTCGGACTGAGTACAAGGTTCAAACTAATCACATATCGACCATTAGCTATATAAGCTTACTTATACTTATTCATTACTCTGATTGCGTGTTTACAGCTAGTCTGATCATAGAATTTGTCATAACTGTTGTTAATTTTTCAACCTCTTTATATAAGCTATATAATCATTGTAACCTCGTATTCAATGGGCTTTGATTCCCTTCTTGTTTTACACTAATTAATGTTTTACTTATATTAGATTATTGTGTTTATAGCTAGTCTGATCATCGAAGTTGTCATAACTGTTTTTACTTGTTCAACCTCTTTATATCAGCTATACAGTCATTGTAACCTCATATTCAATGGGAATTGATTCCCTGTCTATTTTACACTAACTAATGTCTACCTATATTAGATTATTGTGTTTACAGCTAGTATGACCATACAAGCTATCATAATTGTTTTTACTTGTTCAACATCTTTATATAAGGTATAGAGTCATTGTAGCCTCATATTAAATGGCCTTTGATTCCATGTATGTTTTAAGCTAAGTAATGTTTACCTATATTCGATTACATTAGATTACATCTAATTTGATCATATTAGCTGTCATAAATGTTTTTACCTGTTAAACCTCTTTATATAAGCTATAGAGTCATTGTAACCTCATATTCGATGGCCTTTGATTCCCTTTATGTTTTACACTAACTAATTCTTAACTATAATAGATTATTGTGTTTACAGTTAGTTGGATCATACAAGCTTTCATTACTATTGTTACGTGTTCAACCTCTTCATATAAGCTATAGATTCATTGTAACCTCATATTTAATGGGATTTGATTCCCTGCCTATTTTACACTAAGTAATGTTGACCTATACTAGATTATTGTGTTTGTAGCTAGGCTGATCATAGAAGTTGTCATAATTGTTGTTAATTTTTCAACATCTTTATATAAGTTATAGAATCACTGTAACTTCATATTAAATGGGCTTTGATTCCTTGTATGTTTTACACTAAGTAATGTTTAACTATATTAGATTATTGGAATAACGTAACCTATGATACTTACCTATATTCAACTCTGCATTTGGAGGGAGGAGAAGGCATTGCAGGAGTTGTGGACCCTCTAATCATCATTGAATTTCATAAAACATTACTCAACAGTTCTCCATGAGGCTTCTTTGAATTTCCAATGTTATTATCAACCTGATCTACAGTTGTTGAATCTGAGTTGCCATGGCCACAACATTGAAGCAACACCAAAGCCAACACCCCAAACATGAGAAATATTGATCCCCTAAATCTCAACATCATCACCCTCATCTAATGGTCACGAGGTTAAAATTATTTTTTATCATAATAAATTGGTTAACAATTTAGATAAGGTATAATGTAATTATTTTAGTTTTGGTTAATATAGTTAAATATTGTTTTAGAAATTGATTTAACATTTTTAAAATTTTCTAAAGTACTTAGATTATGTAAAATTTTCTCATGCCTTTTTATTTTTAGCAGACTTGGATATGCCTTGAGATTAATATTGATCTAATATTTATTGAGATATAGATTTATATTGATTACCTGATCTTGACTTGAACTTCATTCACTCCCCGAAAAAAAATGTTCGGGTAACAAAGAGTCCATGTGAGCAGCATCGAGACCATCTCGAAACATATCAGCTTGTATGTCCACCTAAACCGTGATCTTCCTTTGTTGTTTATGTGTAGTGTGTGTCGGAAAATGGCACATTCTCAACATTCAAATTTTCATGAATATAGTATAAGCTTGTCTTGAGGGTAGAGATCAATCATATGATGATCTGTTGTTGTTGGCTAAATTACTATGTCCCGATGTGAAGTTAAAAATTTCAATGTTAGATCTCAACTTATGAGATTTTGAAAATTAATTTATGATTTATAATGAAAACCAATTAAACTTTAGCTGCACATTAATTTCATGCCAACAACTCCACGAGACATCCATGCATACATGCATATATTTAGCATTAGTCTACATCCATCTTTTAGAACCTATCATGATTAATACTAGTGTCTAGGATAATTGTCTTCACACAGCTTTCACATGCACACAACAGCAACAAAAGACATACACAAATACATGTATATATTAAATATTAGTCTACATCCTTCTTGTACAACTTATCATGAATAATACTAGTGTGCAGGATAACTTTATTCACACAAATTTCGCATGCACATAAGAAATCCACCAGACATAGATGTATACATGCATATATTAAACATTAGTCTACATCCATCTTGTAAAACCTATCATTATATTTTCATTTCTGTGTGGAGGATAATTGACTTCACACAACGTTCACATGCACGCAACAACTCCACCAGACAGATATGTATACATGCATATATTAAGCATTAATCTACATCCATCTTGTAGAACCTATCATTATATTTCCATTTATAGCAACATATTTATTTCAATTAAATTCATAAATAAACATACCAATTTAAATTTATGCACATACTTGGTTTTCTTGGCTAATGTTCATCCTTCACACAAATTTCACATGCACAAAAAAACTGCACTAGACATACATGCATACATGCAGATATTAAACATTAGTCTACATCCATTTTGTAGAACCTATCATTATATTTTCATTTCTAGAAACATATTTATTTCAAATAATTTCATAAATATGCTTACCAATTTAAACTTATGCACATACTTGGTTTTCTTGCCTAATGATCATCTTTGGATGACAACATCACTCCATTGTTGAACTCAAGGAAAACATTAAGGAAAACCATGTACATGTAATTTCTCCCATAAACTTTAATTTAATATATTTTGAAAGAAAATGGTAGTGTTTTTGGAAACCATGTACATGTCATTTCGACGATAAAATTTAAGGCATTCGCTAGCATTTTGGGAACCATGTACATGTCATTTCTATGTCATTTCTCCCATAGACAATAAGGAAAACTTTAAGGATAACCATGTATATGTCATTTCTCCCATTTCTCCCATAAACTCAAAGCAAACTTTAAGGATAACCATGTACATGCCATTTCTCCCATAAACTTTAAGAAATTTTCTAGTGTTTCCAAAACCATGTACATGTCATTTCTATGTCATTTCTCCCATAAACTTTAAGGAAAAGTTTACTTTAAGGTATTTTCTAGTGTTTTTGGGACCATGTACATGTCATTTCTATGTCATTTTTTGCATAAACTTTAAAGAAAACTTTAAGGATAACCATGTACATGTCACATCTTCCATAAACTCAAGGAAAACTTTAAGGATAACCATGTACATGTAATTTATCCCATAAAATTTAAGGCATTCGCTAGTGTTTTGGGAACCATGTACATTTCATTTCTCTATCATTTGTCCCATAAAATTTAAGGCAAAATTTAAGGCAAACCATGTACATGTGGCATTTCTCCCATAAACTCAAGGAAACATTTAAGGCATGTCATTTCTATGTCATTTCTCCCATAAATATGCCATTTATCCCATAAACTATAAGGCAAACTCTAAGGCAAACCATGTACATTTCATTTCTCCCTTAAACTCTAGGCAAGAAAAACTTTAAGGCATGTCATTTATAGATGTCATTTCTCAAAAAAAAATTAAGGCGAACTTTAAGGCAAACCATGTACATGTCATTTCTCCCATAAACGCAAGGCTTTCTCCCATAAACTCAAGGCAAAATTTAAGGAAAAAAATGTACATGTCATTTCTCCCATAAATTTTAAGGAATTTGCTAGTGTTTTGGGAACCATGTACATGTCATTTGTATGTAATTTCTCCTTAAACTTTAAGACATTTTCTACTGTTTTGGGAACTATGGACATTTCATTTCTGTGTAATTTCTCCCATAAACTTTAAAGAAAACTTTAAGGAAAACCATGTACACGTCATTTCTTCCATAAACTTAAGGTAAAATTTAAGGAAAACCATGTACATGTCATTTCTGCCATAAAATTTAAGGCAAACCATCTACATGTCATTCTCCCATAAAATTTAGTTTATTATATTTTTTAAGCTTAAGGAAAAATTTAAGGAAAACCTTGTAGATATCATTTCTCCCATAAACTTTAAGGCAGACCATGTACATGTCATTCTCCCATAAGCTTTAATTTAATATATTTTTAATGAAAATAATAGTGTTTTAAGGAAAACCCTATTTCCAAATTGCAAAGGATCTCGTAACTCTATTGAAAACTCTACAAAGATTAACAAGAAGTTTCATCTGAGATAATTTGAGTATCGTCCATTTGATTCTAGGTAGATACTCTTTGGGACATTGGATGGGGAAGTCGTTGTGATCAATTGGGGAAGGGGTAAAACTATTGGCCACACTGAGTGAGCTGTAGTAAATACTAGTATTCTTGGATTCTGTTGGCTCAACGATGACCCTTCCAGGACACGAACAGTAGAAACCCTGCCACTTACACATAAGAAGATTTTGAGCAATTAACATCTATCCATATTAATGCAATAGATAATTATTTCCTCGCTAGTGGATATTCAAAACAAGTTTCTCTATGTGAGGTGTCCAGTGGAAAACATTTAAAGATTTTGAAGGTCTCCAATGTGAACATAAAAATGACGTAATATTTTCTCATTATTCCCCATACTTTTTTGTGACTCCATCATTTGATTAGGAAATCAAATTGTGGGATTTACAAAAAAATACTACACATACTTTATATACAATAACCAACATAAGAGGGAATGTGAGTGTGTGCTTTACTCGTGATGATCATTATATCCTTTCCTCAGTTGTTGATAATGAGGTCAAAAAACATTTAGCTATGGATGGAAGGCTATATATGAAGTTTGGCAATGCTCCTAGAGGAACTTATCGGAACTATACATGATCATATTACAGGAAAGGAAGGGATTACATTATTAAAGGGATTTTATCACAACCCTGTTCATTGTTTTAAAGGTTCTTGACAATTTACCTCTAAGTTGGTTGGAGAGAGAACAAACAATATTTGAACATTTTTTTGAACTTCTTCCATATAATTAGAGAGAAAGGGTGTTTTCAGCATTTTAAAAGGGCGTGAAATTGGAATAGGCTTTGGAATACATTTTTCGTGCAAGAAAAACAAACTAGGCACAAGCAATGGTAATTCTATTTTATTTTCCAGTTCTATTCTTGCAGCCAAAATGGCCCCTTGTACATTCCTAGCCACTTACCATATCTCCAAATTGATAAGGAACCTTAAAAAAAAATCTACAATGATTAAGAAGAAGTATCATCCTAGACAATTTGAGTATCATCCATTTGATTCTAGTTTGATGGTCTTTGGGACTTTGGATTTGAAACTAGTTCTGATAAACCATGTAAGTTGTAAAATTGTTGGCCATGTTCGGTGAGTATGAGAAAATCATATTATTCTTGGAGTGTGCTGGATCTTGTCTTTATTTAAGATAATTGATTTTGGATTTTATTGTTAAACTCGATTATTGTTTGTCTCGATTATTGTTGGCCATGTTTAGTGAGTATAAGAAACTCATATTATTCTTGGAGTGTGTTGGATCTTGTCATTATTTAATATAATTGACTTTGGATTTTACTGTTAAACTTAGATGGAATTGGATTTGCTAATGCCTCTACTCTCAATTCCCTACAGATTAAATCTGACTTGCCATGTTCCAATTTGTGTATACTTAGAATATATATATATATCACTTTTTCCTTTCCACGCGTGGAAGTCAGTTTGAGAGTCGACATGTATCAAATGGTCGCAAAGCATTAAGTCAAACATCCCAAGCTAGTCACACAATACTATTCCTCCCTGTGTGCATGCATTCAACCCCGAAAGTTCTTAAGCCGTCTGCCCTATGAACGAAGGATATGTCAATGGACCACGTTACAATTAATTTGAATTCAATTCAATATGCAGATGGATTAACCATCTCACATATAAAAAAACGTGTCTACTTCGGCTCCTCACCTTGTCTGTCTTGTATTTATAGAACAGATGATCTCTCAATGTGAGGAAGAGTAATGTATTGTATGCATCCACCAAATATATGATCTGCATCCACCAAATAACTTTTTCGTAACTATCATTAACGCCCATGAATCATCCAACCGAATCGATCAATCGGTTGAAGACACATTTATTAAAACGATGATGCCATTCCCTAAGAAAATGCTAAGTGTTGTGTCCATTATTCTTGTTTCCCTAATTATGTGGACGTTGTCGTTTAAAGTAGGCCGCTTACTTGTGGTTGCTGCTCAAATTCAACCCACCCAACACTTTCCAGGACCGCATAAAAGAAGCAATCATCAATTGCTTGGAGGTGATGGTCATTCTGGCCATCATCACAACCCCTACTTGTGCTTGCTGATCCTAAACCCAATCCCCATATTCCAACTCCTTCACACCATCGTAACGTTCATTCTTCCGTTGAGGTGTCAGCAGCAGGAGAACTGTCTACGTGCCCTACAGCTGCACCTTAGTCAAGCATGCATTGAAAATTAGAAAATTTCTACTTAATATTAAAAAAATGCATTAATAATTAGAAAATTACATTAATATATCATGTTAAACTACTTTTTAAATGGAAGGCAGAGTTCTGGTGGAACTTGATAATGGCGGAATGTGTGAAACCTAACCATTGACGCATTTTCCTCCCTTGATTGGTTCCTCATTTGGCCATTTTGTATTGTGACCCATGGATTCCTGCATGCGGGGCCAACACATGTCGGGTCTCACGACTCACTGCGTATGATTACACTTGGCTTGAAGACATGCCCTAAAAGGGTCATTTTTGAAGACATGATTTATTTTATGGTTTTATATGGTTTTTGAGATAATTTTCAAACCAAGTTTATTTTTGAAAAGGAGGAAATGACGAGAACTTAGTTATGATATCTACAAGGGTTACAAAGAATCAAATGATGTATGGTTGATGTTATAAAGCTATATTTTTTGTTTTGGGGCTTATGAAAATGTCTTAGGCTTTATGACTAGGTTTTGTATGTATGAAAAAAATGGTATCTTGGAAAGGTATTATTATATTATATTGATGAACAAGTTGTTCTGATGAATAGGTTGACTGATGAGTAAGGCTTAACAACATTGGTAGTTTATTAATGAGAAGTTTGTGACAACTTGATGAACAGACTTGTAACAATAGTTTTATCATATGTTTTTCAAAACTTATATTATTTATGATGCTTGTTGATCGTGTCTGAAATATTGTTGAAATTTTTCCAATATAGATTGAAGGAGATGAGTGCCTCCACTGAGGTTGATTACTCAATTAGGTTACCGCCTACAAAATTTAGAGGTTGGCTCATTAATCAATTTATTTCCTACAAAATTCATATTATGGTGCCTTAATCAGGTTGTTTCCCATAGCATGTTAGTGTTTGCATCATTTTTGGGTTGATTCCTCAATTGGTTGTAGCTAAAACCTAGTCGGTACTTGTATTTTTCAGGGAATGGTAGTGATGCTAGAATACTGGGTTAAACAGATCCTAGCATATATCAACTCGTGTGCACTTCCTTCAACATGAAAACTCTCACATAAATTCTTCATTAAACAAACATTTGCAACTACTTAAAACATACATAAATAAAAGAGAGCTTATACAAACACAAATATTACAACGGATATTACAACGGATGGCCTTTCGGATCTCGACCCTTTACAAATAGCTCTCAACCCATTTCTCACTCTCTCTGCATTCCTCACTTCCTCTCTTATATTTATTCCTCACACAACCCTCCTATTTATACATAAATATGAATTTATTTGACTCCATAAATTCCTCGACACAAATCTCAACTAAAATATAAATTAGATTTATCCCTTTTTTAGGCTCGACTAAGTCCCGTTTATGGAATTCCTAATCCCTAGATTATCTACCTAATTCAACTCCACTCATATCCTTAATTATTTAAGGAATATTTACAATAATCCTCACATTTATATTTTCTTTCTTAATTTATTAAAAATGAGAAAAATAATTAATAAAATAATCAAAACACCTCGCCCCCTAAATTACACAAATGAATAATGAAAATTTAGCTTTGATGATCCTGCATCAGACACCCCATGTAGAGAACTTTCCATAGACTCCTGTCTATGAGGTCTGTCGCTTTTATGTAATAATGCGATAGCCACAAGTCCTGATGACTTGCTCCCTCCACGATTCTAAACTTTGTTCTGCCGCTAGTCCTTCAAAATATCAACTCGATTTGGTAACTCATCACTCACTCTGTCAATCAAATTCCATCGACTTCTCCAACACTCTCTTTCGCTAATTCCTCAGAGTAATTTCTCTTTGTCTAATGCTTTCGTCTCCAACTATGCTGAACACTCAACTTTCTGAAGCGAAGAATAATCAAGAGTTTCTTGTTGATCAGAACTATCGTATTTTATTTCTTTTATAGAAACAATTTTCTCTTGCAATGTTGTACCTGCATTCACCAAAAAACTATTATTTTTAAAGAGATAAGACCTTTCGATCTCTTTTGATGCTTCAAGCACCAATCTCCCATCATCGTCTTTCTGGATTTTAGTAGATCCTATTTTGAATTGCTCGTTGTTTTTATCTTTATCCTGCTAGATCAATATCTCTGTCTCCCTTATGTCTGTACGGACATAACTTTCTTGCTGCTCCTAATCTTCCATCTCAACTCCAAATAATTTCTGCTCAATTTCTGTAAGTGCAACATCATATCTGTTAATGTCAGTTTTTGTACCTATAGTTACATTATTATCTGAAAATTTATAACATTCAGTCAACTCTATATATGTTAAAAACATTTCACCCCTATCATGCACAGTAACTGTGATTTCTTCTGGATCAGGTTGTGGAGGTTTTACTTCGCCATCAGGTTCCTTAAGCCATCGTTCCAAGAACTTGATTTCCAGGTGAAATCTTTTCAACATTTCATCAAAACCTTCATTCCCAGCTTCATTCTTCTTCGCGATTTTTTTCTGAGTTGTCCTAGTTTCTATTTCATCACATTATAAAATTGTGTCATCAAATTCATTAAACAAATACATTTGTTTACCTCCTTGGAATATCTCTTTTGTATTTGCACTATGCTTCTACTCCATAATAGCTTCAACTGGCTCTCTTACCCCAAACAAGAATTAATTTATGATTTCTTCCTGCTACAACAAGTTGGTAACTTCCTCCTCTGAAAGATATTCTACATCACACTTCACCTCAAGAGTTTCATTCATCTCTGTCACAGTTTCACAAGACTGCCCGCCATATTTCACACATCTTGCAAACATACATAAACTGTGAGATTCAAAAATTCCAGGCTTCATAGCCTCATCGACTACTCTCGTGAACACATCTTCAGATTCCTCTGAACTATCCCAATAGTTCATGAGATCTTCCTCATTGATTTCTTCACCCAGAATTTCACCCTGTTCTGGGCCACAAATGGAAACTTCAATTTTCAACTTAGCCCCTCTTAGTTCTTCACACCTCATCCTCTTCTCGATCTTCCTCAACTCTTCTGCCAACTGTATGTTTACCTGTTGTTCCCTCTTTGCATGTAGTCTCTGGCACTTTACCTTATTTTTCATGGTCCAACCATGTGTCTGTTCTTTCATAATTTTCTGCAAAAATTCCAATTACAATTCAAGGTGAACTGTTATCTCAGCCTTCTCCCACTCATAATCTTCATTAGTCAACTACTCACATACACCACTTACCTTGGCATTTAACTTCTTCTTCCTTCTACTGTGGTCTTCATCAGATCTTTGGAAATGACTATCAACAGTCATCTTCTCCTCATTTGTGAACTTCATCTGTTCATGTGTGGATTTCATTCGAATCCACTTTTTAGCAAGTCTTTCCACTTGCCATTGAACAATGCAAGCTTTCTTCTGGCATTTGGTATCTTTTGGTTCTCTTTCTTGGAGTTATTTATGGAAATTCTCTTGCTTCACTTTGCTGCAAACAACACTTTAGTAACTCATGTGTTACAATGACCAATTCTTTGGGTGTCAAGCTTTTCCAATCATGCACCCAATTACATTCAAAACTTTGACTTAGCTTACAACACTTTGATTTCATACTTTACATCAACTCTGCATCTTGGAAAAAAATACTCAATCTTAACTCAAGCTATCCAAACTTTCATCTGACCCTAACATCTGTTTTGACTTCAAGGCTTGACCCAATAATTATGATATTTGATATTTTAACTTAATTCAAGTTATATAATCCTCCAAAAAATATACACCCCTAATACATTTCAGGATGTAAAATATCCACTCTCTTTCATACTCCATTCTTATTAATTTCAATCACAAATCAAAAGAATTCTCCTTTTTCCAACTACAAGCTTTGGTTCGAAATGACTTCACCAAAACTGTGAAGAATCCAAATTATGCATACTAAACCCTCTCATATAAAAATGCATACTTCTTTTTATATCACCCAGGATTAGAACATTTTTTCATTCATTTTCCATTCATTTATACCTCCACATTTGCAACATTTCCACTATTTCATAACTTTTACAAAATATCATCTTCTCGAGTATGGAAAGGAAATTTAATCATCCAGATTTTAAAATACCTCTACTCAATGAATATTGATTCATTCGATGAGCACTTACCTCGAATCTTCTTGTGGTTGAAATGATCCAACCCTTCTCTTGCGTATTCGTTTAGGAACACATTAAATCCTCTACTAACTTGCTTTGAACGTGCAAGGTATATTTTCTGCCCAGCAAATTAATCTCTTCCAACAATTTTCTAACATAAATATTTCCCATCAAATAATGTTAGAAACCTTGAAAGTATGCACAATCTCCCCTCTTAGCTTAAGCCAAGTTCCCTCATCTCAATCTCTTTAATTTCAATTTCTTGCTTTAAAGGCATGAAACCTTAATGTAACCAAATATCCTTTCAAGATTACATTCTCCAAAAAAAACGTACATGAATTATTTACAAAAAATTTACCTCGATTAATCCCAGTGAACTTTTCTTATGCTGGAAGGTCATACCATGGAAATACTGGATCCATACCTTGAATGTTCCACTAGAGTCACACCTCTTTCACAAGCCCCACACATGCCTTTTTTTTAAGTGCATTGGTATGATTGGCTTCCAACAATTTGATGTAGAAAGCACAATTTCCACTTCACAATTTTGTTGGGAAAAATACTGAGAGGGGGGGGTGAATCAGTATTTACTGCATAATCAAATCTTTTTACTTTTTCATTCCTTAAAACCCATACGCTACTTTCCTTCAGTAAACTAGCGTATATACGCGGATCCCCTTTATGAAACTAGCGTATACACAAAGATCTAGATCTGTCATTAAATCTTCACTTATATTATTCCATCATTCATTCATCAGATGTTCAATAAACAGTAAACATGTGCAGTAAGAACAGAATAAACCATCACACAAAGCATCACACATGAACTCCAGGATTTTTAGGTGGAAACCCAAATCGGGAGAAAACCACCGCTGCAGTTGCTCAGCCTTCAATATTTTATTATAGAGAAAACATCTTACAACATATGTGCTGGCGCAGACTTGACCAGCACGCAGGCACCCACCTGCGCTCGTTTACCAACCTCTCCTGGAAGGGAGCTCCAACCCCCTGACTCGTTTACCAGCCTCTCCCGGAAGGGAGCTACGACCCCCCGATCTCGTTTACCAGCCTCACCTGGAAGGGAGCTACAACCCCCTGACTGAAGGCTACAACCCTCAGCACCACCTTGGACCACGTTTCATCAATTTTCACACTGGATCCAAACACTTCAATAGAACAACATTTGCAGGCCAAATTTCATCATATTTTCATACTGGACCCTTTCCATATTTTTAAGCACAACCATATATCACCAACAGATACATATCAATACAGATCAGATAGCAGAAACATAGCATAACAGATCAGATATTTCATACCCCTTGCTTCAGCAAACCCTAGTTTGCATACACGCTTTTACTTCACTGATGTTGCGTATATACGCGCTTCCGTCCACACAAACCAGCGTATACCACAGTGTATATTTTATTGCGCATACGCGCTTTTACTTCATAGAAGCCGCGTGTATACGCGCTTCCGCCGCGGCGAAGTAGCGTATAGATCTTCAATGATTACAGAGCTGCATACTTCATCAGATTAGATATTCAGTTCAGATCTACCCTTTTGCTTCAGACAGATGTTCGCCTCATCACAGATCTATACCTTCCATAAGCAGATCTAATCACTCCATAAACAGATCTAGCAAATACAAGTACATTTCAGATCTAGAAATCCCGCTTCATCATTTCTTCATAAGTGCATCATAGATTCAGATCTATCATCAAACCTTTACCCTTTCCATACAGATATATTTCCATGTATAAAGCTTTCATTCAAGATTAGACATCCGCTTCCTCACACTCATGTTGTGCACAATGAATTTCTTCTCCTTTTATATGATTATCCTTTTTCAATACCATGAGCCCCTTTTTCAATACCATGGACCAAAACAATACCAAGTCTAAAACTACCTCGGGATTTTAGGTCACTCAGTGACTAATACCTACTATGGGTCAATACCATGGTGGTTACCCTGATTTGCACTTTTTGAGCGCTTAGCCCATACGCGACTTGTAACGTCTCTTCAAGGCATACGCGACTCCCTGTGCCAATCCGCGTGATATCAAGAGACATGCTTCTTTTTTCATCATTCTCACTAAACTTTCTTCACTGCTTCTTCTCAGAACATCGTAGATACATCAGATTTCCTTCATCAAGGACATATTCTATCAAACACAAACACTCATGTTGTGCACAATGAATTTCTTCTCCTTTTATATGATTATCCTTTCCAATACCATGAGCCTTTTTCAATACCATGGACCAACAATACCATAAGCCCAAAACTACGGGCCAGGTCAATTCGGCGGATCATTACCCAATACTATGGGTCGTACCATGGTGGTTACCCTTGGATTTGCACTTTTTGGCGCTTTAGCCCATCGCGACATAGCGTTCTTTTAGCGTGCATACGCGACTCCCCTAGGCCAATCCGCGTATATGCCAGAGACATGCTCTTTTTCATCATTACAGTACGTGCAGAAATCTTTCTTCGGCCGCATACCTTAAATCTTGTGAAGATCAGAGTTCAACCATAAAGGAGACATATTATCAAGCACAACTTCATCAAGTAAGTTGCCATTATCTTCATCAAGTGGGTTTTCTTTCAAGGACAACACTCAGCATCATATTGTCAACAAACATCATATCACATCAGATTTACATCATTTACCAAGTCCATCAAGTCAAGCATAACTTCATCAGGTGGATTGCCATCAAGGACAACACATGTCAACAGTCGCATGTCTTCATCTTCATTCGGTGGGTTGCCATCAAGGACAACACTCTGCATCATATTTCCAACAATCTCCCCCTTTGGACTTGATGGCAACCACGATGGTGTTTGGTTATCACAGCAGATAGATACCATGTCACTCTCCCAAATATGTCACATCATTACCTTCTCTTTATTCAAA